>CAUOFW020008802.1:0-324318 GCA_963454935.2 Ilex paraguariensis | reverse complement strand
TTTTGAAATAAAACCGGGACATTTCAACTGATCTGAAGTTTACGAAAAGAGCAATAATTTAAATGAACAATAAAATAAATTTCCCAACAATAAAACCATTCCAACCATAAAACCATTTTCGACAAGTTCTTGTAGAGTCCCATACCTCCACAAGCTTTTGTAGGAAACCAATTCCACACAATAGCAATAATCATTCAATAGTGTCATCCCAAATTCTCATGTATGTTGGTTGCTTCCCATGAATCTACACAACGACTCTACCTCATTCACCCAATCATAACCACACAAACCACTTTAGGAAGGGCATATACCGTCTCCCACGGCGTTGACGAAATCCTTCTAGAAAAGGTATACCATCCCTCAACCTTGAACTTACGTGAACAATAGTAGTTTTTCTCACAAACAACAAACCACTACAAGTGTTAGGAAACCATCTCACCCCCACTGGGATAGACTAACTTCTAACACTATACAGCAGTACTCGAATGCAATTCAAGTCCATCACAACAACCATACAAGAGATGCAATTCCAACCAAATTCTCAAATCATAAGAAAATCATAAATCTCCAATTTCATCGGCATTTTTCCAATGGAACAATTTAAGAAATTAAACAAGAGATCATCACAAATACCATTTTATTACTCAACACAAAGCACTAGGGTTTCAAAATCAAGAATAAAGGAAGAATCAAGAGGAAAATCCATCTCTTTTGAGAACTAGGGTTTTATGGCAAGAAAAGAAATCTGATGGTTATATAACCATAGCTTTATTTAAAACATGGTAATGATTACAAAAATCCCAAGGAATCATGATTTCATAGCATATACATATGATTAAAAGTGGAAACATACACATACATACATGCCCTAGCCTCAATGGACAAGAATGGAAGGAATCCCTACTTTGGTGTTTTTGAAAAAACTATGGTTTTAATCTTCTTGAAGTGGAAATCTCCTTTCATCTTGTGTTTTTCTCTTCCTTTCTTCCTCTCTAAGGTTTTCTAGGTCAGAAAGATTGAAATGGAGCCAATGGAGGCGTCATTATGTATTTATAGGGTGAAAATGGGCCCCATATCGCGACTTAAAATATCTGAAACTTACAGAGCGTACCGATACGTAGTACCGGTATGGAATACCCTCTGGATAGCACCGGTATGTTGTACCGATACGATTTGTCCAGTTTTGCCCTCTTCCTCTGTTTTTCTTTTCAAATCCATTCTAAACCCTTCCAAAACCAACCCAAACTTTTACAACATACATTTGTACATCAAACGTAGTTGGTATAAGTTCTATTGCAAATGGTTTCATATATTTACATGTCAAAACTAAGTTTGAACTAAATACTTACCTGATTCTACACTATTAATATTTTCTACGGTTATAACCTATACGGTTCATTCCTATGTCATCACATAATTAAATTACCAACCAATTTGTATCATTATATTACTATAAACATGTGGGGGTTTACATAATCTGATTTTTTTGTGTTATGTAATGAATTTGGGCATTTTATGTGATTACATGATTTGGTGCCTTGAAGGTGTTTGATAAAATGCTATAAAGTGTGTTAATTGCATGAGATTATGTGATACATGCTTAGGGAAAATTATTGTTAAATGCAAATGTTGATACATACTCATAATATATTGATATGATGAGGATTTATGAAAAATATATACTTTGGATATAATTGGACATGCTATCTTTTGAAATGGGGTTGAGATTGTTCATAAGACATTCATAGCATTTTGGACATAATATTGAATTTGCAATCGTACATTACATTGTATATGTACTGATACATCGCATTCTTGGGCATTGACATGAGTGTGGGTGTGGGTTCATGACTTGATCAAACACCATTCTTGGTGAATGATTCATGGGCTCGGGATAGTTGGGCCGAAGTTCAACTGAGTCACATGATTTGCAGTGAAAATAGTGTCGGGGTTGGCAAGAAGGGTTAGAAAATTAGAAAATTCCTCGGGTGCAAGACCCGATGATTGAGATACATAGTCCCTTGGTTCAGCCCATAAAGTGTGTGGGTGTGTGCGGAATCCTTGGTGGAAGCCCATGAATTCTGTGTGGGTTGGGTGACCCTTGGTGTAAGTCCATGAATACCCACCCCAAGACCCGAGATTTATAATGGTCATTTAATGTGCAACATAAATGACGGATTCATACACATTGGCATGACATGTGTTATAGGAGTCGGTGAATGGTTCGGGTTGAGTTGCCTGAGTGAGTCTTATCTCATTTCATTGCATGACATAGGGAATTCCAATATTGAGTTGCATATTCCTGATTGGAATGCTTTGTGACTTGTTGAATGTTGCATGTGAACAATTTATATGCACTTAGGTTGGGGAGTGACCTCTTTAGGAGATATCCTATTGAGCGTGACTCACCCTTTATGAGAAAACATTATAGGTACAGTTTATACACCAGTAGACGGCTCGTATTTTGGGCCTCAAGGACGAATAAAAGCCGACTTGTGGCTTTTAAACCATGTTTTGTAAAACTTTTATGAAATTGGTTTTGGAAATGTAAATCTATAGAAATTATTGTAATTGAACTTGTATTAACTATGTTTGATGCATAAATTTATGATGAATTAATGTACATTGGACCTCGGATGGATTATGTGATTAAATGTCGTATGATTGCACAGGTTGTGTTTTGGGTAGAATTTCCCGTACAAAGGAGACTCTACCTAAATTTCATTAAATTATGGATCTCGATAAATGGGGCATATCGGCGTGATATCGAGTTACATATGTCCACGGGTATTCTGCAGGTTGATCGGTTGATCACTAAATTGACAAAGGACCCCCGATTTTTGGGGTGTCACAAACTATCCTTGTTAATCATTATTTCGATCTTGAAGGCCGACACAATATGACTGAAATCCTCTAATGTTATCCCTTGCTAATATATCTAGAGTGTATTCTTGCTTTGAGCACTCTAATTTCTTCATAGTAACAACATCGAAGGAACGACTCGACCAGTTAATGCCTGGTGCGCATTGTTGGCCTCGAAAACTCCAAAAATGCACCTAAGGATCTTGGCATGCACATTCTTTGAGTGAGTTCGATAGAATTAAACACTTTCTTCTTCTCCAATGTTAACCATGGGTGGCAAAGAGTATTTCTTTTTAATCATGGAAATGAACAACCATTAATTTTATATGGTAGCTAGCATTACAGAATCACAATATATTCCTAAGGTTTTTGCACGTGCCTTGCGTATGTTATATGTGTGAACTTTTTCAAACTTTCATGTCTCTTTTTCAACTTTTTTTTATGGCTCCATTACATAATTCTATTTGGGATTTTTTTTGATAGTTCCATAAGCTTATTGTTTGAGAACACACAAATGCAAAATCACACTAACTTTTTTTCTTGGTTTGTCAAATGAATTCATTGATAGAAAAAATTGATAAATAACATACTTCAAGACATGGTTAAAGATTTCCCGAGTCACAATTTCAAGAGTGACTCATAGTTCAAACAAAGGTAGTGTCAAGAGATAATCTCACGATTCAAAGAATTAAATAACTATTTCTCTCACATCCTAAGAGGTTAGGGATAGCTTCCTTTCACACTCAATCCAATTTTGAATATAATGAGAGTGCTATCCACTGGTTTTGTACAAAAACCAAGGCCATATTTAAACTCTCTAAGTGCCAATGGGTGACAACTAAATTACTCCGTTCCATGCCTGATTTCAAAATGCATTTTCAAAAACAAAACATTTAAAGTTTCAAAAATATTTTAATACAAAAACCACATGAATCATGTTCTGGATTAATCGACACAACTTTATCCAATAAATCAACATAAGTTAAACCAAACTATGCCAACTGGTTACCTAGGTCATCTTACCTCACCTAATCTTGATAGGATCCAAGAAGTCTTCATCATATTGCTTCATAGTTTGAGCTTCTTCTCCATATCTTGTTTTGACCTTCAATCTTTATAAGCCCTTGGCCATGGATTTAGTTGACATATCAAAAATACATTGTGACTTCAAGGAATTCGCCAATTAAAATGAATTTTTGAGTAGTTTGAATATGTGCAATTTTTGTTTGTGTGCTAAGAGTGAGAAAGAGAGAAGGGGGGATGGAGGGACTGAGAGAACCTTAGGACTATGACACACTTCACCTCTCTCAACTTCGTTGCACCCCCAGAAACTTAAGCCCACAACTGCGATTCTATTCTCCCAAGCTAAATGCATAGGTGACATTTTCGGAAAGAGAGTATGGCTACAAGGGAAATCGTAGAGAGATAAATCAAGCTAGGAAGAAATAGCATTTACGTTAAATTGCAAGAGTGAAGTTAAGTTGGAGGAAGGGATTCCACCAAATTAACGTGAAATGACTTTGTTGTTAAAATATCTTTTAAATTCTATCTGGACTTCTTCTATGGTGTTTGAGATAAAAGTCAGTAAAAACTGATGTTTAATTCCATAACTTGGCCTTTCCTGGCATCAACCTAAATGCCACAAAATTAGGATTGTTAAAACCATATTTTATTATAGTGAGAATTCTTTTCGAATTCAACTCTAACGATTTTGCTAAAAATTTAGACTCATATATGGCTTTAATTGCCAAACTATTATTTCATCTTTCAATCTTGATATTTTAATTTTTTATGCTTTCAGATTAATTGGTTGACTTTGAATCTCCAACAAAAGAAAATACAAGTTTGATTTTCTTGCTGACCAAATCAAATCAACCTCAAATTAGATGAAAACACTAAACTTTCCTTAAAAAAAGTGTAATAATACCGATCAAAATCTATAGAATAATATAATTTTCAACCTCTATCATTTTTTTCACAAACACTTTTGCATTGGAGCATTATTGTTACAAAAACTTTTGTGTCAACAAATATTTGTGTCATCTTGTCTATCAACGAAAATATGTAGGGCAATTTGATGGCGTTGATCCCAAACAAATACTGCCTACTAATAATTATATGAAAGGAGTACAACATACAAGTTTATACGTTTAATCATGCACATAGTATTATTGGTTTATTACAAATTGGTAATGTTTTTTATGTATTTATACAACACATAGAATGAGAAGTCATTGTTAATGCCATCTTATCAGCACCTTAGAGTAAAAAGGAATATAATGTACAAAATAGTTAAGAGAATGAAACGATATTGTAAACATATGGAAAACAAGATTAATTTTCTAGTCGATGTGTCTATTTGCTTAGCCCATCAACATAAATTTGAAAGGGCACACATAAAACAAGCATAAGCCAAAATTTATTTAAATTAATCCCATTTTGGTATCATCTTATGATTGGTGTCTTACCCCTAAATTCTCTCCCTTCTATAACATCCTGGGATATTGATCATTCTAGTGGAAGAGGGATGTTTGACCCATATAGCATGATGTAAGACAAATGTTACATTTGGTAAAACATATGAATTATATTATTATTAAATGATAAATATATATGACACTCTTAAACCTTAACAACCTTAGGACATCACATATCAAGCATGGATCATGATGCTCCCAAAATTAAGATCAAAAGGACTGGACATAACCCTATCAAAACCCCATTGGCAAGAATTACAAAAGCTAAGAAAATTGGAAAAGAGCATTCCATTATGATGTAGATACAGAAAAGACACCCAAAACACATTACCTAATATTATTAATCCAGTGAATTGAAGTGTTACTTTCCCACTTTGATGTTTGTTTGGCTACACAATCTCTTTTACATAGTGGAACTATTGACATAGATCTAGAGAGATCGAGTAACTTTTAATAAAACTAACAATGAATATGGATTCAAGAAGTGGGAATGCAATATGGCTCCCAAATCAAAGGGGCCTCTTGGGCTCCTTGAATTCCTAAGCAGAGGAATTGAGTAGTCTACCTTGTTTACTCGTAGGAGCACCAAGTCTTGTTTCTCGTATGCTTTGGGATTAAGAATGACCTTGTTGCTGTTGTCTTCAAGGGTTGTGCATGATTGGGTGATTGGATTTATAACGCTTGTCACATAGGGATTCCCCCAAAAGTACTCATAAGCATTGAAGAAGGTTGTGCAAGCCGCTGATGGTGGTGAGGGTATAGACCAAGCCACTCGAGGAGGTAATGAGAGTGACTATAGAAAAGGTATTGGCTACACCCCTTCTTCCTCAACTCCACCAACTTGGCTGTTTTGTTGAACTTGTGAGGCTATGTTGAGTTCACTCAGATTCTTCATTATCATTCCTGATTTGTGCACATTTATCACCCCACTTGACACCTTGGGTGATTGCTCCACCATAAGTCCTTTTCTTTCACACCAATTACTTCTTCAATTTTCCCAATTACTTCTTCTTCCAGTTTTTCTTCTTCATCCTCCAGTTCCCTTTCCTCTTCCTCAACTTCTCCTCCATGTCTTTTGAGTTTATTTACTTATGCTTCTATAAAGTTTTTGAATACTCTCTTGAAATATTCTTCCTCATCCTCCTTTCTTTCTTCATGGGTTGTATATTTGAGAGGATTGTTTATGAGTAAGAGGACAAGGTTTCCTTCTTGGCATTTTGGGCATGGAAATAGTTTTGTGCAGGAACATGCACTACTTGTAGGACCAATCAACCATTTTTACGATGAGAGTGCATATGGAGGGGAGGTATGTTAGTTGGAGTGAAGGACGAAAGAGGTGTATAAAAGGATCAAGGTGATGCTTTCTTAGTAGCAGAGTAATGATACTTTACAACTTGCAGGTCCTCTATGTCAAAGGAAAACATAGTCTCTTTCTCTTTCTCTTGTTGTTCTTCTTCTTTGTCTTCTTTTACCAGTCTCTAAGGTAGGGTAGGAAGAGAATCCATTAGAGCCAATCTTTGAACCAACGCTTTCGATAGCATAGCTCAAGACTCTTCTCACTCAAAGAACTTGCAGACCTTTTCACAAGAGGATGAATATAAGGAGGTCAAAGCTTGAATAAGCTGTCGAAATTTCGATATAGAATAAAGCTCTATATATCAAGTTGTAATGGATTTTTAGGCTCCTTTTTCTCCTTAACTAATTGAACTAACCTTTATCCATCGCGTTGTCCCAGTCTATTGAATGCCTTTTTATTTTCTTGTTTATTACTTTTGATACAAAACTGACATAATAGCTAAGAAGTAGTTCTTTCAAAGGAAGTCTAGCCCCAAAATATATCACTCATTCCCCTTATTTACACTATATTTATCTAATAAATCAAATTTGATCATGTAAAACTTGAGAAAATTAAAAATCTTAATTAAAGGGGTAATACGATAATAAAGCTGCTTAAGTGCTGGTTAAAAATCTAAATTTTAAATAACTTGGATGAAAAAATGGACTACACTGTTGGATTCATCTCGCAAAATTGAGTTATCTAGTCATTTTTCATTAAATTCTGAGACAATTGAAATTTCTACGTAAAATGAGGTGAAAGGTGTGATCAGGTGATGCACGATTAAATTCCAACAACTTGATTTTATTTCGTGGGACCCATAATATAAATGATCTAGATATTTTAAAAAGTTTTATTCAATTAGAATTGTGGCAAAATTTGATTGGGTGTGGGGGATTTTCAACCAATAGAAAGTTGAAAGGTGGCGCGTTGTAAGCCAAGTGGTGAAGAGTATTTAAAGGGGAAAGAATATGATTTTTTTCCCATTTTGCCTTGCATTTCGTTGGAGAGAAAGAGAGAGAGAAAGAGTGAATCCAACTTCTTCATCTTCTCTAATCTTCCTTTCTTCATAACTCCAAATCCAATCGTTAATATTCAATCAACCAAGAACAAAAGTTATTCTACTTGATGAGGGCTACGAGACAACAACAATTTCAAGTATTTTCCACCATTTTCGAAAATTAAGGGCTCTTAGGCTAGGGCTTTGAAGATCTTGCTTGGGGTATTCTGGAGGGCTCAGTTTATTGCTTACGCTTCAAGAGGTGGCATTCCCTTCTATTTAGATTTCCCTTCAATTCTAGGGTTGTATATGAGATGGGTTGAATATATGTATGTTAATCACATGATTAGCTTATGACTAGTGTAGCTAGTGAGATAGTTGGGTGAATTAATTAGCATGTTATGCCTATTTCTATTTGACTTTGGGTGTTGAACATGTTAGTTATGTGTGAGATGATTGGGCATGCTACGTGTTTACATTTTATGCCTTTAAGGTGTTTGATAAAATGCCTATGAATGTGCAAGTATGTTATTGGGACTTATAATGCTATAACATGATTAGTGATGGTTATGGAATGTTATTATATGCCCTATGATATAATTAACATTTTGATTCTTATGAGATGTATCCTATGCTCACGTGACACAGTTAGCATTATGATGAAATGATTGCAAGTGCACATTACATTTCATATGTGCTTTCCCTCCAAAGGGGTTGTATTTTCATGAAAGCTCTCAAGCGTAAGAGAAAGGTATCATGTAGTAACTTGAACAAAAGTCTAAGGCCGTTTCCTCAAGGAAAAATTGGAATTCAAGGTGATAAAAACAAAATGAAAAATTTATTTGAGTTCGCAAATTGTGAGAGTTAACTGGTAGTGAAATTGAAATTCAATAAATAGAAAAACTGGATAATCATCAGAATTCATCCTACCTATGAATACGAGTTTCAATCTTAAATCTATAACTCATCTGCTTTTGTATTCAAACTACTAAAGACGGATGATTTTCAACTAAAACTTCAAACAAACTAATGTAGAGATTGAGAGATGGTGTATGATGAAAGAATCTATACAGTAAAGGTTGCAAGAAACACCATAATTATTTGTACCAAGCCTAGTTGCATACAAGTAATAGGGACATATGCAAACCAATTAGGTTTCCGAAAGCATAACCTATTCAATCAATCACATAAATGCTAAAACCCTAGTTAAGACATTCATTCTAATTCATAGGTTTGAGTATGCTTCCCCAGATCATCCAGAAGAAGACTACTCACTCATGATAATGAAAAAAATGTAAAACTTGAAAGAAGACATGATTAAATTCAGAAAGTAAATAAAATAATTTGAATTGGGTACTTGTAATGAAAAATTGAATGTAGATAACAAAACGTTGGAAGTAAATACAATTGCACAATAAATAAGAGATTGGACGTTTAATAAAAATTTGTAGAACAAACCATAAAACTCTATGAAAGCAAACTCCTAAAGCTATGTAAAATTTGTTTGCCTTTCTTGATTCACCAAAGAGTCTCTATTTATAATGATTAGGAAAGAGAATTTTTAGTTCTTTGAAAAATATCAATCCGAAAATTATCTCCCAATTCTATCAGTTGAGAATCCCCAAAAGATTTGACAAAATTTGATTTTTAATTAAACTTCCTGGGAATATCTGCCTTGATCTACCGGTATCATGGTAGACCTACTAATAGTTCTCTACCTGTCAGGAAATTCTGAAACTTCTATAGCTTCTCCTACCGGTAATACATCCAGTAGGACTCTTATGATAAAAGTATTGGGACTTCAGCTACTGGTAGAATGCGATATAACTGCCAGTAGAACTTCTCTAATGAAAACTTGTAAACTTATGTGAGCTCAGCTACTAGTAGAACTTATTTTCTACTAATAGAACCTTGTCTTCCTGCCTTTCTATTGGTAGAACATCTACTGGTAGTTCTTCTTTTTTTTTTTTTTTCCAATTAACTTTGCAAGGCCTACAGCTTCATCTAATCCCTGGCAAACTCACTGCTACCTTATTCCTTGTCATCATATCCTTGCTAAAACTCCATATTTATACCTAGAAGACATGCAACACCAAAACCAAGTTTTAAGCTACAAAAATGTACTAAGTGAAACAAGTGAGTTAGTTAGCACGCCTAAATTGGATGTGAAAGGCTATGAAATAATGGAATATTGAGTACTCATCACACCCCTTAACTTAAGCATTGCTAGTCCCTAGCAAACTAAAAATAAAAAATAAAAATACTTAGCCACTTTCGTAGGAAATCATGATTGCATTGAGCGTATGCAATAAATCGTTAAACCCCTAGGTTACCCATAGTGGACGAGTGTTGTCTCATGAAAGTGCATACAAACTTCTCCATTTTAGCTATTCTAGGTGCAATGCTTTTTTCAAATTCAACAAAAATACATAATGCCAATGGAATCCAATTTCATGCTTTTAGGCCTAAAGTATATGCAAGAGTATTTGCAAAATCTAACATCAAAGATTCATGTGTGTGTATCACATCAAATGATTCAAGAGATCTTTCGAATAGAATTCCCATCCTCCTTGGTTCTCAAAAATTAGTCTCGACAACAATTTTCCCAGATTCCACTCAGAACAAATATCTCCAATTATTATGATTGTTATATGTGAGCAGATTTAAAGTTAACAAGACAAATATTCCTCGCATATTTCCAATCAGTGAAGATTTTCAAGAAATAATTCAAACTTGACATAATATCCTGCAAGAATGTTAAAGTAGAAAGAATAACATCATTGATAGGTCTCTCCATCCAATAATGTAATTCACTTTACCATTGTTCTCAAAATCAACTAGGGCTTTACCAAGGTTATAATGGGGCTAAGGGTGTGGGTAACGAAATGAAATATTTAGAATTTAAATGGCTTTCCCAAGAATTTTTCTCTTTCTCTACTCTGTTTCGAACTTTTCATCATCTTTTTCCATTCCATTTTTTTCTTTCTTTTTTTCCTTGAACCTTTATTCTTTTAATCCAATCTTTTAACTCCTTTTTCCTTGTTTTTTTTTTATTGAGCACCTTTCTTAAACACCTTTCTTTCAGTTTGAGTCATTCCCCTTTTTCTTTCATGCTGCTCGCGATTGAACTTCCCCATAATTCTCCCCTTTGCTTGGCATATACATAAAAATTTAAGAGATAGCCAAGATAGGGTATTTATATTTCTTTCTTAGCTTGGTTAAACTTTGTATCTAAGAATTGACATTAAAAAAGGCTCAATCACGGCTTAGATGAAAACATTTCAAGTAAGAACAAGTTAAGACTCAAATTTATCCAAAGATGGCCAAAAATCCTTTTCTAAGAACAATAGTAAAGTTTCCAATTGACAAAGACACAATCAACCAATCATTCTTCATGCGTTAACCAAGAAAATTAAATGACATTATTGAAAGAAATAATGAAAGGACTATTCATGAATAATTTTAATAAAACCCTCCAATAGATAGGCTCTAAACTCACAAGGTTATTCATTTGCTCCACTATTTATGTCAAACTTAGGAAGATAAAAGTCCAATTCAATGAATCACAAGAACTAACTGATTAGGGTGCATAGATTTTGAATCTCTAATGATTGTATAAGCTCATACTCAAGCATATAATAAATTCCATCTACGACCCGTATGCAATTGTCTCAAATTACCATTGACAAGGTGAAATTTTCAAAAGATTTGACTCAAGGATCATGATCTCAAAATAGCTAAAGTAGGATTCTTTGTAATATTTTTTTAAAAGGAGCAAAACTTAATCTAAAACCTTATAAAAAAATAAGGGAAAAAACAGTGGTGTAAACCCTCAACCCCCACTTGAATTATGCATTGTTCTCAATATAAGAAATATAACTACATGCAAGAGAACAATTAAGAGGGAGTAACGAGTGAGGTCACTTGAAAGAATTGCTCCATAAGAAATTTAATTGCAAAACTAAAGGAAATGTAATGAAAACAGCTAACTAAATACGATAAAAGAAGGCATGTAGGTTGAAAGAGTCACTCGATAGGTAAATCCCGATAAACAGGATATACCAACACCTCTACGGACTCTCATGATGGAAAATCCTCCAATGGCTTCGATCGCTGACCGTTTACTTTAAAGGTTTCCCCATTCTTTGGATTCTCCAATGCCACAACTGCATACAGAAAAACTGTACGTACTATGTAAGGGTCAACCCATTGCGAACGTAGCTTACGTAGAAAAAGATGAAGACGAGAATTGTATAAAAACGCTTTCTGTCTCGACTCAGAGGCCTTTCTTAAGATTGATATATCATGAAATTATTTTTCCTTTTCTTTATATATCCGAGTATTCTCGTATGCATCTATTCTTACCTCCCCCAATTCATTCAAGTCCAATTTCCTATGGTTACCAACAAGTTTTAAAGTGAAGTTCAATGTTTTGATGGCCCAATATGCTCTAAGTTCCATTTCTACTGGTAGATGACAAGCTTTACCATATACTAGCTTATAGGGAGAATTACCTAAATGTGTCTTGAAAGCAATCCAATAGGCCCAAAGAGCATCGGTTAACCGAAGTGACCAATCCTTTCTATCAGGATTGATTGTCTTTTCTACAATGTGTTTTACCTCTTTATTGGCCAATTCAGCTTGACCATTAGTTTGTGGATGATAGACTATGGACACTTTGTGCTTTATTCCATATTTGGTCATGAGGTTAGAAAAGGGCCTATTACAAAAGTGTGAACTATCACTGATTATTACCTTAGGCATCTCAAATCTAGAAAAAATATTCTCTTTTAAAAACTTGATCACAACCTTATGATCATTAGTCCAAGTTGGGATACCCTTTACCCACATGGATACATAGTCAATCGCCAAAAGAATGTAAACATAACCAACGATATCGAGAAAGGACCTATAAAATCAATGCTCCAACAATAAAAATTTCTATCATATACACAGATGTAAGTGGCATCATGTTTCTACTTGTCACTGCTCCTAACCATTGACATTTGTCACAATGCTTGCAAAATATAAAACAATCCTTAAATAAAGTAGGCTAATAAAAACTGCATTGCAAAATCTTAGCTAATATCTTCTTTGAGGAAAATGTCTTCCACAAGCTTTTGAATGGCAAAACGGAATCATGTCCTTCTACTCCTCATCAGGCACATATCTTCTCATAACTTGGTTGGGAAAGTATTTGAACGAATACGAATTGTAAAAGTAAAATTGTTTCACCTCGACCAGGAATCACTTCTTGTCCCTTGGATTCCAATGACTTGGTAATTGCCATGTAACAAGATAATTAACAATATTAGCATACCATGACACGTTCACATTCAAATTAAATAACTGCTCATTAGGGAAAAAGTCAGAGATATGAATATGAACATCTGTGTCTTCAATCATAAGTCTCGATAGATGGTTGGCTACCACATTTTTCACTCCTTTCTCATATTTAATGATGATATGAAACTTTTGGAATAAAAGGATCTACCTAATCAACCTTGTCTTGGCATCCTGCTTTGTCAACAAATATTTCAAAGCAGCATGATTAGTGTAAACAAGAATAGGTGATCCTATAATATATGACCTATACTTATGAAGTGCAAAAACTACTACTAATAGCTCCTTTTCAGTGGTAGCATAATTCATTTGAGCCTCATTCAATATCTTACTAGCATAGTAGATGACATGGGATTTCTTGTCATGCCTTTGGGCTATCACTGTGCCGACTAAATATTCAATTGCATCGCTCATAAGCTCAAAAGGAAGTTCCCAATTGGGTGGTTACATGATTGAAGATGAAATAAACATGCTTTTTAGGCTTTAAAAGCAGCCTCAAAATCTATTGTCCACTCAAAAGAAACATCCTTCATCAAAAGATTACATAAAGGCCTTGCTAAGGCACTAAAACCTTTTATGAATCATGTGTACAACCCGGCTTGACCAAGAAATGACCGGACATCTTTAACAGATTTGGGAGTAGGGAGGTTAAAAATTAACTCAACCTTATCTACCTCTATCCCCTTCTTCGACACAATGTGACTGCTTGATGTTTTATTCTTCTCACCTCAATGGGTGTGGTGTTTTGTTTGAGGGGTTATGGTTGAATGTACGTGAATGCCCAAAAGTGGTGTGCCCTCAAGATTGTGGTGATGCAAAAGTTGCTTCCCAAGCGCAGGGAGGCTTACGTGTTGTATTTTAACTCGGAAAAATTTTTGAGGTTGTCTCCTCAAGGAAGGTCAAGACTTAGTGTTTTGGAAGAGATTTTGAAAATAAAAAATAAAAAATTATTCTTTGAAGATGTGGTTGAATCGTGAGATTGGGGGTTGAAAATCTACAAATAAAAAAATGTTGGCTAATCCTTGGAATTCTTTCCACCGAGTAAGGTTAATCAATCCTATTTGTAACTCAATTGAAGTCAAAAATGTTTTTGTTCAATCGGAAGATAGGAATTAAAAGTCAAGAATTACCATATGTGTGTATTGGTGTTGAATTGATTCATAGGAAGATTGATTTGTATAAATTTGAAGGGACGATAAACATGTCCTGTGACAAGTCTATGGTGAATCAAATGTGTACAAATCTATACATTTCAATCTACCTAGTCAAATATAACACACTACACTACAAGGCAATGTGTGTGATGATTGATTTTTCCATACCTGGATGGAAATCTTTCCTTGGATTTTGCCAACCAATGTCCTAACCAGCCAGAGATAGAATAGAAATGCTAAAGAACATGGAAAACAATGCTAAGGAAGTAACTACTAACTTAAACTAATCAAAGCAAGAGATGAACAAACTTAAAGTTTTTTTCAAACACTAATAACATAAAACTCAAAACCTACAAGCTCAAATATTGAAAATGGAGATTCCTTAAAACATTGGGTGTGGAAGAATTCTAACAAAATACATGTATACTAGGAAATGGAAGGTATATCTAGTGTAGAAATGAATATTACAAGCCTTAAAAATTTACAAGAACGAAAATGAGCAAGAAAAATGTAAAAACCTAGCTTTCTCTCTCTAGAACTACCTTATTCTTCCTTGGAGCTTCTTCCTCTACCTAGCTGAATGTAATGTCCTTCATTCATCCCCCTCTCTCCACTCTTGAGTGTGTTGAGATAGGTTACTTTGGGGGGAGGTTGTTCAAAAAGACTTCCAAAGTCAGTCAAAAAGCATGCCCCCTTCCTTTTCCAACCACTCTATCCTATTATCTCATTACTAACCCCTCCACTCTTCCATGCATATAGGCTGAATACAGAGATTAGGAGGTTATGGTGGAATTTTGAAGTGGTCAAAACATTGATTAGATATAAATAAATGGGCCCTTGTAGCTCGTGGAGTCATGGAGAAAGTAACCTAGGAGTTTTGGGCTTTAGGTACCAGTACCTTTATGGCAATAGGCTCAAATACTGGTACCAAGTGATGAGGGCATGGGTAACTCCTTCATTTTATCCATTTCAAAAAGTTAAGGTACAAGTGCCAGGTACTTGTACCTTGGTCCTAGATAATGGTAACTATGGTCCTAGGTACTGGTACTTATCTTCTAGTAGGCTTAGGTACCGGTACCTAGTGATTAGGATACTAGGAACCCCTAGCTTTCTTTGACCTTTTTGCATTTCATAGTCCTGAGTCATTTTTCTTGAATTCCTTTCTTGCCCATTGTCCCCGATCACATTGCAAAGTGATTAACACCTGTATTTACAATCCAATCACATGCAATCAATACATTTCTTCATTAATCTCCAATTTAGGGTAACTCTCAATAATATATTACAAAAATAAGATAAAATGAATGTAATGAGGCCATTAAGTATGCAATATTACGCACCTATCAGTGACCAAGGACTATCCATTGAGTCACCATAAAATGACACTTTTTTCAATTTAGCACCAAAAATTTTTCTTCATAATGCTACAGTACCATCTCCAAAATTTTCAAGAAACCATCAAATGAATCACCAAATATAGAGAAATCATCCATAAAGACCTCAACAATCTTCTCCACCACATCACTAAAAATTTCCATCATACACCTCTGAAACGTGTCGAGTGCATTATAGAGACAGAATGACATCCTTCTGTCAGCAAATGTTCTAAAGGAACATGTGAGTGTTGTCCTTTCTTGATCCTCTAAGGCCATATTAATTTGGTTTTAACCTGAATACCCATCCAAGAAGCCATAAAATTGATGCCCAACAACTCATTCCAAAACCTGGTCAAGGAATGGTAATGGGAAATGATCCTTTCAGGTACATGAATTCAGCTTCCTTTAGTCAATGCAAACCCTCCACCTGATCATTGTTCTTAAAGGAATCAACTCATTTTTCTCATTAACAACCACAGTGAATCCTGACTTCTTAGGGACAACTTGTGTGGGACTCACCCACTTGCTATCAACAATGGAGAAGATAATTCCTACATCATGTAGCTTCAAAACTTCAGCCCAAATCACATCCTTCATTACAGGATTCAATCACTATTGTGCTTAGCGGGAAAGTTTTGCATCATTTTCTATGTTGATCCTATGGGTGCATATGAGAGTACTAATTCCCTTTAAATCTTCTATAGTCCACCCAATAGCTCCCCTATAGGTCTTTAGCAATTGTAGTAGCCTTGATTCTTGCTTAAGCAGCAAAGATGAGTTGATCACCATTGGGAAAGTACTATTACTTCCCAAATAAGCATACTTCAAGGTTGATGGGAGTGGCTTCAAATCAAGTTCTGGTGGTTGAACAGTAGATGGTAGAGTATGTTTCTCTATAGGTGGTAATTCTTCAAACTTAGGCTTCCATGAACCTAGAGTGGATACTTTTTCTTGTTGAACTTTTAATTCCTCAAACAGGTTCTCCAAGTATTTTCCAACTAATTCTTCTACTCCTAGCCCTTCGATGGTGTCAATGAAATTAACTTGATGCAATTCCCCGTCATCTCCAGGTTGCCTTGTAATATTGAAAGCATTCGACTCCAAAGTCCTATTCCCAAAGGTTAACTTCATAAATTCATTCCTACAGCTAATTAAAGCATTAAAAGTTGCAAGAAATGGTCATCCCAATATAAAAGGGATCTGAGCAGACGGGTTAGTAATTGGACAAGTATTAAGAATGATAAAATTGAATTTAAAGTAAAATGTCCCCACTTGGACTAGAACATCCTCCACTATTTCTCACTGCATTTCACAGTTATGTTGGCAAGTTGGAGTGTTATGGTGTCGGCTTCAATTCTCCTAATTTAAGTTGCAAATATACTGAATAGGAAAGGAGGTTCACACTTGCACTCAAATCTAGCAGAGGTTCCTTCACTTGGTATTCCCCAATGATGATCAAAATAGTAAGACAATTGGGGTCTTTGTACTTGGGTGGAATGTTTGTCCTTAAGATGGATATTAGTTGCTCAATGAGGAATTCTCTCTTTATGCATTTATCTTCCTCTTTACTATACATAATTCTTCCAAAAGCTTGACATATGATGATACCTGTTTAATTGTGTCCAAAAGAGGAATGTTAATTTTCACCTACTTAAAAATCTTAAGAGTTTCATATGTATTAGATAATTTAGCAAGCATACACAATCTACGAGGGTAAGGGACAAGAATAAGACAACTATCTTCAGCAACATTAGGTAGTTTGGTCTCTTCTAAATCACCTTAGGCCCCCTTTTCTATAGGATTAGAGACCTTTGGTGGGATAGTCTTATCAACTTCCTTACCACTTTGAAGAGTAATGATGGCCTTCAAATGTTCTACATTCTCAGTGGTCTCAATCATGTGTTGACCATTAGGATTTTCTTGAGGCTGAGTAGGAAATTTCCCTTTTTCATGTTACATTGTCCATGTAGTTGTGTTTATCTTTGTGATTTGTACCCTAATCTCATTCAAAGCCTGAGCATTTTGATTGGTAATGTTATTCTAGGCCTGAATGTGTTGCTGTAATGTATCCTCTATGCTCCTTTTGTGGGGTGGCTGATAAAAGGGTACTACGGGTTGACTTTGATGGCTAAACCCTTGAACTTGTGTGTATGAGGGTCCTTGCTGAGGGACTTATTGAATAGTAGAAGGATTGACATAATTTGGTGATGAGTAATGCATGGCAGGGATATGCTATTGAGGTTGGGCAATGCTATAAGATCTCCAACTAAAGTTTAGATGGTATCGCCACCTTGGATTGTAAGTATTGGAGTATAGAGAAAATGACTGCCTCGGCTGATTAAATGCATTAACCTGCTCTTGCATTTCCCTACAAATAAGCAAGGTTGGGCACCATTCATAGAATGCACAACAGACTCACATATCAATCAAAGTTCATCAATCTTGGGCACACTGGTTACCTCATTTACCTTTAGTAACTTTAAACTCTTCACCTTCCTTGAAAGTTTAGCAATCTTCACTAGGAGCTCGTCTTGCTCTCTCAATTAATATTTTCCTCCACTGGACGGTTGAGGAGCAGATGATAATGTTGATTGATTAGTAGGATCTGAGATGTCCCAAGATTGGGCACTCTCTGCCAAACAATCAAAATAATCAAGAGTTTCTTCAGACTCTTTTTGTAAAAACTCTTCATTACACATCATGTCGATGATCTAACTATGTTCAGGGGTAATTCCCTCATAGAATAAAGTTACCATCTGCCACAGTTCAAAGCCATGGTATAGAATGGAGTTTAAGAGTTCTTTAAATCTTTTCCAACATTCATAAAATTGCTTACTTGGTTTCTCTGCAAAATTTTGGATTTATTTTTGCCGAAGTAGTACTTTTATGAATGGGGAAAATTTTAGTCTAAAATTATTTTTGCATTTGATCCCAAGTAGAGATTGTCTGTGGTTTCAATGAATTTAGCCAAGTCTTTGCTTTATCTTTAAGTGAGAAAGGAAAAAGTTTCATTCTAGCCATTTCTTCTCGCACATTTTGTTCCAAGAGTGTACTGATTACTTTCTCAAATTCCTTGAGATGGAGATAACGTTTTTCACTTGCCATTCCATGGAATTGAGGGAGTAATTGGAGCATCTTTGGTTTAATGATGAATTGGTGTGCCTGCACTAGAAGTACAATGCAAGATGGTGAGAAAGAGCGGATCGGTTAAAGATAATCCTTCATATTCTGACCAGGCAGAACTATAACATGATTATTCCCACCATTACACCTTACTGGTACAATATTGGGTAGATCGTTATCATGGTTTTTATTCTAGGTAGCCATACCTACAACTGGTGGTACGTCCTATCTAAGTTTAACAAGTTGGTCTATTTGGTCTCTAGCCTACATGCAAATATACTACCTAAAATTAAAATAGCAAAAAAAGTAAATAGTAGATTATAACATAGATACACACTTGGGCTCATGATGAAGATAACAAAACATACTTGAATACCTTTGTATCGCCTTAAATTACCATTAATTGTCCCCAACAATGACACAAAAAATGCTTGCCCTCCAAAGGGGTTGTATTTTCACAAAAGCTCCCAAGATCAAGAGAAAAGTATCGTGTAGTAACTTGAACAAAATTCTAAGGTCGTCTCCTCAAGGAAAGAATTGGAATTCAAGGTGATAAACACAAAATGAAAAAGTTTTTTGAGTTCAGGAATTGTAAGAGTTAACTAGTAGTGAAATTGAAATTCAATAAATGGAAAAAGTGGATAATCGTCAGAATTCATCCCACCAATGAATATGAGTTTCTACCTTAAATTTATAACTCATGTGCTTTCATATTCAAAGTACTACAGATGAATGATTTTCAACTAAAACTTCAAACGAACTAATGTAGCGATTGAGAGATGTGTATGATGAAAGAATCTATACTCTAAAGGTTGCAGAAACACCATATTATTCATACCAAGCCTAATTGCATACAAATAACATGGACGTACGCAAACCACTTAGGTTTTTGAAAGTATAACTTGTTCAATAAATCATATAAACGCTAAAACCAAGTTAAGACATACATTCTAATTCATAGGTTTCTGGACTCCTTCATCAGATCATCCAGAAGAAGACCACTCACTTAAGATAATGAAAGTAATGTACAGTTTGAAAGAATTCAGAAATTAAATAACAAATTTTGAATTGGGTACTTGTAATGAAAACTGAATGTAGATAACAAAATGTTGGAAGTAAAGACAATTGAACCATAAATAAGAGACTGAGCGTTTAATAAAAATTCGTAGAACAAACCCTAAAACTCTATAAAAGCAGTCTCCTAAACCTATGTAAAACTTGTTTGTCATTCTTGATTCATCAAATAGTCTCTATTTATAATGATTAGGAAGGAGAATCTTCAGTTTTTTTGAAAAATATCAATCCCAAAATTATCTCCCAATTCTATTGATTGAGAATCCCAAAAATATTAGACAAAATTTGATCTTTAATTAAGCTTCTCGAGAATATCTACCTCGATCTACAAGTAGCATGGTAGACCTATCGATAGTTCTCTGCCTATCAGAAAATTCTAAAACTTCTATAGCTTCTCCTACCAGTAGTGCATCCGGTAGAACTCTTTTGATAAAAGTATTGGGGCTTTAGCTATTGGTAGAATGTGATACAACTATCAATAGAACTTCTTTATTGAAAACTTGTAAACTTTTATTTGCTCAGCTATCAGTAGAACTTGCTTCCTGCTGGAAGAACACCTACCAATAGTTCTTCTATTTTCTCCACTTAACTTTGCAAGGCCTCACTACCACCTTGTTCCCTTTCATCATATCCATGCTAAAACTCCATATTTATACCTAGAATACTTGCAAACCCAAAATCAAGGCTTAAGCTACAAAATGGAATTAGTGAAACAAGTTAGTTAGTTAGTAAGCCTAAATTGGATGTGAAAGGCTATGAAATAAGGCAATATTGAGTGCTCATCAATATACATGGGTTGCACTATATTCATGGGCATTGACATGAGTGTGAGTGTGTGTTCATGGGTTGGGTTAATCACCACATGGTGAATTGATTGGTGGGCTCAAAAAAATTGGACAAACGTTTAATTGAGTCAAACATAATATTGCATGGAAAATGTTTTGGGTATAACAAGAAGGGATAGATTTTTCCTCAGGTGCAAGGCTCGGCTGTTTGGTTCACAAACTTACCATGTGGTGAAATTTCATAAAAGTGTGTTAGTGTACTCAGAATTAGAGGTGAGATGCCCTTAAATGCCATATCGGTTTGGTAGCCCGTTGGTGTGATGTCCTTAAATTACCTATCCAAAAAAGACACAAGTATTGATAAATGGTCATTGGATGCTTAACATTAATAGCGGGGCCTTGGAGTGTCCGGTTATGATATTGTAGCATATGTCGTGCATGGGAACCTACGAGGGGGTTAATGGTCAAAAATGCATTCATGAAGCATTATTCATGTTTGGCATGCATGGTAGCATTCACATGCTACTTGAGATATATGCTTGGAGTGTTTGGTGCACATTGATATCATATGCATTGGGATTGAGAGGCATTCTCTATAGGAGATATCTTACTAGGCTTCGATTCACCCCTTCATAGGAACGTCTTTCAGTATTGGATGAGCTTTCGCTGACAGCCATCACTAGGGCTTACTTTAAGGACAGAGCTGGGTTATAGATCTTGATTTGGATTTTGTAGTCCTTTGTATAGAATTACAGTTCGGCATTGTATAATTTTAAGTACAAAACTTGTATTTTATTAAAGATATGTAATGGGATTTTTATGGACATTATTCTTTTGGGAACAAATGGATAATGTATGATGATGGTTATGAATAAATGATTAATGTTTAATACTCATACGTTGATGTGTTGGACCTTGCAATGGTTCGTGTGTTAGTTAGAACACAGGTTATGTGTTGGGTGGAGCTCCCCATACATAGGAGACTCCACCTGGATTTCATTGGAAAAGGACCCCTAGATTTTGGAGTGTCACATCTTGGTATCAAAGTCTAGGTTCTCGATTTACCTAGGGTTTGCGGGGCATGGGTCATGGCCATTATCCATTGATCATTGCATATACATATGATACAAGTTATGTGTTTTATGTGAATTATATTCATGGAAAATTGTGTATGGAAAGAGACACTAGGGTTAGAGAACATAACGTTAGGGTGGAAAGGAAAAAGGGTAGGAATCTAGGCATTTCTACTGGTAGGAAGAGCTTTGAGGCTCGACCTACTGGTTGGATAGAGGGACTTACAGGTGGGAAGAGCTTCTGGAACTTGACCTACTGGCATTGTTATGATATATTCTATGATGCTTTTACATTGTTAATGGTTCATGACACTAAGTTAGGTCTATTGTTATCCTGTATGTTTTAGATGACAACTAGAGGATGGGTACGTTGACCTAATTGAGGAGGTAGTAGGCACAATCAACCACTGCCACCACCCATTTATGATTGAGAGGCGTTCATGAATGCCATGGTCGCTATTTTTGCACAAGTTAGCACCAACGTGGTCCAAGGAGGCTTGAGTCACCTCTAGAAGTTTAAGGCACATAAGCCACCTACTTTTATAAGGGAAGTAGACTCGATGGTAGCCAACCATTGGTTTCAACAAATAGAGAATATATTGGAGACAATGGAGATCACCTCTATGCCACCAAGATAAGGTTGGTAACATTCCAATTTTAGGGAAAGGTCCATCAGTAATAGACTTTGGTCAAGACATTGAGAGACATATAGGCGATGACATGGGAAGAGTTCCAAGAGCTCTCTATGAATAAGTATTTCCCTTATGCTCTTTAGCAAGTGAAAGCCCAGAAATTCCTAGACTTAAAGTAGGGGACTATGGCAGTGATACAATACATGACATAGTTCACCGAACTAACCCATTTTACTGATGACCAAGTGGCCACATACTTGGCCAAAGTAAGGATATTCGAGCATGGCTTAAAAATGTCCATCCAGGGCAAGATTGTGGGTCACCGCTTACAAGAGATAGACTTAATGGTCGAGACAACCATGCCCATCGAGAGAGAAGTTGAAGATGCCAAGAGTATCCAGGTGACCGTATCAAAGGACAACATGAAGGAGGGGTAGTCCTCCATTACTAGTTCAGGTAAGAAGCAAATAACTTATACACCACAAGGGTCCCAAGGGTGAAACTGAGGGTATCAAGGCCAAGGCTAGAGTTAGTTTTTCCAACGAGGGAAAAATTCAAGGGGATGTATCAAGGAGGCCAAATGGCATGCTACTTGTGTCATCAACTAGGCCACTTGAAGAGGGATTGCCCATTCAGACAGGGATCCTAGAGTTACGGGGCTTCTCAGTTCCAATCATTGGTGGGGCCTACCCTATCTTAGGCCAAGGGAATTAGTATTAACCTCGGGGCTTTGAGTAGGTCCCAATTACTTCATGTGCGTGGACTCCACAATTACGATAAATGGGTCAGGGTCTAGGCTGAGGCCAAAAATAAGGATTTTAGATGGGAACATCAGGAGCCCAGGGGTGAGTCTTTGTCATCAAATCTCAAACTGATTCGATGGATTAGTCAGTGATTCAAGGTATATTATGGGCACATGTGTTATTTGATTCGGGTACATGTCAATCATTAATCTTTGCATCTTATGCGAAAGATTTGGGCTTAGAGGTAGAATCCTTAGAGGAGCCATTGTATTTGAATTATCCCCTAGGAGTTAGGATTCAAATTGATAAGATATGTTGGGGTTATAAGTTAGAGATATTGGGAATTCAACTCATGGTGGACCTTAGGATCATGGACATGTCAGAGTTTAACATCATCCTCAGGATAGATTCGTCAATGGCACATCGGGTGGTTATTAATTGTGATTGAAAGTGAGTCACCATCTACACTTCGGAGGGGTTTTGATTCCCGTTGACACGGGCAATTGATTGGTTAGCTTAAGAGTCTTACACTTGAGAACACAATGAGATAAGAGTTAAGTCTACCTCGGGTAGTTTCTGAGTATGCAGATGTCTTCCCAAATGAATTATTAGGATTGCCTCCACATTGAGATGTTGACTTCTCCATTAAGTTACAACCCGGTATATCCCTTATCTCTATGGCACCACATTGGATGACACCAGTAGAGTTACAAGAACTCAAAGTCCAATTACAAGAGTTATTGGACAAGAGTTTTATTAGACTGAGTAACTTACCTTAGGGCAACTGGTACTATTTTCCAAGAATAATGACAGGGCCTTTAGAATTTGTATAGACTATCGGTAGTTGAATCGGATCACAATTAAAAATAAGTACCCGTTGATGTGGATAAATGAACTTTTTGACCAATTGAGAGGGCTCGAGTCTACTCTAAGATAGACTTGCATATGGGGTACCATTAGTTGAAGGTACGGGAAATCGACATTTCTAAGATAGTATTTAGGATTTGATATGGTCACTTTGAGTTCACGGTTATGCCATTCGAGTTGACGAATGCTCCAGCCGTATTCATGGATCTCATGCATTGAGTATTCAAACCCTATCTTGACCAATTTGTCATAATATTTGTAGACGACATTCTTATATACTCCAAAACGAAGGAGGAACACAACCATCATTTGAGGATTGTTTTATAAGCCTTGGGAGATCACCAATTGTATGCCAAATTTAGCAAGTGTAAGTTTTGGCTAAAGGAATTCAAATTTTTGTGTCACATTGTGTTCGCTACAGGTGTATTAGTTGACCTGGAAAAGGTTGAGACAATAATGGATTGGGAAAGGCCGAAGTCAGTCTTTGAGACACATAGTTTCTTAGGATTAACAGGATATTATCAGAGATTCATCGAGGACTTTTTCTACCTAGTGGCACGTATGACATGACTGACTAGAGAGGATGTCAGATTCTAATGGGGTGACTATTGTGAGAGGGCATTCCAAGAGTTGAAGGGGAGGTTGACTTAAGCTCTTATATTGATTGTTTCAAAGAGGGGACAGAGGTACACAATTTTATGTGATGCCTCAAAGGAGGGACTTCGATGTGTCTTGATGTAGTTTGGTAGGGTAGTTGCTTATGGTTCCTATTAGCTCAAGAACCAAGAGAAGAACTATCCACATAGGACATGGAGTTGGCGGCTATTGTATTTGTATTGAAGGCATAATGCCACTATTTATATGAAGAACAGTTTGAGGTGTATTTGGACCACAAGAGTCTAAAGTAAATCTTCACTCAACGAGATCTCAATATGAGAGTGCATTAGTGGATGAGGTATTTAGAGGATTATGACTTCAATTTGCACTACCATCCTTGCACTACAAGAATAAGGGCCTTTTGTGACAAAGTTTTTACGGCGGCTGTGTTTGCCGTCACAAAAGACGTATTTGAGATAATTTTTTGTGACGGCTGTGTTTGTCATCACAAAAAGCGTGTTTGTGTTAATATTTGTGGCAGCTATTTTTTTTTGTCGTAAATAGTATCATAAACTGAAAAGAAATTTTTATATTTGAGACAGCTGTTTTTCTTGTCTCAAATAATATTTTATAAATTCAAAAGAATTTTTTATATTTATGGCAGCTACTTTTCCCGTCGTATATAATATTTCATAAAACATTAAAATGTTGTTTTAGATTAAAAAATATTTTATAGTTTAAAGTAGAAAAACTCTAAAAAAATTTCTATTGGCTACAACTATTTTTCATGTTACAAGTAATATTTTATAACATTTGTAGTTTAACATCAAAAGACAATTTTTAATTCAAAGGAAAAAAAATTAAACTCTACAACGTCAAGTTTTTATATCAAAACTAGGAGTGTCAAAATATAACATGACTCGTTAACACGACATAAAATTAGTGGGTTTGATTCTTCCTTAAGCCACCCGTTTAGTAAACAAGTGGACCCATCACGATACGATTATAAACAAATCAAGTATTGGTGAAATCAGTTAGAAGAAATATATACGATATAACTCGTTTATATATCATTTACATAATTGGACAAGTCGTTCAGAGAAATATTGTGTGACCCTCTGTTGATGTATATTCTAACTTCTTTTAGTTCTTTATTGTATATATGTATATAAATATTATTTAGTATTGTAACAATAATTTTATACTTTTTTCAGATGTCACTGAGAGAGTAGATGGTTTGGGAAGGATGTTAAACTTTTTGCATTAATTTCTTATACTCATAGATTGCTATGTTTGATAAAAGTGTATATTTTACATTTTGTTTAACTTGTGGGATTGTTTTTTTTTTTTTTGGATATGAAAATAATGCTATGTTTTTGAAAATATTGATTATATTTACTTTTGTATTTATCTATATATTAAATTGGATAGTTGTATGGATATGAATGAGTCTTTGGTCTAATGGTACTCCTTACATTGTGAAAGGTTTACCTTTTTGAGGTCAAGAGTTCAAATCTCCTTCCGCCCTCCCCCACAAAAAAAAAGAAGAAAATTGTATGGAGTGTATATATGCACAGGGTATATAATATTGGTTACGAACGGTCCATAATAATTAAAAAAAATTATTTTTTTTTTGTGGCGGCATTGTTGTCATCATAAATATATCTTCTATTTTTTATGACAGCCAAATATGGTATTTGAGGCAGCACTTTTGCCGTCGTGATAAAAACAAAAGTGTCAAACTTTTTGTGACAACTTATTTATGACATGATCTTGCCGCCATAAATACTATTTGAGACAGACCGTTGCTGCCTTAAAAACCTTTTGAGACCACACTTATTATGGCGAGGCAATGCCGCCACAAAAAAAAAAATTTGTGACGACAAATAGACTTTTTGTGACAACACTTTACCGCTATAAAAACATTTTTTTCTTGTAGTGCTGTAGCAAACTTGGTAGCTGATGCTCTCAATTGAAAGTTACGGGGGGTCCTAGCTAGCACGCTTCCTAAGAGTGGCAGATGCTTGAGACTATGGGATAGTTTGGACTGTACTATCAAGATTAGGCTCAGGGCATAATGGGTAGTTTGATTGCTACTTTATCTCTACTCAGCAAGGTGATTGAGGCTCAGGGTCACGATTCTAAGCTAGTGTCCATTAGGGACAAGGTCCAGTCTGCATCGAGTGATGAGGCTTGGACTATCCATTCCAATGGTAGTCTACTATATAGAGGCAGAGTTCTTGTTCCTTATTCCACTAATTTGAGGGAGGAGATACTTCGGGAGTTTCATTGCTCTCGTTTTGCAGTGCATCCCAATAGCATAAGGATGTATCATGATCTTTGTCGCCAATACTACTGTAGTGGGATGAAGAAGCATGTTGGGGATTTTTTTAGTAGGTATTTAACTTGTCAACAAGTCAAGGTAAAGCACCAGAGACATGCATGGTTGATCTAGCCTTTAAAGGTAGCTGAGTGAAAATGGGAGCATATCACGATGGATTTTGGTACTCATTTGCCATGGTCTACACGGGGACATAACATAGTTTGTGTTATAGTGGATCGACTTATCGAGTCAGTTGAGTTCTTGGCTATACGAATGAACTTCACACTACAGGAATTCTATAGGCTATAAATTTAGGAGATATTTTCGGTTGAATGGAGTACGTGCTTATATAGTATTAGATCAGAATTCTCAATTTTGGGAGAGCTTCTATTGAACCATGGGCACACAGTTGATGTTGAGCATAACTTTTCATCCATAGATGGATAGCCAGTTGGACAGGATGATATAGATTTTAGAGGACATCTTCAGCCATGATTCCTTGATTTTAAGGGTAGTTAGGAGGATCATTTTCCCTTAGCAGAATTTGCCTATAAAAATAGTTATCAAGAAATCATATAGATGGAGCCCTATAAGGCCTTGGATGTGAGACCGTGTCATTTTCTGATTTGTTGGATGGAGGTGAGAGAGGGACCTTCCATGGGTCCAGACTTGATTGGGGATACCTATGCGAAGGTGGCCAGTATACAAAAATGTCTTCTCACAGCTCAAAGCCGATAGAAGAGCTATGTGGATCAGTGGTGGAGACCTCTAGAGTTTGAGGTGGGTGATCATAAGAGAGGAATGATCCGATTTGGACAGAGAGGCAAGTTGTCATCAAAATATATTGGGCCTTTTGAGGTACTTGAGAGGATCGGGATAGTTGCTTATCGATTGGCATTACCATCAAATCTATCTAGTGTTCATAGAGTGTTCCATGTTTCTATGCTCCAAAAGTACACTGTAGATCCTACACATGTGGTGGATTGGGGGTGAACTGATGGTTGACATGGATGGAACCTTCGAGGAGGGACCAGTTCATATTTTGGATAGACGAGATCATGTTTTGCGTTGGAAGACTGTTAGGCGGGTTAAGGTGTTGTGGCAACTCCGAGGTGTTGAGGAGGCTACATGGGAACACTATGACTCTATACAAGCTACTTATTCATTTCTATTTGAATGGGGATGTACAATTTAATGTTAATGGCATACAACATGAATAAATGTGCATTCATCTTTGGTGTTGCTTGTGTGTGTAATTTCATGGATGAAGTTTTTTTAAAGGGGGAAGAATGTAAAACCCGAGAAAATTAAAAATCTTAACTAAAGGGGTAATTGAAAATATGAATTTTTACATAACTTACATGAAAAAATAGACCTTACCGTTGGATTCATCTTGCGAAATTGAGTTTGCCAATAAATTTTTATTTAATTCTGAGACGGTTGAAAATTTCATGTAAAATGACGCAGAATGTGTGATTGGGTGACGCGCAATTAAATTCCAATAACTTGATTTTACTCATAGGACCTACAATATAAATGATCTAGATACTTTAAAGAGCATTAACCAATTAGACATGTGGCATAATTTGATTGGGTGTGGGAGATTTCCAACCAATAGAAAGTTGAAAAGTGGCGCGTTGTGGGCCAACTGATGATGAGTATTTAAAGGGAAAAAAATTTAAATTTATTTTTTTCCACATTTTTGCCTTGCATTTCATTGGAGAGAGAGATAGAGAGAGAACCCAACTTCTTCATCTTTGCTAATCTTCATTCCCCCATAACTCCAAATCAAACCGTTAAAATTCAATCAACCAAGAACAAAAATTGTTCCCCTCGATGAGGGCTACGAGACAACTCCAATTTCAAGTATTTTTCACCATTTTTTAAAATCAAGGGCTCTTGGGCTAGGGTTTTGAAGAGCTTACTTGGGGTATTTTGGAGGGATCACTTCATTGCTTCCCTTCTATTTAGATTTCACTTCGATTCTAGGGTTGCATATAAGATGGGTTGAATATATTTATGTTAATCGCATGATTAGATTTTGACTAGTGTATCTAGTGATATGGTTGGGTGAATTGATTAACATATTATGCCTATTTCTATTTGACTTTGGGTGTTGAACACGTTGGTTATGTGTGAGATGATTGGGCATGTTATGTGTTTACATCTTATGCATTTAAGGTGTTTGATAAAATGCCCATGGATGTGCAAGTATGTTATTGGGATTGATAATACTATAACATGCTTGGTGATGGTTATGGGACGTTATTATATATCTCATAATATAATTAACATTTTGATTCTTATGAGATGTATCATATGTTCACATGACATGGCTAGCATTATGATGAAATGATTGCAAATGCACATTACACTGCATATACATGAGTTGCGCTCTATGCATAGGCATTGATATGAGTGTGAGTGTGTGTGCATGAGTTGAGTGAACCACCACATGGTGAGTTGATTGCTAGGCTCAAGAAAATTGGACAAACATCTAATTGAGTCGCACAAAATATTGCATGGAAAATTTATTTGGTATAGCGAGAAGGGATAGATTCTCCCTTGGGTGCAAGGCTGAGTTACTTGGTTCACATATTTGCCTGGCAGTGAAATTTCAAAAAAGTGTATCAGTTTACTCGGAACCGGAGATGAGATACCCTCAATTGTCGTGTCAGTTTGGTATCCGTTGGTGTGAAGTCCATAAATTACCTACCCAAGAAAGACAAAAGTATTGATAAATGGTCATTGGATGCTCAGCATCAATGGCGGGGGTTTAGAATGCCTAGGTCATGTCGTGGCATTGTAGTATGTGTCGTGCATGGTAACCTGGGAGGGGTTAGGTGTTGGACATGCATTCATCAAGCATTATTCATATTTGGCTTGTATGGTAACATTCATATGTTACTTGAGATATATGCTTGAGGTGTTTGGCGTACATTTATATAATATGCATTGGGATTGGAAAGTAGGCTTCGGATCACCCCTTCGTGGGAACCTTTTTTTTGGTATTAGATGAGCTTCTGTTGACGGTCCCCACTAGGGCTCACTTTGAGGATAGAGCCAGGTTGTGACTCTTAATTTGGATTTTGTAGTCCTTTTTATAGAATTACAGTTTGGCCTTGTATAAGTTTAAGTGCAAAACTTGTATTTTATTAAATGCATGTAATAGGACTTTTATGGACATTATTCTTTTGCGAACAAATGGATGATGTATGATGATGGTTATGGATGAATGGTTAATTTTTAATACTTAGACATTGGAGTGTTGTACCTTGGATTGGTCCATGTGTTAGTTAAAACATAGGTTGTGTGTTGGGTGGAACTCGACGTACAAAGAAGACTCGGTGGATTTTGTTGGAAAAGGACCCCTGGATTTTGGAGTGTCACAAATCAAATGATAAATCTCATAAGATAAAATGGATCTAGGGAGAAAAAGGAACCCACCTAAAAATATGGCTATGTGTTTTTAAGATTTCTAAAAATAGAGAATTCATCACTGAAATACAAAATTCAAATACAAAACATAGTTTTTGATTCTTAATTCCCTCAGTATAAGCTTAGCAAAATTATTGAACTTTTGATTGTTCCACCTTTTACTTCTTTAAGATTCAGATTCTTTTCAATACATTAGCACAACATCAATAGCCCTTTTTTGGTTAGTTGTACCCTAGTAAGTGTTATTCATATTGTCTATAGCAGAGTTGGGAAATCATACATATTTCATGTGGAATAGCCAATCATCTTATTACATGCTCTTGAACAATTTATTTGTTATGTTACAGCATATGACCTGATCCTCACTAAGTTCGTTTGTTGTTTCTTCATTTTTTTGAAATGGAAAATGGTTCCTAAGGTATGTTTTTCTACTTCAACATCTCTGTTGTGAGCATATTTGAGAGAATTTTTGCGCATGTCGGAAACTATGTTTTATGTTTATCAATTATTTTTTCAATGAACTAAGGTGATGGTACAACAATGGCTTGATGCATTTATAAGAAATGATGATCTCGAGATATTACTGTTGTTTGTGGTGTTCCAAAATTGTAAAATCACTTATTGATATTTCTGATATCATGTAACTTATAATAAAACAAACAATAAATGTGAACTGTAGAACCGTAACACAAATGAAAACAGTTATAGAAAACACGAAAGAGTTACAACAAACAGATACACGTAACTCTATGCCAAATTAATGAAAAAACTAACTCAGTTGCAGAACATGAACTGTTATTAAACTCGTACTAGATCAAGGCTAGTGTTTGACACTATATCCTTAAGACAGATTTCGCCCCCACACACGGTGCTTATGGAATTTAAGCGCCTACCTCCCAAGATACAATGATCTTCCACAAACAGAAGTAGCACTTCAATCTGTTCGTACAGTGAACCAAAATTTGTGTCGTGTACTCTCCAAATGTACTACCTTAAAATGCCGAAATGTAATACACTTAATGCCGAAAACAGTCTGGTTATCTGAATGAATAAAACGAATGCATGACCTGGGTATTTATAGATGCATTGGTGACTTTCCGGACAGTCACCTTAATGAAGGGCACAACACATAAACTAAAACCGACTCAGTCAGTAGAAACCTTGAATAACAGTTCTTCATGAATAATCACATCTTGAAAATTTCGGACTGGAGCAAATCCGAACTATCCAACGGGTTCGGACTGGAGCAACTACAGAAATTAATTTCGGGTTAAGAAATTCATGCCCAATTAATTAAATGAATTTTCTGCAAAAAAGATAGGGTTTGGTCTAAAGAACAACCGTACCCGAGCCCGGCCCGGCCGGGTCGTGGTCAAGCGGACGACGCGCGTGTGTAGTAGACCCAACGACATGTAGGTGCTCGCTCCGCTCATAAAATTGTGGTATCCCTTGGGGCCCAACCCATAGAGCAAACTTGAGCTATATATGCCCATGTTGAATTTTTTACTCAACCAATGTGGGATTGGTGTCAAACCCCACATTGCACATCTTCTATTTTCACTCTTCAAGAGGGTCACTTTAGAGCCTATTTTCTCATTCATTTCTTACTCGATTTGAGCAAGTGAATATTCCATGTTATACTCCTCACGGAATAGAATATGAACCCATGAAAATTTATTCGAAATAGCTAATGGGTCCCACTTTAATTTAGGTTCAAAGTTGACCAAAAACTCTATTTTTTACACTAAAAAACTGCTTTTGGTCTAACAAATACTACGTAGGAAGTCAGCCAAAATTCTTCCTATTACCAAAGTAATAACTTAGTAAGCCCTTATAAGTGCCACGTAAATCAGACTTTATAGATACAAGGCATGTCATCATGTGGAAGGCATAAATTATGCAGTATCCCACAGGACACGACTTCAATTATTTTGTTCCTTTTGACCAACAATTTTGATTCTAAACCTTGGCTTGGAAACAAAATATTTGCTTCAACTCGTTTTTGCATTCCACTAGTAAATTCATGTGGCAAATAGAGAATTTTGCTTTGAAGATTTATTAAATTATAAAATTTGAACAAAAATCAACGGCATCATCATGCTCATTATATTTTGGTTAGAGACTGCATTAGGTGGAATAGTGTGTACTACAAAAGCTCTATTCAAGTCTACAAGGAACCCTTTATTGTGTCATAATTAGTTGAAGATGGTCTCGTAATCATAATAAAATTTGAATTATATGATTTAGGTGAGGAGAAAAAGGTATTAATAGCCAGTTGGCACCTACATGGGTGTCACTCACCATTTGCTAGTTACCTGGGCTGGCAATTGCCAGTCGGCAAACGCCTGGTTAGGCCACTGCCAATCAGCACTAGTTTGAGGGAGGACCTTGTTATCCAATACTTGCTACCAAAAGCTTCCACAAGCTAATTACCTCCTTGCTACTTAAGCTCCTACGAACTATCTTGCTCACCTCTGCTAGGAAGATCTACTTAGATGAGGATCAACCTAGGGCTTAGAATTCTAGGCAAATACTACTCGAGTATTAACGACTTAGTGATAAGATCAACCATGCCTCATGGTAAGTACATCCTTACCATCAACCTAGGACCTAGTGTCCTAGTACGACTTTACCTAGCATATCTAGGGGTTGATGATTAGATCTATCCTATCACAACCTAAAATTTTAGATCCTTTAAGATACAACTTCCTACCACTGTAAATAAAGGCCCTGGGTTGTAGGTAGTTCATTCAATCCTAGCCTATTCACTACACTCTTCTTTGACTTGCGATCTTACCTAAGCATTAGATTCTCTTTGGCCGCTTTGGCCATCGTTCACCTAGATCTTCTTCTGTCTTGCAGACCACACTCTCTGTCCATGCAAGGTGGTTACTCTTTGTGTGGATTTATCCCCACACAATTTATATTCATATATATTCTATACAGTTCCTAGGGATTAAATGACATCATCATACAATAGGAAGAACACTTCATTAAGTAAAAAATTTCTTTTTGGGAGTTATTCCAAGGGAAAATCAAAGGGAAAAGCGGGTGTGAGTAAAAGGTGGGAAAACAAATAAGAGTGGAGATAATCGCCTCGAACAAGGGTAGGTTTGCGACGGTTTTTATTGAGGTTTTAACGCCACCTTTATTATTCTCATCACACAAGAAGGTCTCCCACCATTATTAAATTGATGGGATGATCTTGATGGCACATAAAGAAAGAAAGCAAGAGAGCGACAGAGAGAAAATACTAGACTATGTGAAGAAGTATTCCTTTTTCCTTTGTCTTTAGAGTAATGCTACAAGTACCTAAAAAATTATCCTAATTTACTGACCTAATAATATATCAGTAACATGATCTAATATGTTATTATAATTGTATCTGTCAAACTTCGATATTCGAACTCTATTACTTAATACATTATTATGTCAGTAAATTAACTTCATTTTGTAGGTCCGAATAGCAATACTACTTTACACTCTAAAAAAGTGAGCCATTCATGTTGCGAATGAGTTTCAACCACACGACAAAATGGGTAGGAGGAAACATTATTTGGGGCATTTGCTAGAGTTAGGGGCTTTGTTTTGTTTGTCGTGGTCCAAACCTTTACCCCATGATGGTGAAACCATCGATGGCAAAGGGTTTTACTTTTTAATCATGGAAATGAATTGCCATTAATTTTATATGGTGTCTAGCATTGCGAAATCTTAGTTTATTCCTCATGTTCTTTTACGTGCCTTGCGTACGTTATATGTGTGAATTTGTTCAAACTTTCACGTCGCTTTTCAACTTTGTTGTATGGATATCTGGGATATTTTGAAAATTCCGTAAGTTTATTGTTTAAGAACACAAACATTCAAAATCATACTTCACTTTTTTCCTTGGTTTTTAAAATTATTTTATTGACAAAAATTGATAAATGAAATAGTTCAAGGAAGGGTTAAAGGTTTCCCGAGTCACACATTCAAGAGACACCCTTAGTTCAAACAAATTTAGTGTCGAAGGATAATCTCAAGATCCAAATAATTAAATGAGTATATCTCTCACATCTTAAGAGGTTTGGATATCTTAACATTTAATCAACCAACACTATTACGTTCCCTCGGCCGCATATATAAATTTTGTACTCTATTTTGTACTGTTGTTTTGTCATCCAGGAAACTGAGCATGGATAATCCTTTCCCTATTTGGTTAAAAATTGCTATAAATACACCAGAATTATATATTAGGAACATCATTTATGTGTCAAGAAAATATTACTATCACACCCCAACTCCAAGGGCATGACCAGCCGTGAACCATACATCCATAACCTATGGAACACGTAAGCCTAACAATAAACTAATAATATCGGAGTGGAAAATAACATTAACACTAAATTGATCTCAGGTCAATATGTCAAAGTCAACATACTTAAACCTGTTTATCCCAATTATCCAAACAAGTAAAGAGGGCTATACGATATATGCTATGAAGGTCACAACACTATTAGTCCCCGATCAATTCCCTGAGTCCGCTATTGACACTCCAATCGTTTACCTAGAAAAAATATTATTTTTAAATATGAGCTAAAAACCCAGTGAATGGAAAGACATGCATATTCAAAGTTGCTGAAAAACGTATTTGGCATACGACATATAAATTAAATATTTGAAAAAATAATTTCATCAAGATAACCAATTTTTCAAGAATAACACAATTGAATTCCAACAAGAAATCATACCACAATGGTGAATCATATCATAATGGTGGAGACTGTACGATATCCAATAATGATGGGAACCAATTACCAAATATAATAACTGATAACAAGAAAATACGTATGACATGCGATAGATAATCATAAACACAGCCAGTGAAAATGTTGTGACAATAACAAATTATATCATCATCTCATACTGGTAAGGACTTGTACGATATCTGTGAACTATACCAATTGCTAGAAGATCTCAAGGTTGGATCCAACACCGTACTTAGGATCACCACAGGTTGTTGCCCAGGAACTATTCCCTAAGATGATCTGGTGAAGGTCACCAGGATGCACCAGAAACTATTCCTTCAACCGTTGAGCACTAGGGTCACCTCAGCTTTCCCCGGGTCTGTTCCTTAGTGGCCAGGGTCATCTGTACACAGAGGAATAATTTTTCTGGACTTTTAACCAAATGCCAGAATATATCTCAGGGTTGGATCCAACATCGTACTTAGGGTCACCACAGCCTCCCTTGGGTCTGTTCCCTAAGACGATCTGGTAAAGGTCACCATGACACACCAGACACTCTTCCTTCAACCGTTGAGCACTAGGGTCACCTCAGGCTCTCTCGAGTCTGTTCCCTAGTGGCTAGAGTCATCCGCACACAGAGGAATAATTTTCTTCTACTTTTAATTTTGGTCCCATTCACCATCATTGAGTCTCACCATATAAACAAGTGATTGAGTCACAATACTTTACAAAAGAATTCATCAAGGTAAGGAGAATCGTATGCCACAAGTATTTTGACACTTAATAAAATATTTTGTAAAGGTAGTAATAAACAAACATTATGTATTATTTTTAAAATGTTAGGGATACGGAAAAAATGCGTAGCATGCCAAACCACTTACCTCAAGTCCAAATGATATGCATCTTGAGTGTTGCTTGTGAGATGTTAACGATGTCTTTCCTGTTTTTCTCACAATTTCCTTTCTCCTTTTGATGAGGTGCTCTTCCTTTCTTCTTATCTCTTTTACACTCTATTCTTTCTTGAAAGTGGAAGACTACTTGTGCCATAGTATCCTTAATCCAATCCTCAAATGCCCTATTTATAGGCATCCTAGGATTATTCTAGAGAATATTAGCATGTGACACTTTTAGGGGAGATTCCCTAGAATATTCTACCATTACCTCTCTTCTAGATCCTTCTAGGTTTCAACCTTATTTTGTACATGACAATTCCACAAGTATCTATATTCATCTATAATATTTTAAAGTCTTCTCCAACCTTCTAAGTCCTTCCAGAATATCCTAAATCTTTCTAGAACCTTCTAGTATTTCCTAGAATCTTCTAAAATATTCTAAATTTCTCTAGATTGTTCTAGACTATTCTAAATTATTCTTGAACTTTCTAGAATCTTCTAAACTATTCTAGATTTTTCTAGAAACTTCTCAAATATTCTAGATTATTCTAGACTATTCTAAATTCTTTTTTAAAATTTTTCTTATTCCTTTCAATATAATATTTCCAAACTAGTTCCTTGCAAAAATAGAACGAGGTATTACAATTACAAAGGTAAAACTAATAGTGCAATGATGCCCACGATGAGACGTAAAAAGGATAAAGTGAAATCCGAATGAGTCATTTTTGTAAATGGTCCATGGGTTGGATTGATGGTTGTCATTGAAGTTTACATGATTATCATGAATCCATTATTGTTGCTTCTTTCCTTTTCTTGAATCATGTACAGACTTGAGGCAAAAACATACTTGTAATGTTCCACTGCATTATAATATTTTAGACCTTTGACCAATATATATATATATATGTATATGTATATGTGCAAGTATTCTTCTTTCCTTTCCCCACCACCTCTTTAACTTTTAATGTCTTGAACTATGATTGTTGCCCACGAGGCACACCAACTGAGCTTCTACATAGATAGGGACAGTTGTGTGGAAGTCACACTGTCCGCAAAGTGATGGAAATGCCACAAATTTATGTAGTATACGTAGCCACGAAGAATTACAATTGAAAGAGGTAGAAATAGCTCCTTCCAAAAAAGAAACAAAAAGACATCTACAATGTATGGCCAATAACAAAAATAGAATTTGATGAGAAAATTCCACTCAGCTTTACTCATACATCTAGACTCAATTCTTCTTACATAGTTCGGGTTACCACTCCAAACTCAACTTTGCTCATCTAACCCAACTTGACTCTATTCATTTAGATGAGCTCAACATTGTTCATCCAGCTCAACCCCAACCACTCAGCTTGGCTCATGTAGCTCTACTCAGTACTTCAGTGTAGTCCTACCCACTAAAAGACCTTCGAATTTGGATAACATCATATCTTTGAATATCTCAGAAGAGTTAAGTTCAAATTTAACAAATAAGGTCAAATCAATAAATAAAAGAGAATTTAAACCATTGCTCTATCAGATCATAATTGATGGGAAGACATATATTAAAGAGGTAGTAGGCTACCTTAAGAGGTACACTGTGTAAGGAATATGTTTGTAATTGACTAATTTCATGAATTCTTGTGTAAATCTCAACCTAATTACATGGTAATGGTTCTTCAAAAATCAAGATTCGTAAGCCTCAAGGAAGGGAGAAGTTCAAGCTACAAAACTTTATTTAGTGTTCTCCGATGCACCTTCAAGCTTAGGACAAAGTTAAGGTCCCCTGCACGCTTGTCTTTAGCTAGTGTGACCATTGAATAATTAAGAATAAAATTGAAGAAGGCTGATGAGTTGGGAAAAGTGTAGATTTTAAATGGGGAAGGGACCAAGAAGTTGCTTTTAATCTGATTAAAGAAAAACTTAGTTCTGCACCTTTACTTGTTTTGCCTAACTTTTCTTAAACTTTTGAAATTGCGTGTGATGTCTCATGTATTGTAATTGGAGTTGTTTTAATGCAGGAAGGTCATCCTTTAGCTTATTTTAGTAAGAAGCTAAATGGGGCAACCTTGAATTTCCCGACTTATGATAAGGAGCTTTATGCATTGGTGAGGGCATCAGAGACTTGGCAACATTATCTTTGGCCCAAGGAGTTTGTCATCCACACTGATCATGAGTCTTTGAAACATTTGAAAGGTCAAGGTAAGCTAAATAAATGCCATGCTAAATGGGTTGAATTCATTGAGACCTTCCCTTACGTTATCAAATATAAGATAGGGAAAGAGAATATGGTTGCTTATGCATTAACTCGAAGGTATGTTTTAGTTTCCACTTTAAATGCAAAGTTGCTTGGTTATGAGTAAATTAAGGAATTATATGTTATTGATTCTAACTTTGCTAATGTGTTTGATGCTTTTAAAAGCTTGGGTTTTGGTAAGTTTTATAGGCAGGATGGGTTCCTATTTCGAGAGAATCGATTGTGTGTGCCTAAATGTTCGATGTGTGAGTTATTAGTTAGAGAAGCACATCGGGTGGTTTAATGGGACACTTTGGTGTTAGGAAAACCTTAGATGTGTTAGTTGAACACTTTTCTGGCCACATATGAAACAGGATGTTGAGCGAATTTGTGAGAAATGTGTTACTTGTAAAAAGGCTAAGTCTAAGATTCAGGCCCATGGTTTGTATAATCCCTTACCTACACCTAGTTCACCTTGGGTAGATATCTCCATGGATTTTGTGTTAGGTTTACCTAGGAGAAAACAGGGACGAGATTCTGTGTTTGAGGGAAGAAAAGAGAGTGATAATGAAAAAAAAGAGGGAAATAATGCGAAAGTGAAAAAAATGAGGGAAAAAATAGAGGCTGCTGAATCTTCAAGGAGTGAAAAGAATGAGAGTTCACAAAAGCAAGAGAGGAAAAATGTGAGTTTCTATGCAAAAGAACGAGAGGTTAAGGGAGCTTTTTATTCCGGGTAGCCGATGATTGTATTTATGTACAAGGAGGCCTTTTTGAATACTAACGAGCTTAACCTTACTTTGAACATCAGATTGATTTCATTCCTGGTGCAATGATTCCCAATCGTCCAGCTTATAGGAGTAATCTTAAGGAGACAAATGAGCTTCAAAGGCAAGTTGAGGAACTAATGTTGAAGGGTCATGTAAGGGAGAGTTTGAGTCCTTGTGCAGTTCCAGTGTTACTTGCACCTAAAAAAGATGGGACTTGGTGGATGTGCATCAATTGCTACGTCGTGAATAAAATAAAGGTAAAGTATCATCATCCCATTCCTAGACTTGATGACATGTTAGATGAATTGCTTGGCGCTTGTTTGTTTAGTAAAATTGATCTGCAATCTGGTTACCATAAAATAAGGATGACAAAGGTGATGAATGGAAAATGGCATTTAAGACTAAATATGGTTTATATGAATGGGTGGTAATGCCTTTTGGCTAAACCAATGGACCTAGTACATTTATGTGTTTAATGAACCATGTTTTGCGTGCTTTTATTGGTAAATTTGTTGTCGTTTATTTGATGATATCCTGATTTACAATAAGAGCTTAGATGACCTTGTTGAACATTTGAAGTGTAATGCTCAGTTATTTGCTAACTTCAAGAAATGTTCGTTTTGCACTAGGCAAATTGTTTTCTTAGGATATGTTGTTAGTGCTAAGGGTATTGAGGTTGATGAGGAGAAGGTTAAGGCTTTTCGAGAATGGCCTACACCTAAAACCATTACTGAGGTACATAGCTTTCATGGTCTTGCTAGTTTTTATAGACGGTTTGCAAAGGATTTTAGCACCATAGCGGCACTATTGAATGAGATCGTTATGAAAAGTGTAGGTTTTAAATGGGGAAGGGACCAACAAGTTGCTTTTAATTTGGTTAAAAAAAAAAACTCAGTTTTGCGCCTTTACTTGTTTTGCCTAACTTTTCTCAAACTTTTGAAGTTGAGTGTGATGCCTCAGGTATTGGAATTGGAGCTGTTTTAATGCAAGAAGGTCGTCCTTTAGCTTATTTCAGTGAGAAGCTAAATGGGGCAGCCTTGAATTACTCGACTTATGATAAGGAGCTTTATGCATTGGTGAGGATGTTAGAGACTTGGAAACATTATCTTTGGCCCAAGGAGTTTGTCATCCTCACTGATCATGAGTCTTTGAAACATTTGAAAGGTCAAGGTAAGCTGAATAAATGTCATGCTAAATGGGTTGAATTCATTGAGACCTTCCCTTACCTTGTCAAATACAAGATGGGGAAAGAGAATGTGGTTGCTGATGCTTCATCTCGAAGGTATGCTTTAGTTTCCACTTTGAATGCTAAGTTTCTTGGCTTAGAGTACATTAACGAATTATATGCTATTGATTTTGACTTTGCTAATGTGTTTGATGCTTGTGAGAGTTTGGGTTTTGGTAAGTTTTATAGGCATGATGGGTTCTTGTTTCAAGACAATCGATTGTGTGTGCCTAATTGTTTGATGCATGAGTTATTTGTTAGAGAAGCAAATGGGGTGGTTCAATGGCAGACTTTGGTGTTAGGAAAACCTTAGATGCGTTAGTTGAACACTTTTTCTAGCCATATGTGAAACGGGATGTTGAACGAATTTATGAGAAATGTGTTGCTTGTAAAAAGGCTAAGTCTAAAGTTCAGCCCCATGGTTTGTATAATCCCTTACCTATACCTAGTTCACCTTAGGTAGATATCTCCATGGATTTTGTGTTAGGTTTACCTAGGACAAAACGGGGATGGGATTCTGTGTTTGTTTTTGTTGACAGATTTTCAAAGATGGCACATTTCATTGCGTGTCATAAAGTTGATGATGCTAGCAATGTAGATGATTTGTTCTTTAGAGAGGTGGTGCGTTTACATGGAGTGCCTCGGAGCATTGTGTTTGATCATGATGTTAAGTTTTTGAGCTATTTCTGGAAGACGTTGTGGGGTAAGCTTGGTACTAAATTCCTCTTTTCTACTACTTGCCATCCACAAACATATGGGAAAACCTAGGTAACTAATTGTACTCTTTCTACTTTATTGCGTGTTATCATTGGTAAGAATTTAAAAACTTCAGAGGATTGTTTGCCTCATGTCGAATTTGCTTATAATTGTAGTGTGCATTCTGCAACTAATTATTTCCCTTTTGAAATTGTCTATGGTTTTAATCCTTTAACTATATTAGATTTGAAGCCTTTACCTATTGTTGAGTGTGCTAATTTAGATGGAGAACGAAAGGCTGAATTGGTGAAGCAAATGCATGAGAAAGTTAGATTGCACATTGAGAGGTGAATGAAGCAATATGCTACTCAAGCTAATAAGGGGGGGGGGGGGATAAGAAGGTGGTCTTTGATCCTGGAGATTGGGTTTAGGTGCATATGCAAAAGGAGCACTTTCCCGAGCATAGGCGTTCAAAATTGTAGCCTAGAGGAGATGGGCCTTTTCAAGTGGTAGCACGAATAAATGATGACACTTACAAGCTAGATCTTCCTAGTGACTATAGTGTTAGTGCTACTTTTAATGTTACCTATCTTTCTCCTTTTATTGCATATGACGAATATTCAAGGATGAATCCTTTTGAAGAGAGGGGGAATGATGCATTGCAATCGAATTTGTTCAGCATAAATGGAGGTAATATGTCTCGGGCAAGAGCAAAAAGGATGAAGGAAGCATTGAATGGGCTGATTCAAGACATATGGGCTGATTGAGCAAGTTCAAGCATGGAGCATGATCCACTTGGGCAACGAAGATCCATTAACATGATTCAAGTTCTAGAAGATTTCTACAAAGGCTAATCTTAAAATTAGCATGTTTAAAATTGGTCTGATTGTTAGACTTTCCTTATCTATTTAAGCGTGTGAGTTATTCCTTTTAGGAAAAAAAGACTATCCTAGTTTAATTAGGCATGTGATGCATATTAAAGGGCTGATTGTGTTTTTCTCTTTTAGGAAAGTAAGAGTTATTTCTTTACCAGCAAGTAAGAAATATTTCTTCGCCAGCAAGTAAGAGATATTTCTTAAATAGGATAAGCTAATTTAGGAAGTTTTCTTTGTAATAACCAGCCTATAAATAGGTGTTCAAAGCACTGTAAAAGACATAATATTTTTATGAGTATTGTGAGGTTTCTACCTTATTGTTCTTTCAAGAACTATTTCAAGAACATATCAAGAATTAATCTTTCTTTTGGTGTTCATTGACTTATCACTCAATCTTGAGTATGGCATCATTCTCTTGAACTTTTAACCTTGGGTTCTTGTTTCTTGCAAACATTGGGTCTAGGGTTCTTGACTCTTATAATCTAATTTGTGAACTTTCTTAGGGAGTCTCCAATCAATTTTCCCGTGGGTTCTTAAATTCGTTTATGGGTTTGTATCAGTTTTGCCCATGAGTTCTTGGTTCTTATAATAGAATTCATTTTCTCAAATTAGGTTGGTTAGCTTTGTTTTGTGCGCATATAATCTGTCCAAGTTAGGTTTCTTGTTGCTGTTTGATGTTTGTTTTTCTTTTCTTTTTTTTTTTTAAAAAAATTAGGTTTTTTTTTTCTTTCTTTTGTTTCTGCGTAATGATTCTGTGATTTGAGGCATGACTTGCTGCTGGAGTTTTAGTTTTTTTTTATAATTTTAATATCAATTAGGGTTGCATAATATGGGCAGAATTGAATACATAACTTGGTTGTGAATCGATTGTGAGGCCTACTACCCAATTGCGCATAGTTTGCCTTTTTTGCGATCTAATATAAAAAAAATGAAGAAAAGAAAAAAAAAGAATCGAATTGAGGTTAATCAGTTTGTTTTAGGGATGATTTGTTTTAAGATTTGAACCAGAATAATAAAAAAAAATACTTATTCTGATCATTCACGCTTTTGTTATCCCAAAATAGGTCTTCCTATTGATTTAACCCTTTTCTTGATCCATTTGTTGCTTTTGAATCATTGTTTCGCTTAGTTTTCGCCGAATTTGTTTTCTTTGCTTTGTTGTGTTTCTTTGTTTCATTTTCGTGTTATCGTTGTTATTCTCTGTTTTTCATTGTTAATTCTGGCCCTTCCTTTGTGTCTTATTTTTTTGTTAAGTTGTTGTGCGTTGTGGGAACGGTTGGTTTTTGGTTAAGTTTTGAATATTTTGCAAAAGATTAACAATGGTGAAACATTTGAGTGGTAAAAGGCTAACTGTGTGAGCTTATCTTAAGAAAAGCCAATAAGAGTGTAAACTCGAGGGTTGAGTGATATTGAAATGAGTGAAACATGTGAGCGAGTGTTTGTGAGACTATTTCTAACATTTTTTGTAAGTTATAAAACATGACTTCCAAGGATAAAGGAGTAGGAGTTCGAATGTATGAATTCAAGGTTTTATGACATGAGAAATCAATTGGACGAATAGGCGAATGTGATTAATGAGTTGAGAACGAATGAGGGAAGGAGAGATGATGGACATGATAGGCGTGAGGCACCGGTTGAGAGGAGGCAGGATAGGTGTCATCAAAACATTAACGATGATGACGGGTGGGATCTTGGTGATTACTTCGATGACCAGACCATGTTGATTGGGTTTGACCATGGTAGAGGTGGTCGTAGAGGTGTTAGAGATTTTTATCGGGGAGATGGGAATTTGGGTAACATTAAGATGAAAATCCCAGCCTTCAAGGCAAGAATGATCCAGAGGTTTAGTTAGAGTGGGAAACGAAAGTGGAGTTAGTATTTGATTTCCATGAATTCAGAGGAGAAGAAGGTGATACTAGCTGCAGTGGAGGTTACTGATTATGCGGTAGTATAGTGGGATCAGTTAGTGATGAATAGGAGGAGGAATAGAGAGCATTCAGTTGATACTTGGGATGAGATGAAGAGTATCATGAGGAAGAGGTTTATCCCTTATGATTATTATAGGGACTTGTTTTTGAGGTTCTAGGGGTTGACACAGGGGTCCAGGAGTATTGAGGAGTATTATAAGGAGATGGAGATAGCCATGATTTGGACTAATGTAGAGGAGGACCGAGAGGCGACCAAGGCACGATTTTTGCATGGTTTGAACTGAGATATTCAAAATGTAGTTAAGTCACAACATTATGTGGAGATGAAGGATATACTACACATGGCGATAATGGTTGAGAGACAACTCAAACAGAAAGGTTCCACTCGATTTGGGCAGAATTCGGGTTCTTCATCTTCTTGGAAATCGAATTCTAGTTGGAGAAAGAAAGAAGAGAAATCAAATTCTAAGGGTACAGTTGAAGCTTCCAACAAAGGCAAAGAGCTAGAAGCTAGCAAGGAGCGAGGTAAATCTGATTCTCAAACTTCTAGAAATAGAGATATAAAGTGCTTTAAGTGTTTGGGTAGGGGGCACATTGCATCTCAATGTCCAAATAAACGTGCTATGTTTTTTGGTCAAGAGGTGTGCCTTGAATGCACAAGTGAAGGAGGAGGACAATGAGGCACAATGTGACAACATCTTTCATACTCGCTGCCATATCACCAATAAGGTATGTAGTGTTATCATTAATGGTGGGAGTTGTGCTAATGGTTCTAGTATCTTATTAATTGAGAAACTTAATTTGCCTACTAATAAGCACCCTACTCCTTATAAGTTGCAGTGGTTGAATGAATGTGGGGAGGTTAAGGTGAATAGGCAGGTATTAGTTTCATTCTCCATTGGGCATTATGTTGATGAGGTTTTGTGTGATGTAGTGTGAATGAATTCTGGTCATTTGCTTTTGGGACGTCCTTGGCAGTTTGATAGGCAAGTTATGCATGATGGATGATTCGCACTTTTTAGTGATCAGATTAATATTATACACCCAAGTATAAGTGTTCGAATTGTAGTTTTCTCAGTTTTAAGTCCAAGTATCGATTTCACAAAGAGTTTTAATAATTTGGAAATGAAATTAAATAGTTAAGTTGTTAAGTCAAATAAGACAGCATGTGATAGCTTGTGATGTGAGCTTAGATTGATAACTAGTCTAAGTAAATAGTTATCTGTAGATAAAGTAAGACAATAATAAGTTAGTTCAAGGATCTCATATGCGTTATATTGGTTAAATGCTGGAAATGACAATTAACTTGCACTGTGATAAGTCTGATGCTTGTGATGAGCTGATTAATCCAAGCAAACTAGAAGGACAAGTCATTCATGAGGAATACTTGAATTATTCATTTGTCTTCATAATCATAGGTGCATACATAATAAACCATAACACGGTCACTTCTTAGGTCAACCGGTGGTAGTAGTCATAACACAACAACTTCTTAGGTTAGCTGGTTATAGATATGTCAATTGACTAATCCAAGCAAACCAAAAAGACAAGCCATTCATGAGGAATACTTGAATTATTCATTCGAGTATATCTTGTGATACATATATACTAGTTAAAAATCCTTAGCGTTCTGGTGGAGCACTAGTCATACCGATAGGAATGTCGTGGTTGTCAAACTGGTAATATTATCCTTTATACCAGTTAAATGATCTAAGTAATCTAGAACGATGAGCCATTCATGAGGATCACTTACGTCATTCATCTGATATATATATATATATATATATATATATATATATATATATATATATATATATAAGTTAAACCCTAATAACCCCGAAGGATCATTTAGGTTTTGTACCATGCATCAATTAACATCCTCAGCGTTCCGTTGGAGGACTAGCCATACCGATAGGAATGTCGTGGTTGTTTGATCTATAAACCCCACACTTTTATCTTTATATATGTGTATAGGTCTATATAGCAAGTAATTATTTCTTTTGAAATGTTAATATGAAGAAATTCGAGTAAATAGTAGTTAAAACTTAGTTTTAGCTTGTAAATATATGAAATCGTTGTAATAGAACTTGTACCAAGTAGGTTTGATGTACGAAAGTATGTTATAAAAGTTTGGGTTGGAATTAGAAAGGCTTGGCATGGATTGAGAATGAAGAAGGGAGGATTTGTAGAAAAATAGGCAAAACCTTTTGGAAGGTTAAGGTAAAGGCATTATCCCGTAGGCAAAACCTTCTGGAAGGTTAATGAAAATGTTTGTCCAATAGACAAACCTTCCAGAAGGTCGATGAGAAATCTTCTGGAAGGTCGATGAAAACCTTCTAGAAGGTTTTCTAAAAATCTAAAATTTTAAGTCGCAAAACAGCTGGTTTTCTTTCCACTATAAATACCTAAGGATGTCCCATTTAGCCCCATTTCAACATCTCTAACCCTAGAAAACCCAATAACCCTGAAGGATCATTTAGGTTTTGTACCATGCATTAGTTAACATCCTCAATGTTCCTGTGGAGGACTAGCCATACCAATAGGAATGTCGTGGTTGTTTGACCGACAGGTTGATGATGCACTGATTACCTACTTCCAAGCACATCACCGAAAGTACGTACATCACTATATCATGCATGAGGCATATAATTCATAGATATATAAATATATAAAACATCAGCATTTCCAGAATTTAACTAGTAATATACCTAGGTTTACCTCTCACTAAAGAATATACAGAACTACTCACGCCCCATTGCTACAGACAAGCAAGGGGGGTAGGTAGTTTTCATTACAACTGAAATTAAAAGACAGAATTTAAAATGTCTTTCACACAAAACAACTGAAACACGATCACCTTTGTTATCAGTTAAGACAAAAAGGTGATGGCAGTTCAACTATTCGAATAGAAAGATACAACAAAAATGTAAAAGTACAAAGTTTAGACTAAAGTGCATCACGGACCGGATCGCTTTTGCAACTTCTCTTTTTCTCTTTCTCTTTTCTCTTTTTTCTCTCTTGGTTCCGACCTGTTGAAGAACGAAGCAAGGCATGGCTATTTATAGCCATTTGAAGAAGCAGGAGGTGGAAGGCTGGAGATAGGATCAAGGGGGACCGTCTGAACGATGGTGCTTTGCTGGAAATTCCCACTTGCGTTGTATGCTGACTCTTCTTGTTGAGAAATTACACTTTTCCCTTTATTCTTTTATGCTTTTATGCATTACTCCTTGTATTATCCGGTATTTCAGCATTTAACCTGCAACTTGTAAACACACATAAAACCCTAATTACCACACAAACTCTAATTTACTCTAATTAATAGTTTTTAGTTATTTTATCACACCAATTTGACTCATTAACTATTCTAATTTATATATTAATTAGGGTTAATTAATGGATATAGCAATAGATATTCCTTTGTAATGCATGGCAAACCTGTAACACTTGTACAGTTAACACCTAGACAGGTGCATGATGATCAATTGAGGTTAAAAAGTGAGTTTGAGGGACGAAAAGAGAGTGATAATGAAAAAAAAGAAGGAAATAGAGTGAAAGTAAAAAAAATGAGGAAAAAAACAGAGAGGCTGATGAATCTTCAAGGAGTGAAAAGAGTGAGAGTTCACAAAAGCAAGAGAGGAAAAATGTGAGTATCTATGCAAACGAACGAGAGGTTTAGGGAGCTTTTTACTCCAGGCAGTCGATGATTGTACTTATGTACAAGGAGGCCTTTTTGAATACTAATGAGCTTAACCATACTTTACCTAGTGTTGTTGGTCATATTTTGCAGGTGTTTGGCGATGTTTTTCCCGAGGAAATCCCAAATTGCTTGCCACCAGTTAGAGGGATTGAACATCAGATTGATTTCATTCCTGGTGCAATGATTCCCAATCGTCCAGCTTGAGGAGCTGATGTCAAAGGATCATATAAGGGAGAGCTTGAGTCCTTATGCAATTCCAGTGTTACTTGGGCCTAAAAAGGGTGGAACTTGGAGGATGTGCACCAATTGTCGCGCCGTGAATAAAATAACGGTAAAGTACCATCATCCCATTCCTAGACTTGATGACATGTTAGATGAATTGCTTGGCGCTTGTTTGTTTAGTAAAATTGATCTGAAATCTGGTTACCATAAAATAAGGATTAGAGAAGGTGATGAATGGAAAATGGCATTAAAGACGAAATAGGGTTTATATGAATGGCTGGTAATGCCTTTTGGCTTAACCAATGCACTGAGTATGTTTATGCATTTAATGAACCATGTTTTGCATCCTTTTATTAGTAAATTCGTTGTCGTTTATTTTGATGATATCTTGATTAACAGTAAGAGCTTAGATGAGCATGTTGAACATTTGAGGCTTGTGTTATGTTCTTTCTGTAATACTCAGTTATTTTCTAACATCAAGAAATGTTCGTTTTGCACTAGTCAAATTGTTTTCTTAGAATATGTTGTTAGTGCTAAGGGCATTGAGGTTGATGAGGAGAAGGTTAAGGCTATTTGAGAATGGCCTACACCTAAACTTTTACTGAGGTACATAGCTTTCATGGTCTTGCTAGTTTTTATAGAAGGTTTGTAAAGGATTTTAGCACCATAGTTGCACCATTGACTAAAATCGTTAAGACAAACGTAGGTTTTAAATGGGGAAGGGACCAAGAAGTTTCTTTTAATTTGATTAAAGAAAAACTTAGTTCTGCACCTTTACTTGCTTTGCCTAACTTTTCTCAAACTTTTGAAGTTGAGTGTAATGCCTCAGGTATTGAAAATTGAAGTTGTTTTAATGCAGGGAGGTTGTCCGTTAGCTTATTTCAGTGAGAATCTACATGGGGCAACCTTGAATTTCCAGACTTATGATAAGGAGCTTTATGCATTGGTGAGGGCGTTAGAGACCTGGCAACATTATCTTTAGCCCAAGGAATTTGTCTTCCACACTGATCATGAGTCTTCGAATCATTTGAAAGGTCAAGGTAAGCTGAATAAACCTCATGCTAAATGGGTTGAATTCATTGAGACCTTTCCTTACGTTAATACAAGATGGAGAAAGAGAATGTGGGTGCAGATGCTTTCTCTCGAAGGTATGCTTTAGTTTCCACTCTAAATGCAAAGTTGCTTGATTTTGAGTACATTAAGGAATTATATGCTATTGATTTTGACTTTGCTAATGTGTTTGATGCTTGTGAGAGTTTGGGTTTTGGTAAATTTTATAGGCATGATTGGTTCTTGTTTTGAGAAAATCGATTGTGTGTGCCTAATTGTTCGGTGTGTGAGTTATTAGTTAGAGAAGCACATGTGGTGGTTTAATGGGACACTTTGGTGTTAGGAGAACCTTAGATGTGTTAGTTGAACACCTTTTCTGGCCACATATGAAATGGGATGTTGAGCGAATTTGTGAGAAATGTGTTGCTTGTAAAAAGGCTAAGTCTAAGGTTCAGCCCCATGGTTTTTATAATCCCTTACCTATACTTAGTTCACCTTGGGTAGATATCTCCATGAATTTTGTGTTAGGTTTACCTGCAACAAAATGGGGACGAGATTCTATGTTTGTTGTTATTGACAAATTTTCAAAGATGGCACATTTCATTGCGTGTCATAAGGCCGATGATGCTAGCAATGTAGCTGATTTGTTCTTTAGAGAGGTGGTGTGTTTACATGGAGTACCTAGGAACATTGTGTCTGGTCGTGATTCTGGAAGACGTTGTTGGGTAAGCTTGGTACTAAGTTACTCTTTTCTACTACTTGTTATCCACAAATAGATGGGCAAACCGAGGTAGCTAATCGTACTCTTTCTACTTTATTGTGTGCTGTCATTGGTAAGAATTTAAAAACTTGGGAGGATTGTTTGCCTCATGTCGAATTTGCTTAGAATCGTAGTGTGCATTATGCTACTAATTATTCCCCTTTTGAAATTGTCTATGGTTTTAATCCTTTAACTCCATTAGATTTGATGCCTTTACCCATTGATGAGTGTGCTAATTTAGATGGAGAACGAAAGGTTGAATTGGTGAAGCAAATGCATGAGAAAGTTAGATTTTGCATTGAGAGGAAAACAAAGCAATATGCTACTCAAGCTAATAAGGGGGGGAAAGATGGTGGTCTTTGAGCCTAGAGAATGGGTTTGGGTGCATATACGAAAGGAGCGCTTTCCCGCACACAGGCGTTCTAAGTTGCAGCCTAGAGGAGGTGGGCCTTTTTAAGTGGTGGCACGAATAAATGATAACGCTTACAATCTAGATCTTCTTGGTGAGTATACTATTAGTGCTACTTTTAATGTTACTGATCTTTCTCCTTTTATTGCAGATGACGAAGATGTGAGGACAAATTCTTTTGAAGAGAGGGGGAATGATGCAATGCAATCTAATCCGTTGAGCGTAAATGGAGGTCCTATGACTAGGGCAGAGCAAAAAGGATAAAGGAAGCATTGAATGGGTTGATTCAAAACATATGGGCTGATTGTTCAAGTTCAAGCATGGAGCTTAATCCACTTGGGAAACAAAGATCTATCAACATGATTCAAGTTCCAGAAGATTCTGACAAAGGCTAAGATTAAATTGACATGTTTAAAATTGGTGTAATTGTAAGATTTTCCTTATCTATTTAGGCGTGTGAGTTATTCTTTTTAGGAAAGAAAGACTTTCCTATGAAATAGAAGGGTGTGGGATATGAGTTGAAATTGAGGGATGGGTGTCTCAACGACGATGACACTAACTTACTTTAACCAGCAATCCCACCTACAGATATGTTCGACTGAAGTTTGTAGGCAGCCTCACAAAAAACCCTCATAAGACAACACTTGTCCATTAGGGTAAATCTAGTGGTTCAACGACTTGTTGCATAAGCTAAATGCAACCGAATGACCTATGAGAAAGGCATTTGAAAATAGATTTACATTCAACTGTTGTTATATTACGAGAGACTAGCAATACCTAGGTTGGGGGTGTGATAAGTAGTTAAAATTAGCATATAACTATGCCTTTTTAAGACTAATTATACTTTGACGGAGTTTAAATGATGACATTTCAGGTTCTAAAGTGAACAAGGGCTCAAGGACAACAAATATCAAACTTGAATGTAACACCAGCATATTGGGGGGACAAAATTGGAAAAGTTTGGAACAAAGCAAGGATGTTCGAACACCAACTCACATTCGAACGTTCCCTTCAATTATTTGAAGATCATAATGCTGAGACATGGTGTGTTGCAGTTAAGAAGGAAAACATTGAGGGACTTGAGTACCTCATTCAGACATCCAAACACATTCGAATATTCTCCTCCATTATTGAGGACTAGGCTAATGAGTGCAAAGGCAGTAGTTTAAGACGTATGAAAATAGATCTCCAGAAGAGCACATGCCACTTAAGTAGGGAATTCAGACTGCATCTCCATGTTCGAACACCCATCAAGCAAAGACAGTAACAACGTTCGAATGCCAGATAATGTTCGAACGTTGTCCCAAGATAGGCTGCAGAGTGGATGGCTTTCAGTAGGACTTTCAAGGCCCGACACTATTCTTTCACACTCTCTTGTCCCCTCATCCTTGCCTATAAATACTCCCCATGTGGGAGCTTAAAAAAGGAATTGGATTGGCACTAGACCAACATTTCTTAGCTTGTTATAGAATTAGTATTAGACTTAGGCTTTCAATTACTTGCAAGAAGAAATGTAGATCATCTTTTGGTTATGGTGGAAACCCTGCAAAAGTGATTAGCTTTCTTCTACTTTAATTAATTTTCTTTCACTTCCATTACTTGAGCTTTCTTCTTCCGCTAGAGGAGTGAAACTATTGCACTTTTCTATAGCTTTACCAAAGCCGTGAAGGGTGGAACGTGATTCACTCATTCTTTGTCAAAGATCGGTTCCTTGCTTATTGTGCTTTACCTTTTAATTCCTCTACTTAGAGGGATATACATCACTCACTTTTCTAGTTTTACTAAAGCCATGAAGAGTAAGTAGTTTCTCATTAACTCTTTAGTAAGAGGTGATGGACATGAATAAATTATTCGAAAGTTATATTTGTGTATTTCATTTATACTTAAATGCTTTATATTTTACTTGCTTATTGAATGATTGACTATATCTAGCAAAGTTAAGGTACTTTGTATAACCATGAGTACTTTCTATAACATAGATGACTCTTGTATAGAAAGACTCATTAATTCAAGGCAAGTACCTCAGCCAGATCTTCATGACTACCCTTCAATCTTTACCATTAAAGGATGGAATATTAACGCCATGGTTGTATGGCTTGTAGAAACACTTGCTTGTTTGTAGATGGGTTGAGTCTCGGCACAAACAATTCTTGTGAACTTCTAGAAAGGCATTGAAACCATGCGCTTAATTCTCACAATCCACCTTTATCTTCTTACTAACTTGTTGTTAAAATGGGAGTTAATTGAGTGACCAAGAACAAGTATAATAAATCGGATGATTAACTACATGTTCAGATCCTCGAGCTAAAGGGTGACTGTTTACATTTGAATTCTTCTTATATTTTGTCTATAAAAACTTCTTGGAAAGAATGACACATTTGCCATAGGAAAATCTCAAAACATCATCACTATAAATCTTAAAGGTTACAATCACATGGTCTCTGTCACTACTTACTTCAAAATACCAACAATAGTTCCCTGTGGATTCGACTCTAGATTTAACCAGATTATTACTACAACTTGACCGCCTGCACTTGAGTGTACACATATCGGATCATGTCAAGTTTTTGGCACCGTTTCTGAGGAACCATAAAAGGTGTTTTTAAGTAAATGGTAAAAAGACCTTCATTTTTGTATAGATATATAATTTTTTTTTATTGTGTACAAATTTTGATTTTATGTCTGAGGACAATCCTCACTTTCAAAATTGCTAGAAGAATCTGTAGGATCTATAAATTAGTCTGAACCATCTTCATCTAGATCAGAAACATGGTCTTTTGAGAATAGCATGGCAAATAATAGGAGAGAAGGAGAATTTTCTGTAAGACAAGGGGAAGATCAAGTGAGAGAGGGAGAAGTTCCTAACATCCGAACTCTGAAGGATTATTTGCATCCCACAAGAAATAGTGTCCCCTCTTATTTTATCTTTCCTGCAAATGTGCCCCTCTTTACTGTAAAGATGGGGATAGTTCAAATACTCCCTCTCTTTCATGGGCTTGAATCAGAAAACCTATATCTGCACATAAAAGATTTTGAGGAAGTATGTAGAACATTTCAAGATAACTCTGAGCTAGCCAAGTTGAAACTTTTTCCTTTCACTTTAGGGGACAAAGCTAAACAATGGCTAAATTCTTTAAAAGCCCTTTGAATACCTGACTCCTTCATTACAGAATGAATTTTTTAGAAAGTTCTTTCCTCTACACTGCACCAATGCACTCAAAAGAAAATCATGAATTTTTTGGTTAAAGAATGAGAGACCTTTTACCAAAGTTGGGAAAGATTCAAGGATATTCTCTAGTCTTGCCCACACCATGCTTTTGAGAATTGGGCTTTGGTAAGATTTTTCTATGAGTCCTTGCTCACTAGACTACGTTAGTTTGTCAAAATGACGGCTCAAGGAGAGTTCATGGGAAAGAGTCTGGAGGAGGCATTTAATTTTTTTGACACCATATTTGATAGTTCTTAGATGTGGGACTCAGTCTCTCCTACCACTGTTCAAGCCAAACCATATACTTCCCAAGGGGTAAGTATGTCTTGAGAGATGATGATGACCTAAGAGCAAAAATGACTACCTTGTCTCAAAAGCTGGAAGCTGTAGAGATTAAAAAAGTTCATCAAGTTGATGTTGGCTCTCCCACAGAACAAGTGTGTGGGATTTGTTCATTGACATGACACCCTATTGGGGAGTGTCCTACCATTCCAACATTCAAAGAGGTCTTGTTGGAACAAACAAATACAATTTCTAACTTCAACAAACCTTACTCCAACCCCTACTCTGAAACATACATTCCAGGGTGGCAAAATCACCCAAACTTCAGTTGGAGGACACACAACCAACTCCCATGAATCCACAAAATTCACAACCACCACCACAAGGAGCTCCTACATATCAACTATACCAACCACCACACAAGTGCAGCCTTGAAGATACACTAAACTAGTTCATGCAAACCCACAGGAACTACAATACTCATTCCACATAGGCCTTCACCAATTTCAAGGCATAGACCACACAATCTTTCGAGGATATCAAAAGTCATATCCAAAAATTGACCCAATCCATGAGGAGACACGAGAAAGGCAAGTTTCCTACTCAACCAAAACTACCACAAGGCCAATTTCAAGTGAGAAATCCTTCAATCATGGAAACCCCACAAGACCAAGCCCAAGTTGTCACTACATTTAGAAGTGGCAAGGTAATTGATAAGACAATTAGAGACATGCTAATTCCCAAGCCAAAATCTGAGTCAATCCCAGTCAATGAACCAATGGAGCTTGAACTTGTGATTAAGGAAGAGCCTGAGCCTATGATTGAACAAGAACCAGAAACGTTAAAAGAAAAGGAACCTTCGTGTTCTATTCCTTCTCCTTTTCCTCATAAACTCAAACTATACAGAAGTTGAATAATCAACCAGAAATTTATGAGTTTTTCAAGCAATTAAAGATCAACATCCCACTTCTGGATGCAATCAAACATGTTCCATCTTATTCCAAGTTTCTAAAAGACTTGTGCATAGTCAAGAGAAGCCAGAGTGTCCAAAAAAGAGCCTTTCTGACGGAACAAACAAGTGCCCTACTTCAACATAAAACCCGTCCAAAATACACGGATTCGGGGTGTCCGACTATGTCGTGTGTCATTGGAAACTTCAGAGTAGAACAAGCACTATTAGACCTTGGAGCAAGTGTCAATTTGCTCATGTTCTCTGTTTACCAGCAATTGGGTTTGGGTGAACTCAAACCCACTTGTGTCACATTCCAGTTGGCCGACAGATCTATTAAAACTCATAAGGGCATTGTTGAAGATGCAATTGTATAAGTAGACAACTTTGTCTTCCCTGTTGACTTCATTGTTCTAGATACTCAGCCAGCAATGCATTCAGAAAACTAAATTCACATCATTCTTGGTCGACCCTTCCTAGCAACTTCAAATGCACTAATCAATTACAGGAATAGAGTCATGAAATTAACTTTTAGGAATATGACTTTTGAGATGACTATTTTCAACGTTGCCAAACACCCAGGATAGGACAAAGAAGAGAGAGAAATAAATTTTATTGAGTTGTTGGTTTAGGAACATCTGAATAACACATTCTGTGAAAACTCTACTGAATCTTCTCTTTCAGAATCTATCACATATGCGACAATAGATGATGATCCAAAGAATTGCCCCACTCATGCTATTGAGACACGGGCCCCCAAATTCAAGAAACTTTCACCAAGTGGCACAAAGTCACTCTCATCAAGTGTCAGGTCACCAAAGCCTAAGCTAAAACCTCTCCCATCTAACCTCAAATATCCATTCTTAGGAGAGGAGGAGTCATACCCAATGGTAATTTCATCTAAGCTCATAGACTTGAAAGAGTCAAAACTGATTGAAGTTCTTAAAAGCCATAAAGCACCATTGGATGGACCATCACTGACTTCAAAGTTATAAGCCCGTTAACCTGCAATCATGCTATATATCTTGAAGAGGATTCAAAACCCTCTCATCAAATGCAGTGATGACTGAACCCTCACATGAAGGAAGTGATGAGAATGGAGGTACTCAAGCTCTCAGATGTAGGGATAATCTTTCCTATCTCCGATAGCAAATGGGTTAGTCCAACCCAAGTTGTGCCCAAAAAGTCTAGGGTCACAGTGGTCAAAATGATGCCAATGAACTAGTACCAACTTGAGTCGTCACAAGATGGCAAATCTGCATAGACTATCAAAAAGCTCAATTTGGTGACTTGAAAATACCATTTTTCTCTTCCATTTCTTGACCAAATCCTAGAGAGAATTGCAAACCATGAATTTTATTATTTTCTGGATGGTCTGAGTAAAATCAAATTGAGATAACACTAGATGATCAGGAGAAAACAATGTTCACATGCCCTTTTGGCACCTTTGCATTGAAAAGGATGTCATTTGAACTTTGTAACGCTCCTGCAACATTCCGAAGGTGCATTCTAAGATTGTTTAGTGACATGGTTGAGAAATTTTTGGATGTGTTCATGGATGATTTCTTTGTATATGGTGACTCGTTCGATTTATGTCTGGCCAACCTAGAGAAGGTACTGATAAGATGTAAGGAAGCCAATCTAGTGCTCAATTGGGAGAAATGACATTTCATGGTAACACAAGGCATTGTCTTAAGTCACATTGTGTCGTCAGAGGGCATAAAAGTTGACAAGGCAAAAATAGTTCTGATTGAAAATTTGCCTGCTCCCAAGACTACAAAGGATGTCCGATCATTCCTAGGACATATAGTCTTCTACAAGAGATTCAAAAAAGACTTCAGTACCATAGCTAAACCCATGTGTCATCATCTAAGTTAGGATGTAATTTTTGTGTGCAGTGAAGCATGTCAGAAAGTTTTTGATAAGCTTAAAGGCATGTTAATTTCTGCTCCAATAATGCAACCCCCTGACTGGACTTTACCCTTCGAACTAATGTGTGATGCAAGTGATTATGTTGCAGTTGTTGTGTTGGGGCAAAGAAAGGATAAGAAACCACATGTGATTTACTATGCAAACAAGACTTTGAATGATGCTCAAATGAATTATTCAACGATTGAAAAAGAGTTGCTTGCTGTAGTTTTTGCTTTGGAGAAATTTCATTCTTATCTTGCTGGTTCTTCTGTTACTATGCTTACTGACCATGCAGCATTAAAATTCTTGCTCACAAAGAAGGATGCCAAGCCAAGGCTCTTAAGATGGATACTCTTACTTCAAGAGTTTGATATGATCATTAAGGATAAGAAGGGTGTTAAGAATGTGGTGGCAGATCATCTGTCCAGATTAACATATGACTTTCAGGAGGATGAAGTACCAATCAATGAGAATTTCCCCGATGAACAACTGTTCACCATTGATGAGACACCATGGTACGCTAATATTGCTAACTTTCTTGCTACTGGTACTCATCCTCTGTTCTTTACAATGATGGACAAAAAGAAATTTATGAGGGAAGTTCGTAACTTCTTTTGGGAGGATCCATACATATTCAAGTACTGTAACGATCAAATCATAAGACGCTGTATCCCTGCTCATGAAATCAAACTGGTAAAACCATTTTGTCATTCTGAAGCATGTGGTGGTCATTTCTCATCAAAGAAAACCGTAGTGAAGATCTTGGAGTGTGGATTTTATTGGCCCACCCTTTTCAAAGATGTCCATGCATTTTACTTGGCATGTGATAGATGCCAAAGGTTGGGGAGTATTTCAAAAAGATACATGATGCCCTTAATTCTCATTCTTGTGATTGAAATTTTTTATTGTTAGGGCATCGATTTTATGGGACCGTTTCCCCCTTCCTTTGCCTATCTGTACATTTTAGTGGCCATAGACTATGTATCCAAATGGGTTGAAGCAATTCCATGCTAGAATAGTGATTACCAAAATGTGATCAAATTTTTAAAAGAAAACATTTTGTCCTGGTTTGGAATTTTGAAATCGGTCATAAGTGATGGTGGTGCTCATTTTTGCAATCATCATTTTCTAGAATTGGATAAAAAAATACTTGGTTTTTCCCAAAATTGCGACCGCTTATCATCCACAGACTAGTGGACAGGCTAAATTAGCTAATCATGAGATCAAATTAATTTTAGAAAAAATGGCAAATCTAGATAGCAAAGATTGGTCGTCAAGGCTAACTAATGCACTCTGGGCATATCGCACTACTTTTAAAATAATTTTGGGTATGTCTCCTTATCGATTAGTCTATGACAAGCATTTTCACCTACCTATAGAACTGGAACATAGGATGTATTGGGCCATTAAAGCAATGAACTTTGACTTGGACAAGACTGGACTCTCAAGAAAACTGCAGATTAACAAACTAGAAGAACTGAGAAATGAAGCATATGACAATGCAAAAATTGCAAAGGAAAGGATGAAAATATTTCATGACAAAAACATAGTAAGGAAATCCTTTGCCCCTTCCCAAAAAGTCATGTTGTTGAATTCAAGGCTCTGCTTCTTTCCTGGTAAGTTGAAGTCTAGGTGGACTGAGCCTTACATTATCAAAAGAGTGTTTGGACATAGAGCAGCAGAAGTGGAAAACCTATCAAACGGTAATATCTTTATTGTCAATGGTCAGCGATTGAAACCATTTCCGGAGGACTTTTTTAAAAATGTAGAAACCATTCTTTTAATGGATCTAGAATATTCTTCCAAGATTCGTGCCTGCCGACACAAAAAAGGGTTAGGTCAGGCAGAAACCTGATCCATGGGAACGCCTTTATAAGGGCCCCACTCCCTTTTGCTCTTTTTCCCATCCACCGTTTTCCCCTTTTTCTTTCTTTTTTTCTTCTTCTTCTTTTTCTTCTTCGTTGTTCGCTATTCTCTGCAACACGACCCAGCTCTCAATAGCCCCATGACCAGACACAATCCTATGTTTTATGCTTTGTATTTTCATATTGTATTTATTTATGGGTGTTCTACTTCTCTTTGCATTCACAGACAAGGCTTACCTGCCTATCCAAAACCCATATCTGCATAGAGATGATTAATTGGTGTATTTTGCTTGTAGGATTCAGCAGATGAACAAATCTCTACCTTTCAACCTCATCTGCAAGCTCCATACACTGGTAAATTCAAAACATTGGAGACAATGTTCAGTTTAGGTTGGGGGGTGAGAACTACACCAGTTATTTTGTGCCCATAAAATTTGTTGTTGTTGTTGCTGTTGTTGTTTCTAATCATATTGTGTACGTTGGCTCGTATTTTGTATTTTTGATGATCATGCCTGTGAGTCAGCTTCAATCGTCTTTGTGACTAGTTGACGTTAAAGAACCAGATAGTGAGTCTTGAAACTTAGCAAGCATGGATATCAAACTTTTTGGTTTAGTCTAGGAGTTCTACGAACTTTTCCATCTGATGTGCATGTTATGATCATGAGAAAAGCAAGATTGGTAAGAAAAATTGAGATCTGAGAAGAGCAAGTGAAACCCCTGTGTAGTAGAAGCTCTTTTGCTAAACGTCGTCATGCCAAAAGGCTTGGTGCTTGTAAATAGTGTGGTAGAGTCTTTCACAAGAAAACATATATATTCAGTTTTCTGAGCCAACTTCTAGTCATGCACTCGATCGATTAGACTAGATAGTGAATGGGCTGAGTAAAGATTACCCTAAGACGCTAAGCTATTCCGGTACTTTGCTTAACCAATTTGTGAGACAAGAAATTAGGAGAGTAACTGGTTGTTCAAATGACACAGAGACAGAGGAAGACTCATATTAGATTGGTTTTTTTTTTAAAAATGTGAAAAATTGTGTTTCTATTGGGATAAAAGCCAAGGGTCCAAGTTTTTGTAAAAAGCGTAAAAATATTTTTTTGTACAAACTCTTTTAACTAAAATGAAAGTATGGACCGAGTAAGGAATGTCCCAAAATACCAACCTAAAGTGTGGGTAGGGACTTATCCTGAGATGCCATGAATGTTTACATAAATTTGCATAGAAATTTTTGTTTTTTGTGCTTTGATGTTCGAATGCCAGGTTACGTTCGAACGTAACTTGCTCACAGTACTTTGGACTCTAATGAAAACACAAGAAGTACTAGGACCTCCAAGCTTTCGAACTCCTGGAGGACGTTTGAACCAAATGCTCACATTTGAACGTCAAATCCATGTTCGAACAAAAGTTGCTCAGAGTACTTTTGTCTCTGACAGAACTCAAAAGTACTGGGAGCTCATCACTTTCGAACGTCACTCATGTTCGAACGATCTGTTTAAAATTCTTCTACACATGTTTGAACATTACTAACATTCGAACATCAATTCTCAGGCTATAAAAGCTTGGTTCGTCATCCCTAGTTCAAAATCCCCCAAAACTCCAAAAAAAAACCCCAAACCCTAAGGTGACTTTTCAATACGCAAGCCTCAAAACATCACCCATTCTCCATTTCTACCTAAAATTAACCATCCCAAAGCCATTCCCTTATCAAACATCATCATTCTCACGAAAAAAAAATCAAACCTTTCAAAGCCCTAAACACCTCAAAATCGAACACCATGCCTCCAAGAGTAAAACTCCCTTCTAGGCGCAATCTAGTCAATCAAGACCCAAACATGGTAGAAGAAGTCACTGAAGAGAAGGAGGGGAGGCCCATTATGCGAAGATATAACCAAACCCACTTCCCCACCACACTCAAAGCAGACAAGTATGAGAACTTTTACCAAAATCAAGTCATAGTTTATGAATGGGATGTGAAAGTTAGTGATTTTGCTAGGTTGGGAATTCTTGAGGACATAGAAAGGAGGGGGTGGACGTTTTACCTGAGAAACGACGGAGAGGCCGTGATTGACTTGGTGCAGGAGTTCTACTCCAACACCGAGATCATCAATGGGGCAATCAAGATGTTTATGAAGGGGGCCCATATTGATGTACATAAGGAGTACATCCGAAAGTTAAGACAAGAGGTGCCTCGGGTACCAAGGCCGAACTACCCCCAAGGAAGAATGTGGCAATGAACATTGTAGGGATAGAGCTAACTAGGTTGGCCACTTTCTCATGGGTTGGGACAAGATTTTTTCGACAAGGGGAATTGACTGATAAGTACAAAATGTTGAATTTAATTTTGATTTCGAACTTCACCCCAATAGAACGAAAGAACAATATCCTCCCCACTATGGCCCGATTACTATACGCAATTGGGAAGGGCCAAAGCATAGACCTCCCCTCCCTAATTTTGGAAGAGATGAAGAAAGGATGCGATGTGAAGAGGAACTCGCTCCCTTTTGGCACCTTGGTGACTGAGATATGCACAGACCATGGGATTAGGGTCCAGCTAGAGATGACAGTACATAGGCCGATGGGGCCATTTAATAAGGCCTCCTTCTGACAAAGCCAAGGCCACAATGGAGCTCCAATGGCTAGACAAGAGGTGCCCCCTACCTGAGGAATCAACAAGGTGCAGGATAAGCTAGATGAGGAGGAGGAGAGAGAGTTAGATGCTGAAAGAGAGCATCCACAAACTCATGAGGACGCAGGGCCCAATACCAACACCAGAACCCTGTGCTCACTTCGAGAGATCATGCTTAGCATCGAAGCTAAGCAGAATGAGATTCTTTGCCTTCTGAGGGGTGGAGCTGGTGGAGAGTGAGAGAGAGATTTATGTTCTTGAGTGTAGTTGTGTGTGTTTGTGCCTTCTTTTGTGGATGATTTGAATCTTTTCTTTTGTATTAGAACGATGATATTTTGTGGAAATTAATGGTTCAATTTATCACTTTTATATGTTTAAATGCATGTGTAGAATTAGCATTATATTATTAATAAATGATGGAACAAATGTCGATTCTAAGACTGTTTGTTAAAGTAACTAATCACATGATCAGTTTGACATCTAACTTAGCAATCTAGAATTAAACCCACGTTTCTTGGAAAAATGGTATTTTCTCTATGCTCAATTATCAAATGTATATTGGTATTTGTTATTCTTAAGGTACAAGATGATCAGACTCGAAAATGGAATTGATATATAACTGACATTCTTTGAGAAACCTAACATAACTAGTGGAGATAACAAAAATATACCCTGGTAAGTTTCTAGCCTTGCGATACTTTCGAGAGATGATCAATATTTACTCAAGTAAGGTCTTTCCCTCTCAATTCTTGAATAGTCTCACTAAGCTTGCTTTGATGGACGCACCTAAAGCAATCTATTGACATATCCCACAAGGAATCTATTTATATGACACATACATATGCATATACTTGAGAAAGAATTTTAGGCCATCTTTGATTTGATTTTGAGTCTTGACCATTTTTTTACAAAATTATATCCCTAGTTAGCCATGCTAGAGCCTTCAAAGAATGATTTCTTTTTCCAAATAACCCATATGATACCTGATGAGCACATAATATTGCATAATTAACAACCTCATTACATGCATTTTAACTCAACTTTTGCATCTAAGTACTTAGAGTTAGCCGAAATTGTGAATAATGTTGAATTTTCAATGTTGCAGGTAATTATAGTGTAAAAAATGGATTTTAGAACCTTGTAACTAAGTTTGAATGAGTGGTGACAAGATGGACAAATTCAATGAGGTTTGGGAGGCTTGGAAGATGAAGAAACCAAGAAAAATGCAATTTGGAAGGTTTAGCCCACTGGTTTCCCAAAGTTTTGACATAGTACCGCTATTTTTCCTATTTGTGACCATGATCCACTTCGAATCTGAAATAGTGTAAAGCAAAAAAGTTGTAGATCTAGATGTCTTATGTATTATGTCAAAATATCAGCTCATTCAGACGGTTGGATCAAAAGTTATGAGGATTTTACAAAAATTGGTTCAGATCAGAAGATGACCGGTACGCGGTACCAGTACAGTTTGGCCTCTGGTGTTCGGGGTACTGGTACACAGTACCGGTAAGGTCTACTAAACAACCCCAAAAGCCTACATTTCATGCTCCACTTGCTTAGGGGTCCCACCATTGATTCTCCCACTTGCCCCCTAACTTCCCTTACACATTTACATTCCTCCTACACCTTAGTGGAAGACTTTGAAGGCTATTGCATTTATGAGGATGAGAGAGGAAGGGGAAGCTTGGGGAGTTGCTGGGTAGGCTGCTCCTAGCCTGTCCAAGCCATCATCTCACCTCCTATTGATGGGAGGCCTGGACACACAGGCTAGGGGAGCCTCGCGGATGAAAATGCATCACTCCTTCACCATATATTCAGCATTACACAAGCTTTGAAGGTGTGGCTACCTAAGTTTAGGAGTAGTTCAATGAAGAAGATGATGAATAGTGTAATAGAAGGTTATGTTTTTGCATTTTCTTCACTCATTTCATTGTAGTAAGTTGTAGATCTCTTGTAATCCTTATTTCTTGCATTGTAATCTCCATTATTTCAAGTATATTTCAAGTTTAGTTACTTGTTCTTCAATCCACCACTGTTTCTTACAAGTTTTCTTCATTTCTTGCTTTAAAATAGGTATTGTATTTCTTTCTTTATAGTTCAAGTTTTCTTACTTTAAGTTAAGTTTCAATCTTCATTTCTTCATTATGTCTCTTTATATTACGCATTTTTTTCTTGCTTTCATGAGTAGCTAGATTTTAAGTTGGTTAATCCAAGGGAGACCTCCTCTTGGGTTTTCCATTTCAACTCATTTTCTTTCCTCCTCTCGGTGTACGATGGTTCGGTTTGACTGGATTAAGAGTGGATGTGGTTATGATTCTTTGATATTCTGTTGGCCTAGTCACGATTTATGATTGGATCCTCCCCATCTGGTCCCTAGCTTTTCACCAATCAATCGTTCATCTATACACCATTGGAGGAAGGTTTTGAGCTAAGTTGGGATTTCCAATGGAATGACCCTTTTGGATTAGCCAATACTTGTTTTCTTGCATTTTCATTAAGAACAAAATTCACCAAAACCAACTACAAGATTTTACATATTTTTCATTTTTCAACAAAATCACCTTCAGTAGAATTCCCTTCCTTCCCTGAGGAGACGACCTTGAAATACTTTTTCAAGTAAAACATGCCACTCAAAAGACTCCTTGCACTTGGGGAGCACTTTTATTCACACGCATATTTTGTTCATTCATTTCATTCATCCACATTTTCATTGCCCCATTACTTGCATTGAACCCGAGGGAGAGTGACACTCCTTTCACACATAAGCAATATATACATTTGAGGGTGATGTGCGAAGATTAGGGACTACAATGGAAACTATCAAGCATTTTTGGCGCTGTTGCCGGGGAAGGTTAAGCGTCGATTTCAAAGATAATTTTGGATGGTATAGGTAAGTCTCGTGATTTTCATCACGAGCCAAGGTATGTCGTCTCTTTTGTAAATAATTTGTAAATATCTAGTGTTTTATATAATGTCTTATGATTTTTATAATAATGTATTAAATGCCCCATATTATGAAAATGTGTGTGAGATTTGTGGTGAGTGTCCAATAAATGCCCCTTATTTTGGAAACGTTTGCGAGATTTGTGGTGAGTATAGACACATCACTAGTGAGTGCCCAATAAAATGCCCCTTATTTTGAAAATGTTTGCGAGATTTGTGGTGCGTATGGACACATCACTAGTGAGTGCCCAATAAATTATCCGGTTCAAAACTTTGCATGCGAAGGTTCAAATTCAGTTTTGGACTACTTAAAATTTTACCCCAACCATTATGTCACACCGAGTTATCCGAATTATGGTTGGGAGAATGAACCTTATAATTTGTCATCCGATCTCACACCACCAAATGAATCTCCCCATTATCCAATATATGAGGACTCAACCGAAGAAGAATGTGAAAATAAGCTTTACGAGTTTAAACAATGCCAAATGGAAGCCAATGCCCAAGTAGCCCAACAACTTTTTGAAATTAGAGATGAACTTACTACATTGACTAATGCTATAATTGTTATGCATGAAGAAAAACATCTTGAGCATAGTCAATGTATTGAAGATGATCATCTCAATGGAATGCATATTGATGGTGAATCTCCCATCACTCTAAATTGTGAAACATTTAATAAGGATACCCTCTCACATGAGGCTAATGAGCCCAAGGTCATTTTGTCATCTAAGAGTGGTGTGGAGATTCACATTTTTCAACTTGGAGAGGGCACTGAAATGGAAAATAGTGTAAAAGCTTTTAAAGAGAAATTGTATACTCCATTGTTGGAATTGCATAAACTTGCACACAAAAAGCCTTAATTGATCTCAAGTCTGAGGCCTGTTTGTGTTGTCAACTAAAATTTGGGGTATGTTCAATAGTATTTCTTTAATTGCATCGATATTCTTCCATGAAATTATTCCAAAAACAATATTAGTCTACTTTCTAAAAGCTTCACTCCCATACTAATTGTGCATGTGATTTTTTCGATTGGCCATCCTCTGATAACATTCCCTTTGAGAGACAAGTCATTATAATTGGAGGGAATTTTTATTGAGAGCATTTCTAAGAGAGGTTTGTGAAATCAAAGCTATCCATGGAAGGGGGTAAAGTAGGAAGTTTGTTATATATAAAAATTCTTGTTGCTAGAATGATCATTCCTACTACACAAGGAATCCCAAATGCCAATGTGACAAATGCTAATTTTTTTATAAAATAAATACCTATGAAAGAGAAGGGTGTGGGATATGAGTCGAAATTGAGGGATGGGTTTCTCAACGACCATGATGCTAACTTACTTTAACTAACAATCCCACCTACACATTTGTTCGACTGAAGTTTGTGGGTAGCCTCACAGAAAACCCTCACGAGACAACACTCGTCCACTAGGGTAAACCTAGTGGTTTAACGGCTTGTTGCATATGTTAAATGCAACCGGATGACCTACAAAAAAGGCATTAGAAATAGATTTACATTCAATTGTTGTTATATTACAAGAGACTAGCAATATTTAGGTTGGGGGTGTGATAAGTAGTTAAAATTAGCATATCACCATGTCTTTTTAAGACTAACTATACTTTGATGGTGTTTAAATGATGACATTTCATATCCTAAAGTGAACAAGGGCGCAAGGGCAACAAATATCAAACTTGAATGTAACACCAGCCTATTGGGGGACAAAATTGGAAAAGTTTGGAACAAAGCAAGAACGTTCAAACGCCAACTCACATTCGAACATTCCCTTCAATTATTTGAAGATCATAATGATGAGACATGGCGTGTTGAAATTAAGAAGGAAAACATTGAGGTACTTGAGTGTCACGTTTGAATGTCCAAACACGTTCAAATGTTCTCCTCCACTATTGAGGACCAGACTAGTGAGTGCAACGATAGTAGTTCAAGACCTATGGAAATAGATCTCCAGAAGAATACAGGCCACTTAAGTGGGGAATTCAGACTACATCTCCACTTTCGAACACCCATCAAGCAAAGATAGTATGTTTGAATGCCAGATAACGTTCAAACGTTGTCCCAAGACAGGCTGCAGAGTGGATGGCATTCAGCAGGAATTTCAAGGACCGACACTATTCTTTCACACCCTCTTATCCCCTCCTCCTTGCCTATAAATACTCCCCTTATGGGAGCTTAAAAAGGGAGTTGGATTGGCACTAGACCAACATTTCTTAGCTTGTTATAGAATTAGTCTTAGACTTAGGCTTTCAATTACTTGCAAGAATTACTTGCAAGAAGAAATGGAGATCACCTTTTGGTTGTGGTGGAAACCCTCCAAAAGTGAATAGCTTTCTTCTACTTTCATTAATTGTCTTTCACTTCCATTGCTTGAGCTTCCTTCTTCCCTTAGAGGAGTGAAACTCTTCTACTTTTCTAGAGCTTTACCAAAACTGTGAAAGGTGGAATATGATTCACACATTCTTTGTCAAAGATCGGCTCCTTGCTTATTGTGTTTTACCTTTTCTAGCTTTACCAGAGCCATGAAGAGTGAGTAGTTTCTCATTCACTCTTTAGTAAGAGGTGATAGACATGTATAAATTACCCAGAAGTTTTATTTGTGCATTTCATTTATGTTTAAATACTTTATATTTTATTTGCTTATTGAATGATTGTCTGCATCTAGCAAAGCTAAGGTACTTTATAAAACCATGAGTACTTTCTATAATATAGATGACTCTTGTATAGAAAGACTCATTGGTTCAAGGCAAGCACACCGGCCAGATCTTCATGACTACCCTTCAATCTTCACCATTATTGAACTTCATTTAAAGGATGGAATATTAACGCCATGGTTGGATGCCTTATAGAAACACTTGCTTGTTTGAAGATGGGTTGAATATCGGCACAGACAATTCTTGTGAACTTCTAGAAAGGCATCGGAACCATGTGCTTAATTCTCATAATCTACCTTTATCTTTCAACTAACTTGCTGTTGATACAGAAGTTAATTGGGTTACCAATCACAAATATAATAAATCAGATGATTAACTAAATGTTCAGATCCTCGAGCTACAGGGTGGTTGTTTACATTTGAATTCATCTTATATTTTATCTAGAAAAACCTCTTGGAAAGAATGATATATTTGGCCTAGGAAAATCTCTAAATATCATCACTATAAATCTTAAAGGTTACAATCACATGGCCTCTGTCACTGCTTACTTCAAAATACCAACAATAATTTCCTGTGGATTTGACTCCTGACTTAATCAGATTATTACTACAACTTGACCACCTACACTTGGGTGTATACATATCGAATCAAGTCAAGCAGTCGTAGGTATAAAAGAGGGTTAGCACCACATCTCTAGGAGCAATGTTGTAGCGGTAGAAAGACAAAAAGTCAACATCCCTGCTTTGATTTTAAGGGTTGCAGCATTTGTTTTGGTTTAGGATGCAAATTTTGACTTGTTTTTAATTGAGAATTGAATCCTAATGCTACATACATGCTAGGGTTTGAGTTGGGACTGATATATACTAATATTAGGGGCTGCTAATAGGGGGTTAACCAAGGAATTATTAGAAAATTGAAGGCAAGAATCGAAGGAAGCAACACGAATATGATTGGACTTGAAGGCTAGAGAGAGATTGAAGATTGCAAATAAGTTTTCATTCTTTTCTCCTATTTTTAGTTTTTAATTTTCTAAGATGTTGATTAATTTGAAAATGATGTTTTTCAATTACGTTATGAACTAAATTTTTATTAAGATTGCAATGGAACCTAATGTTTAGTTAAATTGATTTACTCTCGTTTCTAGTTCTTATTGATCATATATAAGTTGTTTATCATATTTTTTGCTTAATATATGATTGTGTGGCCAGAAATTAATTTGATTTCCTAGATGAAATTGGTAGATGAATTATAGGTTTAGATCTGGATATGATGACATGCGTCTAGTTAATTCTTCTTAAGATTGAATAGATGTGTTTGTACATATGATAGGTATATACCTATATGTCATGTGTAACTTTTATGAGAGTTTGAACTTAATGAATCTATTCCAACTTATTTTACATAGGAATTTAGTAATTTAATTGGGAGGGATTTTTATCTAACTATAGAAAGAGGTTTGATAAATAATTTTGAGTTCTCAATGAACAACTTATTTTGATTAATTAACTGGAAAGAGAGTAGAAAGATTGATATGAAGCATTAGGGGAAATTATAATCTTAAGTTCTTTTATCTGGTAAATTCAATCCTTGATTATTAAATTTAGATTTAGTTTTAAACTATAAATTCCATAGTTTAATTCCAATTGTTTAAATAAAATTGAATTGATATAAAATTAATACTTGAAAGTTATTAGTAATAATTCTTTGTGGGAACGATACTCTACTTATCACTTTTTTACTTGTTGATCGTATATACTTGCACGTAAATTGTCAATATCAAATTCGGACAACAAGTTTTTGGTGCCGTTGTCAGAGATTTATTCTAGTAATTATTTTAATATTAATTTTAATTAATTTGATCTTAGTTTAAACTTATTTAATTTTCTTTAATTTGTTTTTCAAACACTCTTGAATTTTGTATGTAAACACGATCTACAAGTCAGGAGCTACTACCGTACAAAGACGAAATTGAAAGAAGGCTCTGAAACTTGTGAAAACAGTGTCAAGAAGTAAATAATCTAGAAAATATAGCTGAAGATGAACAGAAATTGCTAAGGAATTATGCTATGCCGCTTGTGACAGAAATACAATCGAGCATTCAACGGCCCACAATTCAAGCAAATAGTTCAAAATTAAGTCGAGTACCTTCCAAATGATTCAGAATTCAGTGCAGTTTGGGAGTTTGCCTAATGATGACCTAAACGATCATTTGGTGAGTTTTCTGGAGATTCGCAACATGTTCAAACATAATGGGTTTTCAAATATGCGATTAGACTCTGACTTTTCTCTTTCACACTTCGTGATAAGGCAAAGAGTTTGTTGCATTCATTGCTGCAGGGTTCTATTACCACGTGGATAGATTTAGCTCAAAATTTTTTAGCTAAATTCTTTCCACTAGCTAAAACTACAAGGATGAGGAACAACATCAATTCATTCACACTGCATAATTCTGAGTGGTTCCAAGTTCAAACGTTCTACAATGGATTGTTTAGTGCTACTCGGACCAGTATCGATGCAACTGCAAGTGGGGCATTAATGCAGAAAATTTTGATGGAGATGATGGCTGCTAACAATTATCACTGGCCCTCTACATTGACAAAGAAGATTGATGCTTTAGGGGTGCAACCTATTCAGAGTGTGGTAGTTGTTTGTGAATTGTGTGCTGAAAAAACCATACGAGTGATCAATGTGAAATTAGCTCAAAGTTTGTACAATACGTTGGTAACTTCAACAAGTAGCAATATAACAACAATTCAAACAATTATAACTTTGGTTTAAAGAATCATCTGGGCTTTTCTGGGAATAATAATCAAGCTCAAACCTCTACCCTAAGACAATCATACCCACCAGGCTTTCAAAATCAAGCTCCACTACTGTAGGAAAAGAAGTCAAATTTGGAGGAGCTTCTTTCCAGGTACATAGCACAAAATGAGATAAGGATGAACAATATGGAAGTATCAATCCGAAACCTAGAAAACTAAATGGGTCAACTCGCTAATGCCATTAACAATCGACCTCAAGGCACTCTACCTAGTGATACAGAGATCAATCCTAAGAGGGAATGTAAGGAGCACTACAATGTTATTACATTACAGAGTGAAAAAGAGTTACCTATGGTTGTTGGTGGAACTCCAAAATAATCACATGGGGATGATACTGAGGATAGAAAAATAAAAGATAGCAAGAATGTGGAACATGAAAAGAAAGAAAAAGATCAAGTTGCATGTTCTAATGGAGGTAATCCGAGACCTGTCGTGAATCTTGTGCCATTTCCATAACATTTGCAAAAACAGAAGTGGGATAAAAAGTTTTCTAAATTCTTGGAAGTGTCTAATAAACTCCAAATAAATATCCCTTTTGCAGAAGCAGTGGAGAAAATGTCTAACTATGTGAAATTTTTGAAGGAAATTTTGCCAAAGAAGAGAAAACTAGGCGATTTTGAGACAGTGGTACTTATGGAGGAGTGCAGTGCTATTCTTCAAAAGAAGTTACCACCAAATCTCAAAGATCTGGGTAGCTTTACAATTCCATGCACAATAGACAGTCAATTTTTCAGGAAAGCATAATGTGACTTGGGAGCTAGTATTAACTTAATGCCACTTTCAATTTATCAGCAATTGGGTTTAAATGAAGCAAAGCCTACTAACATCTCATTACAGCTTGCAGATAGATCACTCACTTATCTAAGGGGCTTAGTTGAGGATGTTCTAGTTAAAGTAAATAAGTTCATTTTTCCAGCTGATTTTATAGTCTTAGATTGTGAGGAAGATAGGGAAATACCTATTATTCTTGGACGACCAATCTTAGCAACGGGGGTAACACTTATCGATGTACAGAAATGTGATCTAACTATGCGAGTCGAAGATCAAGAGGTTACAATCAATGTATTTTTAGCTATGAAATTTCCAAAGGAATTGGAAGAATGATTTTGGGTTAATTTGGTGGAAGATGCAGTAAATGAGGTATTCATAGGATGTTGTATTTTAGATCCCCTTAAGAACACCAAGCGATATAAAGAGAAGGTAAAAAAGGTGGCATGATAATAAGATCATTGAGCTGAAGTTTGAGTTGGATCAAGCTGTACTCCTTTTCAATTCATTGTTAAAGCTCGTCCTGGGAAAACTCAAATCAAGGTGGTCAGGGCCATTCATTATTACTAAGGTGTTCCCGCATGGAGCGGTTGAAGTCGAGGAAGCCAATTTGAAAAGAATTTTCAAGGTGAACAGGAAGAGACTGAAGCAATATTGGGGCGATGACATTGATCATGAAAAGACTTCAATTACCCTTGCCGACCCGAGATGAAACAGAAAGTAGTCAGGCTGAAGACTATAAAATAAGCGTTATTTGGGAGGCAACCCAAAATTTAGCTTTTAATTTTTATTTTATGTTTATGTCAATTTAGTTTTTTTTTTATTATTTATTTTTTTAGGGAGTAATCATGATATTAGAAAGTTATTGCATTTTAATTATTGTGTCAAGTGCCTGTAGTTACCGAGGATCGAAGCAAGACCAGAAGCCCAGCGCCTAAGCGTTTAAAACCAACGCCCCTGCACTGAGTTTCTGTTTGGACAGCACCCCACATCTGAATTTCAGTGCCATAGCACTTCAACCCAGCACCCCAGCACCACATACCAGCACCTAGTGCCTCCTTTCTACCTCCACAACGCACGCCTGCTACTCTTGGTGCAGTCCATAATAGAATTTCAGCGCCTCAATGCTACAAACTAGCGCCTAGGCGCTTCCTCTCAGCCTCCACAGCTCAATAGCCCTTGTCCCAGCACAACTGCCCTTGTACCCGAAAACAAATCAGCAACATAAATCAGTTCAGCTCTACATTCATTAACAAGAAGCCCACCAAATCAACTCCTACCACTCCCAAAAATTTCAAACCTCTAAAAATACATACACCCCAAATCTTATTCACCCAAAACTCCATTCAATCATCTTGAATCTCTTAACCTCTTTTATATAACAATCTTAACTCTCATGTGCATCAAGGAGTATCAACTAGCACCAAGGATTTCTCCATTCTCCATGGGTGAATATTAAGCTCTGCAACACAAGTTTCCTAGTCTACCTATGTTTTCCAAATACACTTCCGACTCAGCGGACAACGAGGACATTGACGATGATGCCAACTAGCAAAGTTTTAGGGAAGTCCGCTATCTTTATTTTTTCTACTCTCTACATTGAAGACAATGTTTAGTTTAAGTTTGGGGGTGTATTCTTGTTTGCATTATTAGGTATGCATTTAGATAGCATATTTTTCACTTAAATAGCATGTTTTAGTACGACTTGATCAATGGGTTGATTTAATTTGATTATGGCCAATGATGAATGGGATTAATTATTAATTCAAGGAAAATTGATGAACATGTTGAGTCTGTAGTTTGACATACTAGTTGGTTTTACACTATTGTGATCTTTTCATTCATGAGCACATATCCATCTGTTTGGTTAGTTATTATTTAGAGAATTTATTTGGTGAAATGCTTGTGGGAGATATCATTGAAACTCTAGAAAACTTATTTAAGCATCATTCAAAGTAAATTGAGGTATTCATATAAGTTTTGGAGAAATATTGGTACTGATGGGTTAGTAAAAAAAAAGGGAATTTTTGAAAATTATTTTGATTTAATCCTTCCTGAGTTAGAAGAAAGAAAATTAGAAAAAAAAAAAAGAAAAGAAGGGGGGCATGTGGTGAGTAGAGATGGAGCCTAAAATGCACTCACTCATAAACAAATGTTAAGAACGAGATGGAGCATAAAACACACTCGTTCAACAAAAGGCGAGATGGAGCATAAAACGTACTCGCTCAATAGGAGGTGAGATGGAGCATAAAATGCACTCATCGAACGAATAAAAATAGAAAAAAAAGAGAGAAAAAAGAGTGTGAGAGATAAAAGAAAAAAATCTTTGGACCTTCTATTTATATGTTTGTTGCTTGAGAAAATTCCTTGTAGTTTCCTAACCTCTAAACATCACATTTAGCATGTATAGTATATGGATGAAGGGGAGTGTCACTCTCCTATGGGTGATGTCAAAAGAAAGGGCAAAGAGATGGGAAAAAATGAAATAATGGTAATGTGATGTGTAAATGCACAAAAATGTGTGTGTGTACAAAAGTGCTCCCCAAGTTCAAGGAGACTTTCACCGGTCGTGTTTTACTTGATGGTATTCCAAGGTCGTTTCCACGGGGAAGGAAGTAAACAGAGGGAAAGGTAATTTTGGGAGAAAGAAAGTGTAAAATTTTTGTTGTTGGAAATTGTTTGGTGAAGTTTGTTTTGATGCTAATAAAATGAGAAACAAATGCTGACAAATCCAAGAGATCACTCCAATAGGAATACCGTCTAAACTCGAAACCCTCCTCCAATGGAGTATGAAAGAACGACTGATTCATGGGAAGCTAGGGATAAGATTGGTGAGTATCTAAGTATAAACCGTGACTAGGCCTATGGAATATCAAAGACTCACCAATTTATCCACCCTCAACCCAGTCAAACCAAACCATTGCACTCTAAAAGAAGGGAGGAGAATGAGTTGAAATGGTATACCCAAGTGGAGGTTCCCCTTGGTTTTGCCAACTAAAAGATTTAGCTACTCATGCTTAAAATAAAATTGACAATGTAATGAGAATGCATTGTAAAGATATGAAGTTCTAGAGTAACTAGATACAAGAAAACATAAGCTATAAGAGAGTTTATTGAATACCCATTTGAAAACTAAGAAAATGAAGAACTTTGATGCATTAATGGTGAAAGCTTTAAAAGAGCATTAAACTTTCATTGAACTTGAAGGAAAACAACATAAATGACATTAAATGAAGTTCTAAAGTTTCATATATGGGATTACAAGACAATGTATTGAAAGAAATGCAAAAATCTCAATTTCTCTTACTAGAACACTATTCATCATCTTCTACCAGACCTTCTCTCTCTATATCTCTGTGTAATGTAGAATACTGAATAATGGAGTCTTCCCTTGCCATAAACATGCTTGGAGAGATCCCCTAGCCTCCAGAAGTGACCTTCATCCATAGGGGTGCAGGAGGAATGGGCTGGACAGGGGGGTTGCAGAGCTTTTCTGCACACCCAACTTTTCTTCTCTTCTCTCTCTTCATTAATCACCATGGCTCCAAAAGTCCAAAGAGGAGTATGGCAGGGATGAATAGTGTTGTGGATGCGTCAGGAGAGCATGAGAGATCTGTTGGTGGGACCCTCAAAGCAGCAGACCTGAGTTGCAAAGAATGGGGCAGAACGACAGAGCGTACCGGAGTCTGGACCGTACAGGTACTATGTACCAGTACGCTTTTGCTGCCTTGTCTGATTTTTCTGATTTCTTCACTCCAGAGCTTTCCTCTACCCATTCTTTCATCCCCAATCATCTCAATACATTTGGGAAGGCCTTAAGAAGCCTTATTTAGCACCTTTTAACTGCAAACACAAAATATTTTCATTAATAACTCAACAGATATAACTCCAATCATTTAATCCCCAAAAGAAATTAAACTAGGCTGATTAGTACATAAAAATATGCAATTTTTTGTGCTAAACACAGCCCCCAACTTAGGTTTTGCTTGTCCCTTAGCAAAAAGTTATTTCCAACACAAGACAATGAGTATAACACAGACTCACTCCATTTAATTAACCACTCATCCAATCAATCAAAAAGTAAAAATCATAATGCAATTAACAAAATAAGCATGGATACAATTGAACAAGAACTCGTGGTTTTTCATTAATATGATACGAAGATGGAGTACATTGGAGTAGGACATCAAAAAGACACAAAATAGCCTACAACTCCACCCTAACTCAATACAATCTAAAATCAAAAGACAACCAACAGTTACACAACCACCTATACATCACTCTCTTCATCATTATCAGATTCACCATCCTTACCCTACTCGTCATTTTCATCAAACTCCTCACCATCCCCAGACTCCTCAGTTTCTTCATCATCGTCACCGTCATCCTCATCCTCCAAAATCACTGTGGGAGCAAGAGGGACAGCAGAGGCAGAGGGGACAGCAGCTGGAAGTGTAGGTACTTCTGCGATGGGCCTCCCAGGGAAGGTATACATGAACAGCTCTCTCAACATGGCCGTTATCCCCTGCATTGATGCCTCAATCCCATGCACTGTTGCTTCAAGTGCATCAAGACATTGGGGTATTGAGTGTGCTGGTGCAGCCATGGATAAAGATGGGCTAGGAGCCTCAAACTCATATCCCAATGTCCTGGCCCGCTCTCCCTTACTCATTGCTTTTCTCTTTTTACTACTGGCTTTCCCAATAGCCCCGGTCTTGGGAGGAGTGATCTTATCGAATGCGTAGCCCTTTACTTTGAAGTGATCGCACATCAAAGTAACCAAACTCTTGTATGGCAAATTTTTCAGTGGCTACGTTATCTCCGCAAACTCCTTCATCACTTCCCATATAAATAGTGCAAAGTTAATTGTTTTTCCTAACACAATAGCATCTAACAAGGCGAACTTCTCCATATTTGGCTTCTTTTCTGAAGCTCTTGGGAGTAAATTGAAGTGGAGGAGTTTGTTCAAAAGACCATACACATGCTTTAACCCTTCACTTTGGAAAAGTCCCTTGAATTTGGTGGGGTCCTCATACATTAGCTCCACAAACTTCGCTCGAGTCTTGGCTCTAGTGATATTGTGAGGATAGACAAGCAGGAAGGATGATGGTCTCTTGTATCCTCCAAGAAGCGTGGCAATAACAACGGGGGTCACATCAAACACCTTGCCCCACACATTGGTTCGCAACACCTCTACTTCATTCACCTCAACCACCCAAAGTAATTGGTAGAATTCCCTAACCAGTGACAAATTATAACCCTCAACTTACTTGAACCAAAAGTTTATACCATGGCCCTCAATGATTTTCATGGCTTCATGTATGGGGGTGAGTGAAATCAAATCAAGGTGGCACTCACAGGTCACACCCTTCCCTTGAATCCACTGGCATCGTGCATCCTTCTTGGCCTTCTTTTTTTGCACATTTGGGTCCTCACTCGACCCCTCACTGCTCCTCTTACGGCTCTCAAGATTCTCTGTTGGAGGGGAGTGGGGCCTAGATCCAAGTCTCTTGGTTAGGGCCATGAAGTGCAATAGTGCTCCCATCAAGATAACCGCCAAGAAAGTCAAGAAAAAACCCTCAATTGGATCTATTACCTCAAGGCAAACATCAAAGTGACAAGCCATTAGGGATTCCTTGGAAAGATTTGAGAAAAATAGAGAATGGGAGAAATTCGGCACCTAGGGTTCCCAGGCGTCGATTGCACAAGATCAAGGCTTAAAGAGAGATTGGGTTTATGGAATGAAACGAAAACAAGGGGGTTTTAGATGCCTGGGATGTTTTCGAGTGAGAGAGAGGGGTTTAGGGTTGAAATTAGAAGTGGAGAGTGAAGGATTCACCGAAGGATTTAAATTAAAAAGCCCTAATTTTTTTTTTCATTTCAGCAGACCGTATCGGTACGCTGAACTCCAGAGGCTGGATCGTACAGGTACGCTATGTTCCAGAGACTAAGCCATATCGGTACGCAGTACCGGTACATTTCTGCTTTGTTTGCCAAAATACTCCTGTTAAGTACACCACTCCACTCCATTCCAACTCAGGACCTCCTTAGACTTTCTACCACATTACTTATGACCTCTACTCCATCCCAACGATGTACTTCACTTATAAACCACAATCCGAACCATCATGCCCAACTTATTACTGAAATTGCACAGTGATTTAAACCTTTGATGCATGCAACATACAAGGAATGGATTCCTAATCTTAACTATCAAAATGAACACCGAAAATGCAAATCACATAATTAAAAACATGGGCATTCCTAATTCATCTTAAATATCAAAAACTTGAGCAATATTCCCCTATTTTGCAAGTATGGAACTAATTAACACATTTCTCAGATGATTTAACTAAGCACACATAAGTAGGACTATAGTCTCAAATACTAGTCCAAAGTATGCACCTACAAATTCATTTTCAACTCGCGTGTGTGTGAATTAAACAAGTAATTTGAACATTTCTACAACATAATTCACACTCGAATAGCTAGCCAAATTCAGCTTCAATGCCAAACTCACCAAGGTTCACTCTTAAACAAAGAAATGCATTCAAGTTATCCTGGTATGCACTCAATGTGTACATGTGAGATAGAATCTTGCATTCAAAACAAAGTGTGCTCACATGTAATCAAAAAATGAAGTTCACATATGAAAATGAAGTGACTTTGACATAATCTCATGAAAAGAATGCTAGGGCATTGGACAGTAAAACTAACTCATCATTTTCTTTAAAGCTATGCACCTCCCATGCTTCCCTAGATCACTTAGGACTTTCAAGGGTTATAATGGGGCCTTGGGTTAGTATCTAGGTAAATGAAATAACGGATATAGGATAACAAAGATTGTTGTTCCGAGTGAATGACCTTTATTTCAAAAAGATCTCCCTTTTTATGGGATTTCTAGGCTAACACCTTCACTTACTCTTTGTTTCTTTTCTTTCTTTTCCTCAACATTTTTTTTTCTTTTGATCATACTTTCTTATTTTCACCCCTTTTCTTCCTTTTCCTGGATTTTCATTCTTTTTCCATTGAACTCTTTGAGTTTCACATCCATTCATCCCTTGCTTGGATTTCCACACCACACTTCCTTCTCTTTTATGATCATTCATACTTACCACTAGGAACAACCAAGGTGAGATATATATATATATTCAATGGCTCAATTTAATGTTTGGCATAGAAATGAATTTTCAACAAGGCTCAAACATGGCACTATGGATAAATAATTTCTCAAGAAAAAAGGGCAAAGGCTCAAAATATTCAAGGATGGCCTCAGATCACTTCCAGGTTCCCATGGAATGACATTATACAATCAAGACGAGTCAGCCTACTATCCAAATGCACCTAACCAAAACAAGTGTAATGAGATTATTGAACAAATTTGACATTGAAAAATCGTTCTTTGAGTAAATGTAAATTCCCTCCCAAAAAGGTTTGGCACTAAAACTCTCATGGGTCCTTATTCATCTCCACTACTTATGTCAAGCTTAAAACATGAATCCAATCCACAAATTACTGAAATTACACATTCAACAGTCACATACATTTGAGTTCAAAATCCAATACATATGTGATACTCACGCCTAGGATCAATTTCCATAGTATGCTCATGTGCACAAAGTTCACAACAACGATCAATATGTCATTCAACTTACACACTCTTCATAGGGGAATATAGGTCAACAATCAGATATTTTTCATCAAAAATTTTAAAATTTTCACATATTTTTCGCTAATGCAAGCAAAAATTTGTATCACAAAAATTTCGCACAAAAATTTCACACCAATTTTCTTACAACCTTGGTGTATCATGCAAATGGTGCACCTCACCCCCTAACTTGAATCATGCATTATCCTCAATGCAACAAAAAGATATAATATGCAATGAAGGACAATAAAAAGATGAATAGGGTTAGAGAACACCTCGCGATTGAGCTTCAACAAAAGCACCAACATCTGAAACTAAGAAAATAATGTTATACAACCAACAAAAGTAAGTGACATGAAATAGAAATAACATAAGTAAATGGAAGTAACTGTACACTAGAAATCATAAACAATAGCTAGTCCTCCATCAAATCTGGATATACGAGATCCGTCAAATCTTCCGCCACTTTTTTCCCTTCAAAATCCTCGAAGAATGGCTTGAGTCTTTGGCCATTGACCTTGAATGTTTGGCCATCTTCGGGTTTTGTGATCTCAACAGCTCCGTTGGGGTAGGCCACCTTGACAAGATAGGGGTCATCCCAATGGGATCGGAGTTTTTCCTGGAAAATTAAGAGACGAGAATTGTATAAGAGCACTTTTTGACCAGGCCAAAATAATTTCGGTACAATGGAACTATCGTGAAAGATCTTAGCCCATTCCTTTGAGATTTTGGAGCTCTCATACGCATCTCGTCGAATCTCTTCCAACTCATTCATTTCTAACTTCCTATGTTCACCGGCCATTCTCAAGTTAAAATTTAAAGTTTTAATGGCCCAATAGGCCTTGTGTTCCATTTTGACTGGCAGGTGGCAAGCCTTTCCAAAGACAAGACGGTAGGGAGACATGCCCAAAATAGTTTTAAAGGCAGTACGGTATGCCCATAGGGCATCGGTCAATCTTTTGGACCAATCCTTCCTATTTGGGTTGACCCTTTTTTCAAGAATGTTCTGGATCTCCCTATTGGCTAGCTCGGCTTGGCCATTTGTTTGTGGGTGATAGGCAGTGGATACTTTGTGAGTGATGCCATATTTGAACATTAAAAATACAAATGGCCTATTGCAAAAGTGTGATCCACCATCACTTAATATTATACGAGGCATCCCAAATCTCGAAAAGATGTTCTCTTTGAGAAATTTGACTACGACCCGGTGGTCATTAGTCTTGGTCGGGATAGCCTCCACCCACTTGGACACATAGTCCACTGCCAGGAGGATGTACAAATAACCAAATGACATAGGGAAAGGACCCATGAAGTCGATGCCCCAACAGTCGAATATTTCTATGACAAGCACAGGGGAGAGGGGCATCATGTTTCTTCGGGTCACACTACCCAAACGTTGGCATTTATCGCATCCCTTACAAAACAAAACACAATCTTTGATAAGAGAGGGCCAGTAGAAACCTAATTGGAGAATTTTGGCTGATGTCTTTTTCACTGAAAAATGTCCACCTCAAGCTTGTGAATGAAAAAGTGCAATGACATCCCGCTGTTCATTTTCAGGTACGCATCTCCTCATGATTTGATCGGGGCAATACTTGAACAAATACGGGTTGTCGAAGTAGAAGTACTTCACATCCACCATAAATCGTTTTCGATCTTTTGGGCTTCATAACAGTGGTATTTGTCCTGTTACAAGATAGTTACATATATTAGCATACCAAGGACATACAGAATGAATTGAAAACAAATGATTGTCAGGGAAAAAGTCAGGGATAGGAATGTGCTCATCGGCCTCTTGCACCACAAACTAGGATAAATGATCCGCCACCACGTTCCTAACTCTTTTCTTGTCCTTGGTCGTCAACTTGAATTCTTGTAAGAGGAGTATCCACCTAATAAGTCTCGGTTTAGCATCCTGCTTTGACAACAAATACTTCAAAGCAGAGTGATCAGTAAAAATAACAATAGGTGTACCGATGAGGTAAGAACGAAATTTATCTAAGGCAAACACTACCGCTAACAACTCTTTCTCAGTGGTAGTGTAATTCATCTGAGCCTTATTCAGTGTTTTGCTAGCATAGTGTATCACATATGATCTATTTTTCTCCCTTTGACCAAGCACTGCACCAAGCGTATAATCACTCACGTCGCACATGAGCTCAAAAGGTAGGTCCCAATTGGGTGGTCGCATGATCAGAGGTGTGACCACCATGCTTTTAAGTTTTTTAAAGGATGCCTCACAATCATCTGACCACTCGAAATAGCACCTCTTTAGACAGCAGGTTGGTCAAGGGACGGGCCAATGCACTGAAATTCTTTATGAATCGACGATAAAAACCTGTATGGCCAAAAAATGATCGGATATCTTTGATGGCTCTTGGCATAGAGAGGTTGGAGATGGCCTCAACCTTGGATTTATTGACTTCAATACCCCTCGCCAAAACTATGTGACCAAGCACAATTCCTTCTGTCACCATAAAGTGACACTTTTTCCAATTCAAGACTAGATTCTTCTCCTCAAAACTTGTTAGTACTTTCTCCAAGTTTGCCAAACATCCCTCGAATGAATCCCCAAATACCAAAAATTCATCCATAAAGACCTCCACTATCTTTTCCACCATGTCATTGAAAACCTCCATCATACAGCGTTGAAATGTCCCCAGAGCATTGCATAGTTCAAATGGCATGCGACGGTATGCAAAGGTACCATAGGGGCATATGAAGGTGGTCTTCTCTTGATCCTCCAAAGCAATATCAATCTGATTGTAGCCGGAGTATCCATCTAAAAATTAGTAGAATAGATGCCCCGCTACTCATTCTAGAACTTGATCGAGGAATGGCAATGGGAAGTGGTCTTTTCGTGTGCAAGCGTTCAGCTTTCGGTAATCAATGCACACCCTCCATCCGCTGATCACTCTTGTAGGTATAAGCTCATTCTCTTCATTCTCAACTACCGTAACTCCAGATTTCTTAGGTACTACTTGTGTGGGGCTAATCCACTTACTATCGGCAATTGAAAAAATGATCCCCACATCAAGTAGTTTCAGAACCTCATCCCTCACCACCTCCTTCATGATGAAATTTAACTGTCTTTGTGGTTGTTGGGAAGGTTTGGAATCCTCCTCAAGATATATGCAATGGGTGCAAATGAGAGGGCTTATCCCCTTGATATCCGCAATGGTCCATTCGATTACTTCTTTATGCTTTCTCAACACCTCCAAGAGTTCTTTTTCTTGTTCCATGTTCAATGTAGAACTAATGACCACCAAAAATGTTTTCCCTTCTCCAAGATAGGTATACTTCAAATGGGAGTGTAAGGGCTTTAACTCCAAGTTGGGCTTTTGTTCAACCAAAGGAAAAATTTTCTTTTCTTAATGGGGTAACTCTTCGAATGTAGGGATCCACCATTCCATTCCTTTCAAATCTTTTACCTCATCTTGCTCATCATAATTCTCAAGATCCACAATTTCTTCTTCCTTGAATTTTAACATCCCCTCTAGCTCCAAGTGCTCCTCAACCAAAGTATCGATTCTATTTACCTCACTTACTTCCTCATCATCACCTGGTTGCTTTGCCAAGTTGAATACACGAAGCTCTATTGTCATATTCCCAAATTCCAACTTCATTAAACCATTCCTGTAATTTATCATGACATTAGATGTAGCAAGAAAGGTTCTTCCAAGTATTACGGGAATTTGGGAGCTAAAGTTTGCAATAGGGTGTGTATCAAGTACAATGAAATCGACAGGGAAGTAAAATTTTTCAATTTGAACTAAGACATCCTCAACTACTCCCCTTTGTGTACAGATACTAAGATCCTCCAATTGAAGCATGATTGAGGTGGGCTTCAACTCCTCAAGCTGAAGCTGTTGATACACCGAGTAGGGAAGAAGATTCAAACTTGCCCCCAAATCGAGGAGTGCTTGCTCCACTCGACAATTTCCAATGGTGATGGCTATGGTTGGACAAGCGGGGTCTTTGAATTTGGGAGGAGTGTTGTTTCTCAATATTGAGCTCACTTGTTCTGTGAGGAATGCCTTCTTGTGGATATTCAATATCATTTTCACTATGCATAGATTCTTCAAAATTTTAGCACAAGATGGGATTTGCTTCATGGCGTCGAGGAGTGAAATGTTAATCTTCACCTGCTTAAGCATTTCCAAATTATCAGCATAATTGGCCACCTTGATAGGTGGCTTCAAATGACTTAGAAAAGGGGTAGGCATGGGAGGAATAATCACACAATCATCAATTAATTTTTCTTTCTCAACAACCTCTCTTTCTTTCTCTTTACTCACTGTACCCTTGTCGGCGTCACTCAAGATATCTTTTTCTTTTGGCAATGTGGTTTTGGGTGAGACCATTGGCAAAATGGTTTTGTCAATTTCTTTGCCACTACAGAGGGTAGTCATAACTTTGAGTTGCTCGCAACTCTCTCTCAAAGGCTCCGATGACTAATAACGTGTTAACCCCTAGGGTTCTCTTGTGGTTGAGCGGGGAACTTCCCCATTTCTTATTGAGATGCCCCTATGGAGTTTGTCAACTTTGTGAGTTGGGCTCTTATATCATTGATGATTGTGGCATTTTGGTTATTAATGGAGGTTTGACTTTGAATGAAGGAATGGACCATATCCTCCAAATTCTTTTTGTGAGGAGATTGGTATGTGGATGGATTGGATGGTCCTTGAGAAAAAATTTGTGACAGAGGACTTGGAGAAAAATTTTGTGGTGGCGGGTTTGACTGATACCCCTGTGGATTGGTCCTTGGGTATTGAGAGCTAGATGCTTGCCCTTGGCCATGGTATTGGTTTTGCTTGAGAGGCATAGGAGATGAATATGCACTTGACCCGTGAGGAATGGGGTTCTCATTTCTCCAACTGAAATTTGGGTGATTACTCCACCCTGGATTGTAGGTCTTCGAATTGGGAGAAAATGATTGCCTTGGTTGATTGAATGCATGGACTTGCTCATGGTTATGCCTCCTTAAGTGCGGGAATGTTAGGATATTTCAATGTGGAATGCTCTACACTCTCACAGATTACACATCCCTGCACAATGTTAGAAATGTTAGACACCTCAAGTCTCTGATTGACTTCAAGACTCTCAACTTTCCTTGACAATTTAGTAATTTTTGAAAGTAATTCTTCTCAGTCTCTCAAATCATATATCCCTCCCCCCTTGTGGTTGACTACTACCCGAGGATGTCCTAGGTACATCATTGGGATCCCTAATGTCCCAAGATTGTGTATTTTGGGCCAGTGTACTAAAGTAGTCCAGGGCCTCATCAGGGTCTTTGTTTAAGAACTCGTCATTGCACATCAAATCAATGAATTGTCTATAACTTGGTGTGATTCCTTCGTAGAAGAAACTTACCAGTTGCCATGATTCGAAGCCATGGTGTGGTATGGATTGTATCAAATCCTTGTAGCGATCCTAGCATTGATAAAATTGCTGATTGGGCTTCTCAGAAAAATTTTGAATTTCCTTTTTTAAAGCAGTGGTTCTATGAACAAGAAAAAATTTGTTCAAAAACTCAAAGAGCATTTGAGCCCAAGAGATAATGGATCGAGGTCGCAAGGCATACAACCATGGTTTGGCTTTATCACTGAGGGAGAAAAGAAATAATTTCAGTCAAGCAATGTCCTCCATAGCATAGTTGGCATTGAAGGTTGCAACTATATCCTCAAACTCCCTTATATGCAAGTAGGGATTTTCTTTTTCAATCCCATGGAATGTAGAAAGTAGTTGCAACATTCCTGGCTTAACTTGGAAAAGATAAGCTTGGACTGGTAAATGGATGCAACAGGGTGTGGTGCTATGGGTTGGTTGAAGGAAATCCCTTATAAACCTCATCAGAGGGTCCATTAGGATGTTATTCCCTTCATTCACGGGAGGGGGAAATTGCATCCGTGGATTAGGCATCCTAGGTTTGGGAATTCCCCCACCCCTTGGAATATTTGGCATTCTAGGTTTGGGCATTCCCTCACCCCTTTGAGCATTTGGATTGGCACCAAGATTATCAAAATTATCACCCGCATCCTCGGGTGGGTTTTGGTCAATATTCATGTCGGGGTCTAAGGGTTGTCGAACCAATCAGTTTTGTTCGTCCCTTTCTCACATGCAGTAAACTATCTACAAATCAAATTATACACAAACAAGGATACATATACATGGAAAAATGTACCTTAGCTCATGATGACGATCATGAGACTTACCTCCATTGTTCAAAAATTACCATCTTGATTCAGTACTTGCCTTCCCCGGTAACGGCGCCAAAAATGCTTGAGAAAATTTCTTGTAGTTTCTTAACCTCTAAACATCACCTTTTAGCATGTATAGTATATGGATGAAGGGGAATGTCACTCTCCTATGAGTGATGTCAAAAGAAAGGTCAAGGAGATAGGGAAAAATGAAATGATGGTAATGTGATGTGTAAATGCACAAAAATGTGTGTGTGTACAAAAGTGTCCCCCAAGCCCAAGGAGACTTTTGCGGGTCGTGTTTTACTTGATGATATTCCAAGGTCGTTTCCACAGGAAAGGAAGTAAACTGAGGGGAAGGTGATTTTGGGAGAAAGAAAGTGTAAAATCTTTGGTTGTTGGAAATTGTTTGGTGAAGTTTGTTTTGATGCTAATAAAATGAGAAACAAATGTTGGATAATTCAAGAGGTCACTCCAATAGGAATACCGTCTCATCTCGAAACCCTCCTCCAATGGAGTATGAATGAACGATTGATTCGTGAGAAGTTAGGGATAAGATTGGTGAGTATCTAAGCATAAATCGTGACTAGGCCTACGGAATATCAAAGACTCGCCAATTTATCCACTCTCAACCCAGTCAAACCAAACTATTGCACTCTAAAAGAAGGAAGGAGACTGAGTTGAAATGGTATACCCAAGTGGAGGTTCCCCTTGGTTTTGTCAACTAAAAGATTTAGCTACTCATGCTTAAAATGAAATTGACAATGTAATGAGAATGCATTGTAAAGATATGAAGTTCTAGAGTAACTAGATACAAGAAAACATAAGCTATAAGAGAGTTTATTGAATACCCATTTGAAAACTAAGAAAATTAAGAACTTTGATGCATTAATGGTGAAAGCTTTAAAATAGCATTAAACTTGCATTGAATTTGAAGGAAAACAACATAAATGACATTAAATAAAGTTCTAAAGATTTATATATGGGATTACAAGACAATGTATTGAAAGAAATGCAAAAATCTCAATTTTCTCTTACTAAAACACTATTCATCATCTTCTACCAGACCTTTTCTCTCTATATCTCTGCGTGATGTAGAATACTGAATAATGGAGTCTTCCCTTGCCATAAACGTGCTTGGAGAGATCCCCTAGCCTCCAGAAATGACCTCCATCCATAGGGGTGCCGGAGGAATGGACTGGATGGGGGGGTTGCAGAGCTTGTCTGCACACCTAGCTTCTCTTCTCTTCTCTCTCTTTATTAATCACCATGGCACCAAAATTCCAAAGAGGAGTGTGAAGGGACGAATAGTGTTGTGGGCATGTCAAGGGAGCATGGGAGATCTGTTGGTGGGACCCTCAAAGCAGTAGATCTAAGTTGTAGAGAATGGGGCAGAACAATAGAGCGTACCAGTACGCTTTTGCTGCCTTTGTCTGATTTTTCTGATTTCTTCACTCCTGCGCTTTCCTCTAGCCATTCTTTCATCCCCAATCATCTAAATACATTTGGGAAGGCCTTAAGAAGCCTTATTTAGCACCTTTTAACTGCTAACAAAAAATATTTTCATTAATAACTCAACAGATATAACTCTAATCATTTAATCCCCAAAAGCAATCAAACTAGGCTGATTAGTACATAAAAAATATGCAATGTTTTCTGGTAAACATTTGCCTTAATTAGTAGAGGTTGATGTGAAATGTAAGTTCATAGAGTTGAATTTGAGTATCTCCTATGAAGCATTTGATTACATAAATGTATTAGAGTGATAACTAACTTGACAGTTCAGATATGTACATGTATTTAAACATGAGTGGAGATAAAACTAAGAAGTATGTTGAATTGATAGGCTTTGCATTGTTTTGAAGTTTCCAATGAATTATTATTTGTAGTAACTTTTGGTGTCATTATTCAGATTCATATTGATCCATTGTTTGAGTAGTTGGTTGTTAGGGTTAATTTTTATAGTTTTTGTTTTTAGTATTTTGCTTGAGGACAAGCAAAGATTTAAGTTTCGAGGTATTTGATGAGTGGGTTTTATACCTACGAATTGAATACTCTTGGCTTGATAAAATTGTAAGTTTTCAAGAATTTTATGTTCATTTTTATTTGTTTTGTGTGTTTTAATGTTATTTTGTAGGAATCATCATTTGGTATCCTAAGTGTTGGATTATTTGAAAACTAAGCAACAAGAGCAGCCGTAGACATAAAAGCAGGTCAACGCCGCATCTCTAAGAGCAACGCTAGAAGAGTAGAAAGTCAGTGCCCATAAGCTGATTTTAAGGGCTGCAAAGTTTTGTTTTGGTTCAGGACGCAAAAATTTACTTGTTTTTTATATTAGGAATTGAACCCTAATGCTACATATATGCGAGGGTTTGAGTTGGGACTAATATATAATAATATTAGGGGCTGCTAATAGGGGTTAACCAAAGAATTGATAGAAAATTGAAGGCAAGAATCGAAGGAAGCGACATAAAAAAGATTGGACTTGAAGGCTAGAGAGAAATTGAAGGTTGTAGCTAAGTTTTCATTCTTTTCTCCTACTTTTAGTTTTTGATTTTCTAAGATGTTGATTTATTTGAGAATGATGTTTTTGAATTACGTTATGAACTAAATTTTTAATAAGATTGCAATGGACCTAATGTTTAGTTAAATTGATCTACTCTCATTTCTAGTTCTTATTGATCATATATAAGTTGTTTATCATATTTTGTCCTTAATATATGATTGTGTGGCCAGCAGTTAATTTGATTTTCTAGATGAAATTAGGAGATGAATTCTAGGTTTAGATCTGGATATGATGACATGCGTTTGGTAATTCTTCTTAGGATTGAATAGATGGGTTTGTGTATAGGATAGGAATATACCTATATGCCGTGTGTGACTTTTATGAGAGTTTGAACTTAATGAATCTATTCCAAGTTATTTTACATAGGAATATAGTAATTTAATTGGGAGAGATATTTTTATCTAACTATCGAAAGAGGTTTGATAAGTAATTTTGAGTTATCAGTTAACAACTTATTTTGATTAATTAACTAGAAAGAGAGTAGAATGATTTATACAAAGCATGAGGGGAAGTTATAATCTTAAGTTCTTTTATCTGGTAAATTCAATCCTTGATTACTAATTTTAGATTTAGTTTTAAATTAGTAATTCCATAATTTAATTCCAATTGTTGAAATATAATTGAATTGATATAAAGTTAGCACTTGGAAGTTATTAGTAATAATTCTCCGTGGGAACGATACTCTACTTATCACTTTATTAGTTGTTGATCGTGTATACTTGCATGTAAATTGTTAATATCAAATTCAAACAACAACGTGCTTGAATAAATCAAGTATCTCAACATTATTACCTTGCTTTGCAGCATTTTCAAACAATGATGTTAGGGAGTAGGAATAGGGCCTACAACCTTGTCAGACTCAACAACCTTAGGTAGCTCAAGTGATTCACCATCCTAGGGAGTACCTTGAGTTTCTTTTTCTGTAGGCTTAGAGACCCTAGGTAAGATGGTTTTGTCAACCACTTTACCACTCCTGAGAGTGGTGAATGACTTAAGTTGTTCCTCTTTATTTGTGACATTAGAACTCTCAATCCCATGTTGACCTTTGGGATTCTCTTGGGGTTGTGCATGAAATTTTTTCTTTTCCTGCAGTATCATTCCCATTGTGTTGGCCAACTTGGTCATTTGAGACCTAATGGCATTCAAAGCTTGATTGGTTTGGTTGTTCATGGTTGTCTTACTCTGAATAAATTGGTAAAGAACATCTTCAATGTTTCTCTTGTGGAGAGGTTGGTATTGAGTTTCATTGGGTTGTCCCTAACAAGCAAACCCTTGTGTAGATAGGCTCTGAGCAAACCTTTATTGCAGTGGGTGCATAGATTGGGGTCCTGTAGACTGGATTGGACCAGACACTAATTGATTAGGAGGGGTCATAAGGCATAGAGGTGGAGGGTTGAGCAGAGGCGTCATTTCTCCAACTGAAATTTGGATGGTGCAAATTATAAGTATTAGAGTAGGGAGAGTTTTACTACCTTGGCTAGTTAAAGGCATTCATTTGCTCATGGAGGAGCTCTTTACAAACTAGTAAGGTCAGGCAATCCTTTAAGGAATGCTCAACCGACTAGCATAAAGAATAAGGCGCCTTCTTTCGGCACACTTACCACCTCATTCATCTTCTTTACATCTAGGTTTTCAAAATTTCTTGATAAATGAGAATTCTTAGATGGCAACTCGTCTTTTTCTCTCAAAGCATATTTTCCACTCACAACAAACTAGATTGGAATAGACCGCTTTGATTGTTTAGCGAGATCAGAAATATATCATGAGTGGGCATTCTATGCTAACCTATCAAAGTAATCTAATGTTTCATCAGAGTCTTTACTCAAAAATTACCATTACACATCATGTCTATAAACTGGCGATGAATTGGTGTAATTTCTTCTACGAAGGAACTCACCGCATGTCATGGTTAAAAGCCATGATATGGCACAATGCTCAAGAGATCTTTAAACCTCTCCTAACAATCATAGAATTGTTCATTACATTTTCAGAAAATTTTTGTATTTTCTTCCAAAAAGCAGTTGCTCTATGAATTGCAAAAAATTCTTAAGAAACTATCTTTGCAAATCAACCCAAGTAGCCATAGTTCGAGGCTTAAGAGCGTTAAGCAAAGTCTTTGCCTTGTCTTTCATTGAGAATGAGAATAATTTCATTCTCGCTACTTCCTCACATGTATTCTGTCAAGAAATGTGCTAAATACCTCCTTAAATTCCTTGATATGGAGGTAGGAGTTTTTCCGTCTCCACACCATGGAATTGCGGAAGCAGTTGGAGCATTCCAAGTGTTACAATAAATTTTTGCGCTTGCACCAATAAAAGTATACATGAGGGTGTATAGGAGTGACTTGGTTGAATATATTCTCTCATCATTCTCATAGGAGGAACTGGTGGGAGGTTATTTCCAACATTCCCATTATTAGGCTCAAGGGAGGGGGACTAGGGGAAAGTTATACCCCTGTTTTCCCACATTCTGTGGATTCTCATTATTCACTCCTTCTATTTCAAAAGTGTATGTGGGATCAAGTATTATAAGTCTATTATGAACTATATCTCATGCCCACATACAAAAGAAACACTAAAGTGGAGACCGCACCTGAGCTTGTGATGTGAATCACAAGACTTACATGACGATCTTCGAATCACCTTTTGAATCATTTCGCTTTCTCCAGCAATGAAGCCAAAAATGCTTTCTCCTCAGAGTGGTATTAAATTAATAATGAATTTTCAAGCATAGGAAGGGTATCGTGTTTGTAACTTGGTCGATTATCGAGGTCGTCTGCTCGAGGAAAATAGTTGGCTGAAAGGGTGATAAGCAAAAAATGTAGTAGCTTGCAAAAAAGCCTTGTGAGGTGAGGAAGTGCAATAGTTTCATGTGTTGCATTCGATACCAACTTGGAAAGGGGAGTGACTAGGCTATATATCTGGTGTGCTCACCCTTAATCGTCAAGAGGCTTTTTCTGGGGTAAAGCCCCAGAGGAACAAAACCGTAGGTATGGGCACCCAAAGCGGACAATATCTTTATAGTCGGGGCAAGTCATTACCAAAAAAAAATTAAAAATAACTTTGAATTTTAAGAGTTGGTTTGGAGAAAGTATCAACTACGAATTAACAATTAAAGAAAAAGAACAGGTTAATCGATAAAGTTCATCCCTCCACGAAGAAGTATTTTGTGTAATATTCAGTCCCTTTAAAGAAGTAATAATAATGGGTGGAACACACTTATGGGATCAATCTTAAATTTTTAAAAGTAGTTGAATTATGTTTGGGCTTAAGATGTGATTTTTAAAATTTAGGAGGGGTCAAAATGAGATCATTAAAATCACATGGAATAAAAGTTAATTACAAAAAGATGTGTGAGCCGTCTTATTATGGGCTGGTTGGAGTCAATTTGAATAAGTTAATAGAGATGATTAAGTCCAATTGGGGGTGAATGTGTCATGTGATTAGTTAGCATGGACTTTAAAGAGAGAGCTGGTGTAAAGAGGAAACGGGAGGAATAAGAGAAGAATAGGAAAGCAAAAAACAAAAGAGGGAGAAGGGAGTGTTTCGGTCACGGAGAGAAAATGAGAGAGAGAGAGAGAGAGAGAGAGAGAGAGAGAGAATGAGTTTGAGGAGCTGAAAATGGGAATTAAACAGTGTGAAGGGGAGAGGAAAAATGTTGTGAGGATTCAACGTGTTTTGGGAATCAAATGGTTATGGGCAGTCGTGTGATAAAAATTTAGAAGACTTCTTGGCAACTAAAAATTGATATCTACTAGGCTAATCGAGGATTAAGGTAAGTGGGTTTTTTGTTATATGCTACTATTTTGTTGAGCTATACTTTATTGGCTGAAATGAGTTGATTCGGAAACCATTTGAGCAATTTTCTTTTCTTGAATCTATGAGTTATTCCTTTTGAACCTCTATTGTTTATGTTCAGTGTCTTAATTGTTTGATTGGGTTGTATTGGTCTGATTTATTTTCCTCAGCCTTCCTTTACTTGTTCTAGATTCATTGATTTGGCTTGGTTCTTCATCAGTTCGGCTTTGATATTTAATTTGATCTCAGTTATTGATTCGATCATTCTACTCTTTTGGTATAACGGGAATTTGCTTGCTAGGCTTAGAGCTCACTCCCCAATAGTTTAATGAGTTTGCAGGTGGCATTTGGAAGGGGACGACGAGAAGCAAAAGATAGACTGAACATCCAGCTTATCACTAGTCTATTTGCGAAGTTTGTGATTTGACAAGGAACTACTGCTAATACTTTTCGACATGGAGAAATTTTATTCAACGGTTTTAGCTGAATATTTCATGAGAAAGATGTTGGAAAGTTTTGAATAGAAAAACGAGTGATTGTTAGAGATGGATTATTTAATCATATTTAATGGAGTCTATTAGAATAATTTGTTACTTTAATAATTCTTTGATGCTTGAGGTTGGAAAATTATTATTTGAGAGCAAAGAGTAGAGATTTTGTAATGCTTGAAATTTAAGTATTGTAATTGTATTGGAACGTTGGAAATTAAGTATTTGAGTTGCCGTGAGGATTAAATGGGGTTTCTTTTCCACTTAATGAAGTATTGGATTTTCTTTATTAAATTTTCCCTCTGTCTATGGATATTCTGATTACCATTTGGAAGTTATTTAGTGCCCTGCAATTTTTATGGGTACTAGATTGGGGTGTTGTGACATTTTGACTCAAATTCTATAACTCATTTAAGATTGTACTCGAACGCACTCAACTGGTAGATATTTATTAAACACCCAATTGAAAATAAAAAATGTGTATTCAAGTCAATTAATTTAATTTTGAAAGTATTAAACCCACTTCAATTGCAGTGATTACAAGAATTATCTGCGCCTGACCTAATTTTCTACGAGAAATCAAGAAGAAGATGTACATGTCGATAGTGTTTTCGAATTTAATCAATCAATTAACCCAAATAACTCAATCATTGAAAAACCCTGGCTTGAGTCAAAATCTCCAATTCACGGATGAGACTCCCTTGTCTGACTGAGCTGGAGTATGACTACTAACTCATTATAATATTAAAAATGAAACCAATTAAAGAAGACATAATCATAATTGACAGCAAAGAAAACTTGAATTGAAAAAACTTGAATTGAAAATTGTAGGAATTGAAATTGCAAGAAAAATAAATACCACGAATGGAATTGCTCTAATGTAATCGTTCACAAGAAGAATCAAAAGTAAATTCGTAGCAGGAATAAAATACTTGAAATTAAACAATGCTTCAAATGTAAAACAATGGAGAAAGCTTTAAAGAAGAAGAAGAAGATCAAGTCTAAAACCTAGAAAAGAGAAAAAGAGTGTTTGGTGAAGAAATTGGAGAATTGAATGATGAAATGGAGATCCCCTCTCAAGCAGCTAGCCCTTGGTATTTATAGAGGATTTTCTGCTAAAAATCTTCTTTTCCATCCACCAATCATGACTTTTAAATAATTCTGCTGATTCACTCTCTTTAGGAGTCTTCATTGCCAAAATATACTAACCTATCGGTAGGAAGCAGAAAACAACCTACTGGTACAACTGTTCACTGTTTTGCATGAATTGGTTAGCCTTACTTCTACTGGTAGAACACCTTTCTGTGTTAGACTAACTGGTAGAGCAGTAGTCCCCTACAAGTAGAACAACTCTTTATTTAATTTCAACCGATAGGAACAAACTCCTATTAGTAGAATCAATTTTTGTCTTCAGTTGAATCGGTAGAATACCTATCGATAAAAAGGGTCTTTTCTTCAATTATGCTCCTAGTGGCCTTGGCTTGACTTTTCCCCTCCTAGATCATCCCCGAAGTCCTCTATGTCATGAAATGATATTCAAAACATTGTTTTTACATGTATTCACATGCAAACACCACTTTCATCCATAAAATACAAAACTCAACTAAACCAAGGGAATTAAGTAACTAAAATAGTTAAGATGGATGGTATGAGGTTTATAATATGCAATATCATTCTCTCATCAATATCTACCAGCAAAACCTCAATTTTTCTGAATTTCTACTAAACTGTTCTTGGTTCAACTCGTGGCTCACCCTAGCTCATTCCCAAAGTCTTCCAAACATAGAAATCATTGCAAAACCTTTGCCTTTACATCAGTTCACCTGCAAACACATAAATTTCTAATAAAAAACAAAACTAAACTAAAGCAAGATAAATAGATAAAAAAAACAAAGCTAAGATGAAGGATATGAGCCTTAAATTTTACAATATTATGCACTCATCTAACCCCCAACTGAGGCTTTGCTAGTCCCTTAGCAAACTAGAAGTAAAACCAAAAAAAAAAATCTTAATATCACACTTATAAATTCCAAAGCATAATTCAAACAATAAACATCATAAATGAAATTTATATGCTCCAAGAACTCAAGGCACTCATTAAAATAAAAAAGACTCAATTTATAGATGTGTTTTGCTTTTAGTTACAAAAAACAAAACTCCTAAATCCTAAGGTTCTTCTACTTAGGCAATTACTACCCAAAAAGACATCCAAAATTACTAGAAACTAACTACTTCCTAAAAACAAAAGCAAAAGAAAATCCTAAAAATAGGATTCCATGGTCCACCATCACTCTGCATCAAAAGAACTATTCTCCCCATCCTCATCCCTATTATCATCCCCTAAAGTATACTCCCCACTACTACTCTTCTCACGAACAATAAGCGAAGTAGCAACAATGGGAGAAGATCTTGCCTGATTCATAGTAAGATTTGCAGATGTAGGTGCTAGAGCCACCCTTAGAGGTGTCTCTCCTGGTATCAAAACCTCAAACACCCTCCTCACATCTATAAAGTAGTCATCCACCTTCTTTTCCAACCTACTCTATGAACGCTTCACCATCCTCATGTCACTCTCAATACCTCCTACCATCTCTTTCAACTTACTCTCTGATGCACTATAGCACGAAAAGTATGAGTAGTCTCAATAGTAGTAGTAGTAGTAGGCTTCGACTTGCTCCCAGAACCACCAACCTTAGACATTGTAGAGTACTTCCTCTTGCCACAGCTATAGATAGGGCCAAGCTCAGGAGGAAAAAGTTGGTTTGATGCTGTCTTCCTCACCCCATCATTGAGGTAAAGCTTCGTCACAATGTTACCAAAGGGCATGTTCCTCTTCGGCTTATTCATGGTGCAATAGTCTCTCAACACACCCCATATCATCAGGGGTGTGTCAATCCTCGAACCTACCATAAATCAAACAACAATAAATCTTTAGCTATCCCAAGCTTCTTCTTAGATCCTTTAGGGTAGACATCATAATGAAGAAACTTATTCACCAACCAGTGCTTAGCATCCAAGTGCCCATGGATGAAAGTGCCCTTGAACTACTTAGGCTTGTCTTAAATCTCATTGACATACTCATAAGGGTCCTTCACTGCAAACTACACATGTGGGTAATCAATCTCATAAGTGTTAGGCCTCTTATAGCCCAAATACTCGACTGTGTTTGTCATACTGACCTTAATCACCTTTACTCGAACTGTGGTCCTTAGAATCATCAAATCAACATGCACTATAGTCAATCCAGTATAAAACTCACGATAGAAAGATAGAATGTACCCATCAACTACCTTAAAGAAAAACTCAATTCCATAATCAGTAATATCTTGAATAGATGCATTCTTCCACAAGCTATTTGCATCCACCATGTGCTCACACATCACTCCCCTCTTCTCTATAGTCTCCTTGTAACATAATTTCTTCCTCTTCTTGGGCACAGGAGGTTGCTCAGGCCCCTCTGACTCAAATTCTCTGACTTGCCTTTCTTTTACCTTTGGCTTGTGTCGATTTCTTAGTTGCAGTTGGTGAAGGCACACTCACCCTAGCCATGCCCATCACCACCATACTAATCATAGACACTAAGAAAATCAAACCCATAAACCAAGAAATCCATCCCTCACTTGAAGAAAGTGGATTTTGTGCTTTCCTAATTATCATTGCCAAAAATCCCACCTTGAATCTAAAAGAAAATGAAGATGTCTGATGGATTGGAGGAGTATAGAAGATAGAGAAGGGGTTTTCGGTACCTTAGAGAAGGTTTTGAGGGTTTGGGTCTTTGTGGTTTGTGAGAATGAAATGACAAAAATAGTTACACTCCCCTTTTAAAAATTTTGGCCATAACATGAATTAACCGGTAGCAAACATGTTTTAACCTATCGGTAGATCCTAAAAAAAAAATCCTAAAAATTCCAAATTTTCCATTTTTTAAAAATTAAAACTAAACAAATAACCTAGATATTTAGACTAAAAAATGTATCCAATAAAATCCTTTAATCACATTCCATATGTGCCCAAAAATTCTCAAAGTATATGCAATGTAATTTATTCCCAAAAATACATACAAAGCAAAGGAATTTAAAGTATAATAAAACAATATAATAAATATAAAAATTAAATATAAAACAAATAGCCACTTTCGTAGGCAATCACAAATGCATTTAGCCTATACACTAAGCCATTAAACCCTTAAGTTACCCCTAGTAGACAAGTTTTGTCTCGAGAAGGTCATTTTACCTATCCGGGGCATTATTATTTCTTAATTATTATAAAACACAAACATACCACATCCACTCAAACTAATACACATAAAGCACAACTAAATGATTAAATGCTATATAAGAGTATTCACAATTATGTTAATATCCAAACTTATGTGTGTGACATGAATCTGCAATTTAAGAGATTTATCAAAAAAAATCACATCTCTAGTAGCTATCTAATACTAGTTTCAATGTCAATCTCACCAAGATTTACACTCGTAGAAAAGAGAAGATCTCTAATTATAGTGACTATTTACTCATGAGTTATATGTGAGGATCAAATTTATGCAAACAAAAACAAAGTATAATCACATATGTCTTTAGAATAAAGAGTATCAATCAAGTGAAACAACCTTGACATAATGTAAAACCCGAAAAAAATTAAAAACCTTAATACAAGGGTAATACGGTAATTAAGCCATTTAAGTACAGGTTAAGAATCTGAAATTTTTATATGAATCAAATGAAAAAAATACCTCATCATCGGATTCTTCTCATGAAATCAAGTTCGCTAGTCAAATTTCATTAAATTCTGAGATATTCAAAATTTTTGCGTAAAACGAGACTAAACTTTCAATCAGGTGACGCATGATTAAATTCCAGCAACTTGATATTATTTGTGGGACCCATAATATAAATTATTTAGCTATTTATCATAATATTAAATGATTTATTCTATGACAAAAAAAAAGAGCATTATCCAATTAGACATGTGGCACAATTTGATTAATTGTGGGAGATTTTCAACTACTAAAATGTCTGGCGCATTGTGAGCCAAGTGATGAAGAATATTTAAAGATTTTGAACCCAACTTCTTCATCTTCTCCAATCTTCCTTCCTCCATAACTCTAAATCCAATCATTAAAATTCAATCAACCAAGAACAAAAGTTGTTCTCGTCGACAAGGGCTATGAGAAAACACCAATTTCAAGCATTTTCCACCATTTGGGAAATCAAGGGCTCTTGGCCTAGGGCTTTAAAGATCTTGCTTGGGGTATTTTGGAGTGCTCACTTCATTGATTACACTTCAAGTGGTGGGGGTTCCCTTCTATTTAAATTTTTTGTCAATTCTAGGGTTGAATATGAGATGAGTTGAATATTATGTATGTTAATCACATGATTAGCTTATGACTAGTGTAGCTAGTGAGATGATTGAATGAATTGATTAGCATGTTATGGCTATTTCTATTTGAATTTTGGTATTGAACATAGTGGTTATGTGTGAGCTTATTGGGCATGCTATGTGTTTACATTTTATGCCTTTAAGGTATTTGATAAAATGCCTATGGATGTGCAAGTATGTTATTGGGTCTATAGTGTTATAACATGGTTGGTGATGGTTATGGATTGTTATTATATACCTCATGATATAATTACCATTTTGATTCTTATGAGATCTATCATATACTTACATGACATAGTTATCATTATGATGAAATGAATTATAATTATAGATTACATTGCATATGCATAGGTTGCACTACATTCATGGGCATTGGCATGAGTGTAAGTAAGTGTGCATGGGTTAGGTCAATCACCACATAGTGAGTTGATTGTTGGGCTCAAAAAAATTAGACAAACATCTAATTGAGTCACATAGGATATTGCGTAGAAAATGTGTCGGGTATAGTAAGAAGGGATTGATTCTACTTCGGGTGCAAAGCCCAGTTACTTGGTTCACATACTTGTTCAGCGGTGAAAATCTAGAAAAATGTGTCAATATACTCTGAACTGGAGGTGGGATGCCCTCGAATGTTGTGTTAGTTTGGTAGCCCATTGGTGTGATGTCTATACATTACCTACCCAAGAAAGACATAAGAATTGAGAGATGGTCATTAGATGCTTAGCATCTTTGACAGGGGCTTGGAATGCCCGGTTCATGTCATGGCATTGTATCATGTGTCGTGCATGAGAAACCGGGAAGGGCTTTAGTATTGGAGATGTATTCATGAAGCATTATTCATGTTTGGCATGCATGAGAGCATTCATATGTTACTTTAGATATATGCTTGGTGTGTTTGGTGCACAATCATGTTATACGCATTGGGATTACGAGGATTCTCTATAGTAGATACCCTACTGGGCTTTGACTCACCCCTTTGTGCGAACGTTTTTCAATTAGTGGACAAGCTTCCCATGAAGGCCCCCCTACGGGCCTACTTTGAGGACAGAGTCGAGATTTGACTCTCAATATTGATTTTGTAGTCCCTTGTGTACATCTATATTTTGGTCTTGTATAAATCTAAGTACAAAACTTTTATTTTGTTAAAGGCTTGTAATGGGACTTTATGTATGGATATTTTTTCTTTTAATGAATAGATGTTGTATAATAATGGTTGTGGATGAATGGTTAATATGTAATACTTAGACATTGGGATGTTGGACCTTGGAATGGTCATATGGGTGTTATATGCACAGATTGTATGTTAGGTAGAGCTCCCTGTACAAAGGAGACTCTACCAGAATGTTGTTTAATTATTCATCCTAGTAAATAAGGTGTAACAGCTTGATATCAGGTTATACAGTATTCACAGGCATTCCGAGGGTTGGTGGTTGATCAAGGGTTGAACGGGACCCCAAAAATTGGGGCATCACAACTTGGTGTTAGAGCTTAGGCTTTAGATCTTATATGGGTCTCATGGGAATTGAGTCTATCATTTTTTGTTACAAGAAGATCAAGTTAGAGCATTGCATTCACTTACATTGCATGTTCTTTGTTATATGATAAGTGTATGAACATATGTATGCTTGAGCTTTAAAAATGGAAAAAACCTAAGTGGACTTATAGCCTTAGGGTTGGAAAAAGAAAGAAAGAAGAAACATAAATAAGGGGAAAGGAGGAGGTGATGTTCAAACACCACCCAGGCTCAAACATCACTTGCTCCTAGTAGTTTAGCAAAATCTTAAAAAATCTGAGAGACTGAGATATTTGGACTTCACCCTATTCGAATGTGACCCAAGTTGAAACCAATTTGCCCCTAGTAGTTTGGCAGAAATCTCACAAAATCTCAGAGACTGAGATACTAAGACTTTCGTCCATTTGAATGCAAATCCTCTTTCGAACGTTTGTTCGTTCAAACGCGAAAGGTCCGTACGAACGTGACAATTTGTTGTTTAAAGGTTTTATTTGAAGTTTTGAAACCAACTCACATGTTCTTTTTATGGCTTTATTGTATCGTTGTGATATATTTTATCATGCTTTGGTATTATTAATTGTCCACGACACTAAGTTAGGGCCATTGCTATCTTGTGTGTTTTAGATGGCAACTAGAGAATAGGGATATCGACTTGATCGAGGGGGCAGTTAGAATAACCAACTACCATTACCACCCATCTATGATCAAGAGGCATTTATGAATGCCATGACTACTATGACAACTACTCTTGTACAAGCTAGTGCCAATATGGGCCAAGGAGGTTCGAGTCACCTCCAGAATTTCAAGGCACATAAGTCGCCTAGTTTTATGGGTGAAACGGACCCACTAGTAGCTGACCATTGGTTCCAACAAGTAGAGAAGATATTATAGGCAATGGAGATCACCTTTGATGCTACCAAGATAAGGTTGGCAACGTTCCAACTAAAGGGTGAGGCCCATCAGTGGAAGACATGGGCAAAGACCTTGAGAGACATCAAGATGATGACATGGAAAGAGTTCCAAGAGCTCTTCATGAACAAGTATGTCCTGTCGGCTCTTTGGCAAGCAAAAGCCCAAGAATTCCTAGACCTAAAGTAAGGGACTATTACAGTGATTCAATACATGGCGAAGTTCACGGAACTAGTTGATTAACTCTAAAAAATATATAAATTAAAACAATAATAAAGTCCAATTAGTGCAATAAAATAACTAAAAACTAGCAATTAAAGTCAATTAGGGTTTGTGCGGTAATTAGGGTTTTATGTATGTTATGTTTACAATTTGCAGGTTTAATGCAGAATTACTATAGAATACAAGGAGAAAAGTATGGAAGCTTGAAAATACAAAGACTAAAGTGTAATTAAATTAAATGAAGAGTCATCATAAGGCAAGTTGTAATTCCAGCAAAGCTCCATCGTCCGGACGGTGGTGATGGCGTCCGGACGGTCACCTTGATGCCTATCTTCATGTCTTCCACCTCTTGCTTCTTCAAATGGCTATAAATAGCCATGTCTGTCTTTAGACTTTAGTAGGCTAGAACCAAGAGAGAAAAGAGAAGAGAAAAAAAGAAAAGAGAAAGAGAAAAAGAAAAGTTACAAAACGATCCGGTCCGTGATGCACTTTAGTCTAAACTTTGTACGTTTACATTGCTATTGTATCTTTCTATTCGGATAGTTGAACTGCCGTCAGTTTTTTGTCTTAACTGATAATAAAGGTGATTGTGTTTCAGTTGTTCCTTGTGAAAGACTTTTTAGATTCTGTATTTTAATTTTAGTTATAATGAAAACTATCTGCACTCCTTGCTTGTCTATAGCAATAGGGCATGAGTAGTTCCATATATCCTCCAGTGAGAGTTAAATATATGTATAATACTGGTTAAATTCTGGAAATGTTGATGTTTTTATATATTTATATATCTATATATTATATGCTTCATGCATGATATAGTGATGTACGTACTTTCGGTGCTGTGCCTGGAAGTATGTCATCAGTGCATCATCAATCTGCCAATAAAACAACTACGACATTCCTATCGGTATGGCTAGTCCTCCACCGAAACGCTAAAGATGTTAACTGATGCATGGTAAAAAACCTAAATGATCTTATATATATAACTATCAGATGAATGACCTAAGTGATACTCATGAATGACTTGTTCTTCTGAATTACTTAGATCGTTTAACTGATATAAAGGATAATATTACCAGTCTAACAACCACGACATTCCTATCGTTATGGCTAGTCCTCCACCGGAATGCTAAGGATGTTTAACTGGTATATATATATATCACAGATATAGTCAAATGAATAATTCAAGTATTCCTCATGAATGATTTGTCCTTCTGGTTTGTGTGGATTAGTCAATTGACATATCTATAACCAGCTAACTTAAGAAGTTGTTGTATTATGACTACTACCACCGATTGACCTAAGAAGTGCCGTGTTATGGTTTATTATGTATGCACCTACTATTATGAAGACAAATGACTAATTCAAGTATTCCTCATGAATGTCTTGTACTTCTGGTTTGCTTGGATTAATCAGTTGTCATGGATACCACCAGCTAACCTAAGACATTGTTGTGTGATGGTTTATATACATTAGACCTACCAGTCAACTTGCCATTAACATGGAAGTTGATTGTTGTAAGGTAGAATTTCCAGCATTTAATCAATATAACGCATATGAGATCTTTGAACTGAAGGATACTTTTTATTATTGTCTTGCTCTATTTGCACATAATTGTTTACTTATATTAGTTACCAATCTAAGCTCACATCACAAGCTATCACATGTTGTCCTATTCGAATTAGCAACTTAACTATTTTATTTCGTTTTTAAATTATTAAAACTATTCGTGGGATCGATACTTGGACTTAAAACTGAGAAAATTATAATTCGACCTCTTATAATTGGGTGTATAATATTAATCCGATCACTAAAAAGTGCGAATCAAGTTTTTGGCGTTGTTGCCGAGGAGTTACGGTAATTTGAAATTAGATAAAATACAAAAGTTGTTTAGTTGTATTTTATGTATCTAAAGTGTTTTTTTTAAATAGTATATGACTGTTCATTCATCCGTAGGATCTATAAATCAATCATCTCCTTCATCTTCATCATCTTCATCTACTCAAGAATCATTTAAATTATGTATGGCTAGAAATGTACCTAGGGAAGAACAACCTAGAGAACAAGAAGTAGTTCAAAATATTCGACCATTAAGAGAATATCTACATCCTACACGAACTAATGTCCCATCATGCTTTGCTTTTTCACCAGATGCTCGAAATCTTAATATTAAGCCAGGAAAAATACAATTATTACCACAGTTCCATGGTCTAGAAACTGAAAATCCTTATGTTCATATGAAGGAATTTGAAGAAGTCTATGGAACATTGCAAGTTAATTTTGAAATGGTTAGACTAAAACTATTTCTTTTTTCTTTAAAAGATAAAGAAAAACTATGGCTTAGCTCTTTAATAGCTAATTCAATCACAAACTTGCAAGTTTTACAAGTTGAGTTCTTTAAAAAGTTTTTTCTTGTACATCGTATAAGTACATTAAGACGTCAAATAATGAACTTTTATGTGAAAGAAGGGAAAACTTTTTATCAATGTCGGGAAAGATTTAAAGATATTCTCCAAGCTTTTCCACATCATGCATTTGAAAACTGGACTTTAGTTGATTTTTTCTATGATGCTCCTCCACCTACAATGCGACAATTTGTTGAAATGATGGCGCAGAGAGAATTTATGAATAAAAATCTTGAAGAAGCATTTCAATCTTTTGATACTATTTCTAAGAGTTCCCAGATGTGGGACTCAACTTCTTCAAACATAATAGAAAATAAGTCATCTACATCTGAAAGAGGAAAGTATGTGTTAAAAGATGATGATGATTTAAGAGCTAAAATGGCAAGTTTATCTCAAAAACTAGAAGCTTTAGAGATGAATAAAATAAAACAAGTATCTGTCATTTTAACTACCGATCAAATATGTGAAATTTGTGCGTTGTCATGACATCCTGTAGCAGAGTGTCCAACTATACTTGCATTTAGAGAAGTTTTAATTGAATAGTTTAATGTTATTCCAACTTATAATAATAAGCCTTATCTGAATCCATATTCTGAAACTTACAATCCAGGTTAGAGAAATCATCCGAATTTTATTTAGAGAAATACACAACCCACAAATCAAACACAAGGTCCACCACAACCGCAAAATCAACAAAATTATCAACCATATCAACCCCCACAAAGAAGAACTCTAGAAGATACTATGAATCAATTTATGCAAGGTCAATTGAATTTTAACACTCAAACAACACAAGCCTTTAATGTTTTTAAAGCTCAAACTTTTTAGACTATTGACAATATTAAAAATCATCTAGCTAAATTGACTCAGTTTCTCAGTATACCAGAAAAGGGCAAGTTTTCATCTCAACCTAAACCTCCACAAAGTCAGAGTCAAGCTAATGTTGTGTCATTTGAAGCTTCTCCCAGTCAAGTACAAGCGATCACAACACTAAGAAGTGGAAAAATCATTGACAAAACTATTAAACCAAAAATTTCAATGGAAATACGTAAAAAAAATTCCTGTTAATGAACCACTTGAACCTAAACCTTCAATTGAAAAACTACCAGAAATACCATGTCCTATTCCTTTACCTTTTCCTCAAAAGATCAAGAAACTTTCATCTGAAAAAGATCGATCTGAAATTTTTGAACTATTCAAACAAGTTAAGATCAACATTCCTTTGTTAGATGCAATAAAATGAGTTCCAGCTTATGCTAAGTCTTTAAAAGATCTTTGCACAATAAAAAGAAGAACAAATGTACTAAAGAAGGCATTTCTAACTGAACAAGTTAATACTATAATACAACATGATACTCTTCTTAAGTACAAAGATCCAGGTAGTCCTACAGTCTCATGCATCATTAAAAATTTTCAAATCAAAAAAGCTCTACTAGATCTTGGATCCAATTGTAATTTAATGTCATATTCAGTCTATACACAATTAGAATTAAGTGAACTAAAATCTTCCAATATCACATTACAATTAGTAGATCGATCAATAAAAATTTCACGAGGAACTGTGGAAGATGTTATTGTCCAAGTTGATCAATTCTATTTTTCAGCAAATTTATCGTTATAGACACGGAAACAAACTATTATGAATTTGCATATATACCATTGATTCTAGGTCGACCATTCCTAACTACATCAAATGCTTTGATTAATTGTAAAAATGGAATCATGAAACTTCATTTGGAAATATGACCTTGAAACTAAATATTTTTAATAGTGCTAAACAACCTAGAGAAGAAGATGAAGTGAATGAAATAAATTGTGTTAAAACATTAACTCAAAAGTTTTTTAAAACAAATTTTCTGGAAAAAGATTTATACACAGTAAAATCTGTATCTGAAAATGAATCAGAAAATCTAGAAAATCTAAAATGTGAAAATCTGTTGCCTAAATCTGTAGAATCCAATGTCAAGATCTTTAAGCCAGATTTAAAACCACTTCTAATCAATCTGAAATATGTTTTTCTGGAAAAAAATGAAATTCATCCTGTAATCATATCATCAAAATTTTTTGAAAGTCAAGAAAAAAAATTAATAAAAGTATTGAAAAATCATAAAAGTGTTGTTGGATGAACAATAGCTGATATAAAAGGTATAAACCCACTGCTGTGTACTCATTGTATATATTTAGAAGAAAATGCTAAACCATCTCGTCAAATGCAACGAAGATTAAATCCACACTTAAAAGAGGTCGTTCGCAATGAAGTACTTAAACTATTAAATGTAAATATTATCTATCCTATATCTTATAGTAAATGGGTTAGTCCTACACAAGTAGTCCAAAAATAATTTGGTATTACTGTAATACAGAATAAAGAAAATGAATTAGTCCCAATGCGTACTGTCACAGGCTGGCGTGTATGTATTGACTATCAAAAGTTAAATTCACTAACCATAAAAGATCACTTTCCCTTGCCTTTTCTTGACCAAATCTTAGAAAGAATAGCTGGTCATGCATATTATTGCTTTCTAGATGGATACTCTAGTTATAATCAGATTGAAATTGCAATAGATGATTAAGAAAAAACTACATTTACATGTCCTTTTGGCACTTTTGCATACAAAAGAATGCCTTTTGGACTATGTAATGCGCCAGCTACCTTTCAGCGTTGTATGTTAAGTATATTCAGTAATATGGTAGAACGATATCTAGAAGTCTTTATGGATAATTTTTTAGTATATAGGGATTCATTTCATATATGTCTAGAAAATTTGGAAAAAGTGTTTATTTGATGTGAAGAGACAAATCTTGTATTAAATTGGGAAAAATGTCATTTCATAGTTTCACAAGGTATTGTCTTAGGTCATATAGTGTCTAAACAAGGAATTGAAGTGGATTAATCAAAATTTGATCTTATAGCTAACCTGCCTTCACCAAAAATAGTAAAAGATATTTGCTCATTTCTAGGTCATGTAGGATTTTGTATAAGATTTATAAAAAATTTTAGTTTAATAGCCAAACCTATATGTAATCTGTTATGCCAGGATATAATATTTGAATTGAATGAAACCTATCAAGTAGCTTTTGATAAATTAAAAAACATGCTTATTTTTGTACTTATCATGCAACCTCCTGATTGGTCGTTACCTTTTGAAATAATGTGTGATGCAAGTGATTATGCAGTAGGAGCTGTACTAAGGCAAAGAAAAGAGAAAAAAACCTTATGTTATCTACTATGCAAGTAAAACTCTAAACGATACACAAATGAACTATTCAACCACAAAGAAAAGACTACCTGTTGTTGTATTTGCGTTAGATAAATTTGGTTCATATCTGGTTGGATCATCAATTGTTGTATTTACTGATTATGCAGCTTTAAAATACTTACTTACTAAAGATGCTAAACCATGTCTTCTACGTTGGATATTATTACTACAAGAATTTGATTTAATCATCAAAGATAAGAAAGGAGTAAAAAATGTGGTAGCAAATCACTTGTCAAGATTAAACTATGAAATAAAGGAAGAACCAACTCCGATTAGAGAAACCTTTCCAGACGAACAACTGTTAGTAGTAATCGAATTACCATGGTATGCACATATAGCTAATTATTTAGCTACTGGTACTATTCTCTCTGATTATATTTGGTCTGATAGAAATAAATTTCTAAGTGAGGTACGTAACTTTTTCTGGGAAGATCCTTATCTGTTTAAATATTGTACAGATCAAATTATAAGGCATTGTGTACCTTATCATGAAATAAGTCAGGTAATTCAGTTTTGTCATTCCGAAGCTTGTGGAGGCCATTTTGCTTCAAAGAAAATTGCTACTAAAATTTTACAGTGTGGATTTTATTGGCCAACTTTTTTTAAAGATGTTCATATGTTGTGTTTAAATTGTGACAGATATCAAAGAATGGAAAATATTTCAAACAAAAATATGGTGCCTTTAAACCCTATTTTAATTATCAAAATTTTTATTATTGGGGCATCGATTTTATGGGTCTATTTTTCCCATCTTTTGGATATCTTTATATTTTGGTTGCAATCGACTATGTCTCAAAATGGATAGAGGCAATTTCATGTAGAAATAATGATCACAGAATGGTGATCAAGTTTTTGAAAGAAAATATTTTGTCCAGATTTAGAATTTCTCAAACCATTATAAATGATGGTGGATTACATTTTTGTAATAAAATTTTTAAAAATCTTATGAAAAAATACTCAGTTTCACATAAGAAATTCACTTCATACCATACACAGACAAGTGGACAAGCTGAATTAGTTAATAGGGAGATAAAATATATTTTAGAAAAAATAGTAAATCTAGATCGTAAAGATTGGTCCTTAAGATTGACCAATGCGCTTTGGGCTTACCGTACTGCATATAAAACTATTTAGGGATGTCTCCTTATCGGTTAGTATATGAAAAACCATGTCACTTGCCTGTAGAATTAGAACATCGAGCGTATTAGGCAATTAAAATGATGAATTTTGATATAGACAAAGTTGGAATAGGCCGTAAACTTCAAATGAGTGAATTAGAAGAATTAAGAAATGAAGCTTATGAAAATACAAAAATTGTAAAATCAAGAACAAAATTTTTTCATGATAAAAATATCTTGCGAAAATCTTTTGAACCATCTCAAAAAGTGCTATCATATAATGCAAAACTTTGTTTATTTCCTAAAAAATTAAGATCAAGATGGACATGTCCTTACATTATCAAACAAGTTTTTAACTATGGAGCAATTGAAATTGAAAATCCATTAACTGGATCGTATCTTTATATAACAACCTAATTATGTTTTTGAAATGCTAATATATGTAATGATGTATGCATGAACTATGTAGATTGTAAGATTAGAAATAAAAAGGTTAGTTGAGGTAATAGGGTATGTTGTAGAAGTTTGGAAGTACTCCGGAATGAAAGCACACTTTAGAGAGAATTTGGGTAAAAATAATTTTGGACACTGCCTAGTATTGGGATCATAACCTTTTTTCTTGATTTCCATTTGATCTGATATTTTGACAGTAGATAGTAGATGTCTAGGGCTACAAAAGTGTGTTTCATGAAAATATTCCAAATCGACCTCTAAATAGGCCAAAACTGCACTGGAAGTTCCAGTAGAAATAAGAATGACGTTCGAACATGAATTACGTTTGAACGACAGTGCGTTCCAGTACTTTTTGTCTGATGGAAAAACCAAAGTACTGGAAGCTAAGGACGTTCGAATGCAAATGGCGGTGGAACGTCAGTTACGAATTCTGACTCTAAAAATCGAGCACAAGACACCATTTCTTCCACTATAAATACCTAAGGACACCTCCCTAAGCCCTATTTCAACATTTCTAACCCTAGAAAAGCTTAGAGAGGAAGAAAGAAAGGGAAAACAAAAGATTAAAGGGTTGATTCAAGTTTGGGAAAGATCAAATCTCAAGTTCTTCAAGAACACTAAGGAAGAAGAAGGTAGGGGTTTTCTTCCATTCTTGTTCATTAAGACTATGGCTTATATATATGTATTCTTGACTCTAAATCTTATATATATGTTATGAAATCACTATTCCTTGGTCTTCTTGCAATTATTATTATGTTTTAAACAAAGTTAGGGTTGAATACCAATGAAATTTCTTTTTCTTGAGTTAAAACCCTAGTTTTTGAGAAATATGGGTTTCTCCCTCTACATTCACTTGAATTGAGTTTTGAGAACTTTAGTATTTTGTGTTGAGTATCAAAATGATATTGATGATGATCTCTTGCATTTTCTTCAATTGTTATATTGAAATACTATATGTGAAATTGGGGATTTATGGAATTGTTGTTATTTGAGGAAATTATTGGTATTGTATCTCTTGTGTGGTTGTTGGATAAACATGGGGTACTATTGACTGAGTATCGTGGAGTGTGTAGACACCTTCTTATTTCGTGCGGGTACGAACTTTTTCTACCACTCGTAATGGGGTTAGTGCCTTGCGAGGACAAAACCATTGTCGCTTACGGGATATCGTGGAAAAAGGATTTATGTGGGTTGTACGTGGGCCATGATATTTTTGATGGTATCCATGTGAGGTCTTACTTCATACCAAAGATACGAATACAGTGGTGGGTTATTTTTCATTGTACCAGAAATAGTTTCTACCAGAATTTTGGGAAGTATGGGATTCCGCAAGAACTTAGGAGAAACGGTTTATGGTGGAATGTATTATTAGTTGTATATTGGTTTCACTTATGCATTAAATTACTATTGTTGCTTAAACTTGATATCTGTTTAAATGTTCATGTTTTATTGCAAAATTCATATATGCTATTTGTGAAAGGTGAACGACCGTTTTTATATGTTTTTCTAAATCTTGTTCGAGTTTTGGAGAAATGTTGCTACAGAGCTTAGTGTTCACCCCTTACAAACAATATTTTTCAGATTATATACTGGAGGAGTTAGGAGTTGAAGAACCGACACATTGGGAGATTCCCGTAGATGGGCAGGTTCTTCCCGAGGTGGACGCTTAGAACAAAAATACCTTTTATTCTAGACTAGGAAATTTCTTTTGAGATTATGTAAAGTCTACTCTTTTTTGATTTTGCTGCAAGTTTAAATGTGATTCTTTTGGGATATAAACATCATAGACAATCACATTCTTTTTGGGATGTAATGGTCATGGTTGGCCTATTCTTTTGGGATAATATTGTAAATGTTATATTTGATGAATAAAATTTCTTAAATGATGAATTTATTTAGTTGTTCTTATGATGTGAATTGTTTGTAGATTCTAATGCCATCCAAGGTGGATTTGGGGCGTTACAAATTTTGGTATCAAAACTTAGGCTTTAGGTCTTACATGGGAGCTGTAGGTTATGGATTACCACTAGAGGGTTAGGACTAGATTGAAGAAAATCGTTGATATAAATTTTACACACGTCTTATGCTTTAGACTAAAATGATATTAGGGATGTCTTATACATCAATGAAACTAAATTGTGAATTGATGTGCAGGATGGACGGTAGGCGTGGACGTAAACGAGGTCGTGGTGGCTAAGCAAACCCACCACCACCACCACCTCTTGATGTTATGAATGACATCTATCAATGCTTGAGGGAGTTAACCACTCTAGTACAACACCAGAATGGGAACAACAACCATAAAGGTGGAACTCATCCACTAGCCCAAGTACCAGGCAACGAGGATAAGAATCGGAGAATGGTCATTCTTCGAGAGTTTCTAAGACAATGCCCACCCACTTTCCAAGGAAATTCCAATCCCTTGGATGCAGATAGATGGATCCATCGAGTGAAGAAGATTTGTGACGACATGGGTGTGGCCGATGACCTTAGGGTTGGCTTGGGGACATATCTTTTGGAGGGAGAGGCCGACCATTGGTGAGATTTCATAAAGAGAAGGAGGAACACCGATGCACTCGTTTGGGAGGAGTTCGACCAAATCTTCCAAGACAAGTATTTTCCAGAATCAGTTAGAGATAGAATGAAGGCAAATTTTCTTGTTCTACAACAAGGCAGCATGATGGTGGCTGAATATGAGAGGAGGTTTGACGAGCTATCCCATTATGCTACAGAGTTTATATCTACTGAGGCTAGCAGGGCCAAGCAATTTGCGCAGGGATTAAGGCCTGTTATTCGGGAGAAGTTGGTAGCCCCCAAGATCAGGGAGTATGGGGGATATGGTTGATCGAGCTGCGCTTGTGGAAAGAGATATAGAGGACAGCTAGCGACGACAGAGTTTCGCGAGAGGAGGTCCGATCAGGGCGGGTGCTAGTAGTAGCGAATTACAACGAGCGGCACTATACCGACGGCCAGACCAGGCAAGTGGACAGAGACTTCTGACAGCCCGAGGAGATGAAGTTGCTCAGACTAGAACAAGCACTGACCCGCATCAATGCTTTGCATGCGGAGAGTTTGGGCACTTCAAATATAGATGCCCCTCATTTCCCCCAAGAACTAATCAACCAATCGGGTAGGTACCATCAAACAAGCCACCCCTACAAAGTCCAACATAGCAAAGCCCGTTACAAACTCAAGCCCCCGACAGCGCCAATCAAGGGAAAGTTTTTGCTTTGACTCAACCGGAGGAGGATGCTTCTAATGCCGTAGTGGAAGGTATCGTGCTTCTTTATAACTCTTGGGCTCGAATCTTATTTGATCCCAGTGCTACACACTCGTTCATACGTACTACATATGCTTTTAATTTGGGATTGGGATTTGAGAAGCTAGAACATGCCCTTAGTATTGACATGCCCACGGGAGAACGGTTGGATACAACAAGGGTGTGTAGAGGATGTGTGTTTCGCATTAGGGAGCAAGAGTTAGTTGTCGATTTGTTTGCGTTAGATATGAAGGGGTACGACATTATATTTGGGATGAACTTGTTGTCTGCTTTCCGTGCGGTGATGGATTGTTTTCGCAAGCGAATTTCGTTTCAACTACCGAGAGGAGTAGTTTTTAATTTCAAGAATGATCGCAATTCTTTTCATCCATTTCCCACAACAGGAAATAGATTCTTGAAAGGTAAGGCAGGGAGCAATTTGAGTTTCTTGGCCAGCTTAATGGGAGATGATCGGGACAAATCCCAATCGGACGTAATATTGATGGTATCGGATTTTTTGGATGTCTTCCCAGACGAACTACCTGGGCTACCCCCACACAGGGAGATTGAGTTGAAGATTGATCTTTTCTCGGGAATTGAACCCATATCCATTGCTCCCTATCGGATGGCACCTTTGGAGTTAAAGGAGCTAAGGAAGTAGTTGGATCATCTGTTGACCATTGGGTTTATCCGTTTGAGCACTTCACCTTGGGGAGCCTCGGTACTCTTCATGAAGAAGCATGATGAGACACTTCGGTTGTGCACAAATTACGGAAGATTGAATCGGGTAACAGTGAAGAACAAACACCTTCTACCACGAATCGACTACCTATTTGATCAGTTGAGGGGTTCCAAGTATTACTCCAAGGTTGATCTTCGCACAGGGTTTCATCAATTGCAAATCAAGGAGGACGATATTCCTAAGACTGCTTTTCGTACTCGGTATGGTCATTTCGAGTATATGGTGATGCCGTTCGGATTGACCAATGCCCCAGCAGCCTTCATGGATTTGATGAACAGGGTATTCTGGTCGTACGTTGATCAGTTTGTCATTGTATTTATTGATGACATATTGATTTATTCACAGACCCAAGAGGCACATGCGCGCCGCCATCTTTCGATTGTGCTACAGAAACTGAGAGAGCATAAGTTGTATGCGAAGATGAGTAAATGCGAGTTTTGGATGGAGGAAGTGAAATTCCTTGGTCATGTTGTGTTCGAGCAAGGAGTAGCTATTGATCCTGAAAAGATTGAAGCCGTGATGAAATGGGAACCACCTAAGAATGTGACCAAAGTACATAGCTTCTTGGGTTTAGCAGGCTACTGTCGGAGGTTTGTGGAAGGGTTCTCCAAGCTAGCGATGCCGATGACTCGCCTTACAAAGAAGGGAGAAAAGTTCTTATGGACTCAAGCGTGTGAACTAGTCTTTCGCACCTTGAACGAGCAATTAACGATAACTCTTGTTCTCATTACTTAACGTAGTGGGGAAGGATACGATGTATACATCGATGTTTCGTTACCAGGCTTGAGATGTGTGTTAATGCAAGGAGATAAGGTAGTTGCTTATGGATCGAGGTAACTCAAGATTCACGAGCAGAACTATCCCACTCATGCTTGGAGCTTGCTGCTGTGGTTTTTGCTCTTAATTTGTGGAGATGTTATCTTTATAGAGAGACATTTCAACTATTTTTTGATCATAAGAGCCCCAAGTATGTGTTCACACAAAAAGACTTGAATCTTTGGGAAAGAAGGTGGGTTGAGTATCTAGAAGATTATGATTTAACACTCAACTACCATCCGGGGAAGGCTAATGTTGTCGCAGATGCACTTAGCATGAAGTCATGGGGAGAACTTAATGCTCTCGCAAGTAAATGGAAGATGATGAATGCTCTTGGAGACTATGATTGATGGGTTAGAGGAGATGGATCCCAACCATGCTTATTTAACCTTGTAGCCCAACCTACACTCCAATGTAGGGTTGTGTGGATTTACAATATTTGGATCCTGACTTAGAATCGATTCGAGCTAAATTGGAAAATGGGAAAATAGTGGAAGGTTGGTCTTTGAGAAATGGAGAACTAAGATATGGGGAGAAGCTATGCGTGCCCGATGATTCGTCCCTAAAGGAGGATATACTAGGAGAGTGTCATCGCTCTAAGTTTGCCACCCACCCCGGTGGCACAAAAATGTATAGGGACATGAAGCGTCAATTTTGGTGGAAAGGAATGAAGAAGAATGTGGCAAGGTTCATAGCCCGATGTGCGGTGTGCCAACAAGTGATGATTGAACATCAAAAGCCTGGAGGATTACTACAGTCCTTACCTATTCTAGAGTGAAAGTGGGATCACATCACCATGGACTTCGTGTCGGGTTTACCATGGACGTCGTAAGGGCATAATGCAGTATGGGTCATTGAGGATAGACTCACCAAATCCGCTCATTTCTTGAGTATGAAAACCACTGACACTTTAGAGACCTTGAGCAAGCTTTATATCCGTGAAATTTTTAGATTACATAGAGTTCCACTCTCTACTATGTCGGATCGTGATTCTCGATTTGTGGTGTAATTTTTGGCAAGGTCTACAACGAGCTATAGGGACAGCGTTACACTTTAGCACTGCCTTTCATCCCCAAACGGACGGCTAATCCGAGAGGGTAATACAGATTTTGGAGGACATGTTACGAGCTTGAGTGTTGGATTTCAAGGAAAGTTGGAGTGATCATTTGTCATTGGTGGAATTCACATACAACAACAATTTCCAATCTAGCATTGGCATGGCACAGTATGAGGCATTGTAAGGGAGACCATGTAGGTCCCCGACTTGTTGGCTAGAAGCTGGAGAGAGTAGTTTGTTTGGGCCAAAAATTGTTCGAGAGACTACGGATAAAATTCAACTCATCAGAGGAGACTATACACGACACAAAGTAGATAGAAAAGCTTGCAGATCAAAGAAGAAGACCCTTGGAATTCCAAAAGGGGGACTATGTGTTCCTCAAGGTGTCACCCAAGAATGGAGTGTTTAGATTTGGCAAGAAGGGGAAATTAGCACCAAGATACACCGGACCCTTTGAAGTGATCAAAGCTGTGAGCAAAGTAGCGTATCAACTTCGGTTACCATCTCAGTTGTGAGGGGTACATGATGTGTTTCATGTGTCAATGTTGAGGAAGTGTCAATCGGATACAACGCATGTCGTGGATTTGGAGGATATAGAAATTCAAGATGGAGCAACATATGAAGAACAACCAGTGAAGATCCTCGATACCAAGGAGAAGGTGCTTCGCAACAAAGTCATTTAACTGGTGAAAGTCTTGTGGCAACATCATGGGATGAGGAAGCTACTTGGGAACCAGAGTAGGAAATGCAAGAGAAGTACCCTCACTTGTTCTCTACTTAAGGTAAGTTTCGAGGACGAAACTTTCTTTAAGGGGGTGAATTGTAAACCCCCACATTCGTATATTTATATAACAATATAATTATATTTTTTAAATGCTAATATATGTAATGATGTATGCATGAACTATGTAGATTGTAAAATTAGAAATAAAAAGGTTAGTTGAGGTAATAAGGTATGTTGTAGAAGTTTGGAAGTACTCTGGAATGAAAGCAAACTTTAGAGAGAATTTGGGTAAAAAGAATTTTAGACACTGCCTAGTATTTGGATCATAAATTTTTATCCTGATGTCCATTTGATTTGAAAGTTTGACACTGCATAGTAGACATCTATAGCTACAAAAAGGCATTTCATGAAAATATTCTAAATCGACCTCTAAATAGGCCAAAACTACACCAGAAGTTCCAGTAGAAACAGGAATGACGTTCGAACATGAATTACGTTCGAACGTGAATGATGTTCAAACGATAGTGTGTTCCAATACTTTTTGTCTGATGGAAAAACCAAAAGTACTGGGAGCTAAGGACGTTCGAAAGCCAATGATGTTCAAACGTCAGTTACGAATTCTGACTCTAAAAATCGCACACAAGACACAATTTCCTCCATTATAAATACCTAATGACTCCTCCCTAAGCCCCATTTCAACAAAAGCTTAGAGAGGAAGAAAGAAAGGGAAAACAAAAGATTAAAGGGTTGATTCAAGTTTGGGAAAGATCAAATCTCAAGTTCTTCAAGAACACTACGGAAGAAGAAGGTAGGGTTTTCTTCCATTCTTGTTCATTGAGACTAGGGCTTCTATATATGTATTCTTGAATCTAAATCTTATATATATGTTATGAAATCATCATTCCTTGGTCTTCTTGCAATTATTATTATGTTTTAAATAAAGTTAGGGTTGAATACCCATGGAATCTCTTTTTCTTGAGTTAAAACCCTAGTTTTTAAGAAATATGGGTTTCTCCCTCTACATTCACTTGAATTTAGTTTCGAGAAATTTAGTATTTTGTGTTGAGTATCAAAATGATATTGATGATGATCTCTTGCATTTTCTTCAATTGTTATATTAAAATACTACATGTGAAATTGGGGATTTATGGAATTGTTATTATTTGACGAAATTGTTGGTATTGTATCTCTTGTGTGGTTGTTGGATAAACATGGGCTACTATTGATCGAGTATCGTGGAGTGTATAAACGCCTTCTTATTCCATGCAAGTATGAACTTTTTCTACCACTCGTAATGGGGTTAGTGCCTTGCGAGGACTAAACCATTATCGCTTATGGGGTATCGTGGAAAAAGGATTTGTATGGGTTGTACGTGGACCATGATATTTTTTATGGTATCCATGCGAGGTCTTACTTCATACCAGAGATACAAATATAGTGGTGGGTTATTGTTCATTGTACTAGAAATAGTTTATACAAGAATTTTGGGAAGTATGGGATTCCGCAAGAACTTTAGAGAAACGGTTTAGGTGGAATGGATTATTAGTTGTATATTGGTTTTACTTATGCATTAAATTACTATTGTTGCTTAAACTTGAGATCTATTTAAATGTCCATGTTTTATTGCAAAATTCATATATGCAATTTGTGAAAAGTGACCGACCATTTTTATATGCTTTTCTAAATCTTGTTCGAGTTTGGGAGAAATGTTGCTACAGAGTTTAGTCCTCACTCCCTACAAACTATATTTTTCAAATTATGTACTAGAGGAAGAGTTCAGAGTTGATGAACCGACAGACAGGGAGATTCCCGTAGATGGGCAAGTTGTTCCCGAGGTGGACACTTAGAACAACATTACCTTTTATTCTAGACTAGGAAATTTCTTTTGAGATTATGTAAAGACTACTCTTTTGTGATTCCGCTACAAGTTTAAATGTGATTCTTTTGGGATATAAGCATCATAGACAATCACATTCTTTTTGGGATGTAATGGTCATGGTTGGCCTATTCTTTTGGGATAATATTGTAAATGTTATATTTGATGAATGAAATTTCTTAAATGACGAATTTATTTAGTTGCTCTCATGATGTGAATGGTTTATAGATTGTAATGCCGTCCAAAGTGGGTTTTGGGGCGTTACAATCTTTAAAGTCAATGGTCAAAGACTTAAACCATATTATGATGGATTTACTCAAGAAATAACTGATGTACAACTTTTTGATCCTGTTTATATCCTTTGAAAAGTAATTTATTGCTTAAATCTCTATAAAATTACTAATGAATTGTAATTTATTTGACAGAGTATCTCCTAAGTACAGCCAGAAATCCCAATCGGTGAAATGACAAAGATTGTCGGATTTTCTTATCAACATTAACTATCATTGTTGTTACATTTCAGATAATGTTTAAATTTAGTTGGGGGAGGTAAGGATGTGATTTTAGTATTTATTTTTAAAGTATTTATTTTATTTTAATATCACTGTTAATTTTGTCTTTGTGACTGACAGACGTTAAAGAACCGGATAGGGAGTTGTAAAAAAATAAAAAAATAAAAAAACTATTTTATGTGTACAATGGACGAAAATTATTTTGGTTAAGTTTAATTCTACTGCGTCATCTTCCAAAAGATATCCATGCATTCATCATGAAAAAAGCTAGAAGAGTCAGAAATTTAGAAATTTTTAAAAGTCAATCCCGACCTTTGTGTGGAAAAAGTACATTTGCAAAAAATCGATGCGCCGATCGTCTCCGTGGTTGTGTAAGATGTGGTCATTTACAACATTTAAGACAATATAATCAGTGTACAGAACCAATTTCAAGTTGAGTGTTAGATCGTCTCCGGTGGATTAGGTATGGGTAGAGTAAGTAAATATTTATAAACATTTGAAAATAAATATAAGTATTTGAAAATAAATATAAATAAGTATAAATTAATTAGAAGAATTAGTAAATATGAAATAACAAATAAAATAAATAAAACCCACAATTTTTGTGACAAGAAAAATGGAGGTTAGCAAAGTTTTGTAGAATATAAAATTTAATTTTGTGCACTGAAGGAATTTCGAGGAATAAAATACAATACAACAAAATAACAAAATATAGTCAAAAGTACAAAAAACTGAACTATTGGACTGTCCAGACGGTGGGCCAACCGTCCAGACGGTGTGACCTTAGTATGAATACTATTTCTCCATGCAGACGGATCAATTGCACCATCAACTCAAAATTTTAACCATAGCCAAAAATTTTCAAGAAGAAATCTCTCTCAAATCTGCAATATTTCATTGTTATTCTTCAAATTTGTTATGATTATTCTCTTACCCATGAAATTTTGAAGATAACTACCGATTGGAATCATCTGAAATGGAGCATTTGTGAAGAAATCAAGAAAAAATGGATTCGACATGAAGAACGAGAGGATCTTCGAGTCGGGCACGAAGAGATCAACCCGAGCAACCTCAATCACCTCCACAACAACCAGGACCAGAAAATATCTTCAATGAGGTGATGTTTAAAAATTTTGAACAATAGGCTTTGTATAATGCTAATTTTTTTACTGAAATTATTATTTCTGAAAGGCCGGTTATTTACAAAGATTTTGAGAATATAGGTGTACGTCAAATTCTTGCAACTAGAAGATGGTTACAGTATGTTAGATTATCTGTTCCTGCTTATGACTGTTTAGTTCGATAATTCTATAGTAATGCTGAGATTATTGGGGAAAGACAATTGCGGGTATTTGTGCGAGGTATTATTTTTCAAGTTACACTGGCTACTATAGCCGAATTTTTTCAACCCATGCAAAGACCTGAAAACCCACAATATCCATACACTGATTTACCTGATTTAGATACCATAGGGAGAGAGGTGATGGGGAATTCAGAATTTGGTTAAGGCAAACTGAATAAATATATCAAGCAAGAAGACCTGACTAATAAATACCGAATTTTGAACTTGATCACAGTACATAGTTTATTACCCCGTGCCCAAAAGAATCAAATCTACACTGAGCAAGCTTATTTTCTATAGGCATTCGGAATGGAGCATACCCTTGATTTACCAAATTTAATCTTGAATCAAATGGTACTTGCTGTGGATAGGAAGAAATCTTCACCTATGCTATGCTAGTTTCTCAACTTTGTAGGAACAAATGAGTGATTATCAATCCAACTTGGAAGACTGTAGACCATTTTGGCCCATTAGAAAAAACTTCATTGAGAAAAATTCATGGAGGACAACAAGAAGAACAACTAGAGATACCCCCTCCAGTAGAAGAGGAACCATTCCAAGGCCCTAAAGAGTTTATTCCGCCAGAACAACAGCAGCCACAAAAGGGTCAACCATACATACCGGTGGATGACAGAACTGACAGACAGATTTTGATAGGATTAGAGACCATTGTCACCCAGCTTGGTAACAGTATCACAGATATCAACAAACGTATGGAGGATTATGAACAAAATCAAGCTAAAATCTTAAGGCTACTGAGAGGACGTTTGGGAGGAGGCCCATCTACTTCCTAGAAGAAAAAAATTGAAGATTCTACTGAAAAACTCTGTTATCTTTCACTCAACCTTTTAATTATGCACTTAAAATTTAACCTGTGTTTTGCACTTGTTTGCGTTAGACTTAGTTGTCTTGAATTAATGTGTGTCTTAAACTTGTTTGATTTGAAATAATATGTGTTTAAGTTTGTTTTTGCTAAAGTTAGAACCTATATTGTTGAAATTAGGAAGACTAGTTCATATGAATCACAATGAAATTAGAATAATATTCCTATGTTTTGTAGAAATATTCTTAATCTGATCACGCGGGATTTTCAGATTTTAGTTGTGTACTATCTTAATATTTTTATTGAAACTTAGTCTTATAAAAGCACATTAGATTTCTTTATTGTTAAAAATCTTATGAAATATTATACTCTTTGCATATATAGTGGAGATGTAAACCTATTGCATATTTTGAACCAATCTTTCTTGGAGAGATACTCTACATCAACTCAAATACAAATCTTGGATTTAGCAGAAAACTTTCCTTGAATAATCTCATTAACTTTGTTTTGATTAACACTAACTAAATTGTATTATTAGCATTGTCCTTTACTTTCATATAGAAATTGTACATATATATAATTTCTGGAAAATGATCTTAGGTCATGTTTGATTCAATCTTGAGCCTTGATCATTTCTTTTACAATATTATATCTATAGTTAGCCATGATTGAGCTTAAAAGAAAATAAATGAGTTAATTGCACTAGAGATCCCCAAAGTATGATGTTTATCTCATTTTGGTCCCTAATGTTTTAATTACATCATTTTAGTCCCTGAAGTATTGAATATGTTTCTATATAATCCTTCAAGCAGACAACGTCTAAATTGCTAACAATTTTTTATCATAAACTTGTCACGTAATAGTTAAATATGTAAAAAAAAAATATTTTGATAGCTTTTAAGCAAAATTTGGGTAGCTCTTGACAAAAAAATGTGTAATATAAGTAACTTTTGACCAAAATTTGGATAAATCATGATCAAAACTATGTAATTTAAGTAGGTATTTAACCAAAATTTGAGTAAAAATTTAGTCAAGAGTTATCCAAATTATATTTTTGTCCATATTTAAATATCATGTGAAAGTTTATGATAAAAAATCATTAGCAATCTGGATACTGTCTGCTTAATGGACCATATAGAAACATATTCAATACTTCATGGACCAAAATGATGCAATTGAAATATTGGGGACCAAAATGAGACAAACTTCATACTTTGGGGATCTCCAGTGCAATTAACCCAAAATAAATTCTTTTCTTTGAACCCAAGAAACACCTGAGCCAAATAACAAGATATTAACTTACCTTTGCTATCTAATTTTCTTGCACCTTGTTTAAATCAGCAGGATACAAAAAAAAAACATAAAAGCAAAAGAAAGAGACAAGGAAATTATGAAAAAAAATAAAAAATTTTAAGCCAAGAAAGTGAAAAATGGGAAAAAGAAAAGAAAGAAACATGTGAAGATTTAGAAAAAGAGAATGAGGTGTGCCACAATACTAAAAGATAGAATTTGATATCTAATGACGTCGTTTCATAAACCTTAAACCCATGGCCACATTACAACCTTAATAAAGTCTTTTTTGATTCCAGAAATCATATATTTGTATTAGTTCTATTAATTCTAAAAAGGAAAATTTTAATAGTATATTTAATATAGTGTTAATATTCTTTCGTGAGATTATGTCAAATTCCACTTTATTCAACTAACTATTCTATCGATTACTACATGTAAACTTATTTGTTTTGTTAACTAGATTCAAAACACATGTAGTTTATGAGAATAGTCACTATAATAGGTGTGTTCTTTTTGTTGAGTGTATTCCTGAAAAGGACTGACATCTAAACTACCATAAAAGAGGATAACATTTCTCAAGTGATTTTTGAAAATAAAGGAATCATTACACACATACACAAGTTTTTATAAAAAAAATATATAGATAATATTACAACTAACATGTGTTACTCTTATAGTGATCAGAGAAGGAAATATCTTAACAAAACAGATAGAATATTAATTTACTTTTACTTGTGAAAAATATGAGTCATGAATTCCTAATTACTGAATTTTGTAGGTAGCTTTATCGAAAACCTTCACGAGACAAAACTCATCTACTAGGAATCACCTAGGGGTTTAAAGGGTTGTTGCATATGCTAAATTAAATAGTGAAAAATCTACGAAAATGATTTTACCTCTGTTTGTATTATATTGTGTCAATAGTTTGTTCAAAATTTACTAGGGACTAGTAAATTTTAAGTTGGGGAGTGTGATTAACCCTAAAAAATATATAAATTAAAACAATAATAAAGTCGAATTAGTGTGATTAAATAACAAAAAACTAGCAATTAAAGTCAATTAGGGTTTGTGCGATAATTAAGGTTTTGTGTGTGTTATGTTTACAATTTGCAGGTTTAATGCAAAATTACTACAAAATACAAGGACCAAAGTATGGAAGCTTGAAAATACAAAGGCTAAAGTGTAATTAAATCAAATGAAGAGTCAGCATAAGGCAAGTTGCAATTCCAGCAAAGCTCCACCATCTAGAAGGTGGTGATGCTGTCTGGACGGTCACCTTGATGCCTATCTTCATGTCTTCCACCCCCTGCTTCTTCAAACGGCTATAAATAGCCATGTCTATCTTCAGACTTCAGCAGGCCAGAACCAAGAGAGAAAAGAGAAGAGAAAAAAAAAGAGAAAAAGAATAGAGAAAGAGAAAAAGAAAAGTTACAAAATGATCCGGTCCGTGATGCACTTTAGTCTAAACTTTATACTTTTACATTGCTGTTGTATCTTTCTATTCGGATAGTTGAACTGTCGTCACTTTTTTGTCTTAATTGATAATAAAGCTGATTGTGTTTCAGTTGTTCCTTGTCAAAGACATTTTAAATTCTGTATTTTAATTTTAGTTATGATGAAAACTGCCTACACTCCTTGCTTGTCTGTAGCAATAAGGCGTGGGTAGTTCCATATATCCTCCAGTGAGAGGTAGACATATGTATAATACTAGTTAAATTCTAGAAATGTTGATATTTTATATATTTATATATCTATATATTATATGCTTTATGCATGATATAGTGATGTACATATTTTCGGTGTTGTGCCTAGAAGTATGTCATCAGAGCATCATCAACCTGTCGGTAAAACAACTACGGCATTACTATCGGTATGGCTAGTCCTCCACCGGAACGCTGAGGATGTTTAACTGGTATATATGTATCACAGATACAGTCAAATGAATAATTCAAGTATTCCTCATGAATGGTTTGTCCTTCTGGTTTTCTTGGATTAGTCAATTGACATATCTATAACTAGCTAACTTAAGAAGTTGTTGTGTTATGACTATTACCACCAGTTGACCTAAGAAGTGGTTGTGTTATGGTTTATTATGTATGCACCTACTATTATGAAGACAAATGAATAATTCAAGTATTCCTCATGAATGACTTGTCCTTCTGGTTTACTTGGATTAATCAGTTGTCATGGATACCACCAGCTAACCTAAGACATTGCTATGTGATGGTTTATATACATCAAACCTACTAGTCAACTTGCCATTAACATGGAAGTTGATTGTTGTAAGGTAGCATTTTCAGTATTTAATCAATATAACGCATATGAGATCCTTGAACTGAAGGATACTTTTTATTATTGTCTTACTCTATTTGCACATAACTGTTTACTTAGACTAGTTATCAATCTAAGCTCACATCACAAGTTATCACATGCTGTCCTATTCGAATTAGCAACTTAACTATTTTATTTAGTTTCCAAATTATTAAAACTCTTCATGGATCGATACTTGGACTTAAAAATGAGAAAATTACAATTTGACCACTTATAGTTGAGTGTATAGTATTAATTCGATCACTAAAAAGTGTGAATCACTAGCCTATTTTGTTGATAACTACATGGCCGTAGACTTGGCCAAAGTAAGAAGGTTTGAGAGTGGGTTGAAGTTGTTCATCCGGGGTAAGATTGTAGGCCATCGCCTACAAGGCCAGTGATAGGGGTTTCAGGCAGGGAGATCAGGGACCCAATGGCGAGTCTTCACCATCACTTCTCAGACTAAGCCAGTGGATCAGTCAGTGATTCAGGATATATTTCTACTCTCTCTGATGAGTGGGTTTTATACCTACGAATTGAGTACTCTTTGTTTGATGAAATTGTAATTTTTCAAGTATTTTATGTTCATTTTTATTTTTTTTTCTGTGTTTTAATGTTATTTTGTAGAGATTATCATTTGGAAGGAAAGAAGATCATTTTAGAAGGAAACAAGGTCAATTGGTAGCCTAAGTGTTGGATTATTTGAAGACTAAGCAACAAGGGCAGCCGTAGGCTTAAAAAGGAATCAGCGCATCTGTGCTCCAACGTTGCTCCTAGCAGGGCAGAAAGTCAGTGCCCCTGCGCTGATTTTAAGGGCTACAACGCTTGTCTTGGCTCAGGACATGAATTTTGACTTGTTTTTTATTAGGAATTGAACCCTAATGCTACATATATGCTAGGGTTTGAGTTGGGACTCATATACACTAATTTAAGGGGCAACTAATAGAGAAAAAACCAAAAATTGATAGAAATTTGAAGGTAATGATCGAAGGAAGCGACATGAAGAAAATTGGACTTGAAGGCTAGAGAGGAATTGAAGATTGCAACTAAGTTTTCATTCTTTTCTTTTAATTTTACTTCTTGGTTGTCTGAGATGTCGTTTAATTTGAGAATGATGTTTTTCACTTACGTTATGAACTAAATTTTTATTAAGATTGCAACGGAACTTGATGTTTAGTTAAATTGATCTATTCTCGTTTCTAGTTCTTATTGATCATATATAAATTATTTATCATATTTTTGTGCTTAATATATGATTGTGTGGCCAACAATTAATTTGATTCCCTAGATGAAATTGGGAGATGAATTCTAGGTTTAGATCTAAATATGATTGTGAAACCCGAGAAAATTTAAACTTTTTACAACAAAGGGTAAAATAGTAATTTGTCACTATAATATAGAATTGAAATACGCATTCTCTAGAGCTCGTATGACACAATGGACTTCACCATTGGATTCGTATCATGAAATTAAGCTGCTATGTCAAATTTTATCGAATTCTGAGATAGTCAAATTTTACACATTTTTCGAAACAATTGGGTGATAAATGAACTTTTAAAGGTTTCAAAAAATTAAAATTATAAAATTTCTTTATAATTGAATAAAATTTCAAATAAAATTAATTTGAACAAAAATTAGAATTTAATTAAGTCATTTCGGGTTAATAATGGACTCGGAAGTGATAAACAAGCGGGACAATATGGACCGCGCAATTAAAAGTACAAATAGGGGTTAATATCTGAAAAATCATATATTTTTCAAACCCATTTGGCCGGCTGCTTCAGGCATTAAAGAGAGAAAAGAAGGAAAAATTTATTTTTCTACCTGTTTTTTACCATCCAAGGTGTTCCGTCGGTCGGAATCGCTTGGACCAAGAACTAAACTTCATCTATGTGGTGAGGGCTATGCGTACGTACCAAGAACGACGAGTTTCATCGAAAATTCAAGAGGAGGATTTGGGGAAATGAAGGTTTTGGGGGCAAGAAGAGTGTCTTGAGGCTTCTACTCTTTCTTATACGCTCCAAGAGATAGGGTTTCTATTACTTTTGTTCACTTTCTTACCTATGGTGTATTTGGATTAGGATAAGGGTATGGAATAACCTAGGTCATTGACCATGGTTATGAAAATGAGGAAATGGGTATGGAATTTGGCCTAGATCAATTCCTAATTATGTTGGCATAGGGAATTACTTGTGCGATTTCCTTGGAATTTGATATTTGGGGCATGTTATATGTTATATATTATGCCTTGTGAATGAGGTGTTTGCCAAAATGCCTATGTGTGAATCAAGTTGTTATGACATAGTGATGTATAACATGCTTAGAAAATGTGTTGAAAATAAATGTTAATATGTGTTCATTGAGATATTGACATTATATTGACTTATGAACTTTATATGCTTATGATATAAATTGTCATGACACATGTTGACATGTGTGGTTTAATTGTCCATATGTCATCCATTACATATGGTACATGATACGTGGTTAATATGGCTCATGGCATTCATTACACCGCATATGCACTGGAACACATCGCATTTCATGATTGTGAGTGCACGGTTGATATTAAACACCAAGTAGGTAGGTGATAAGTGGGCTCGGTACCGTTGGACCAAGGTCCGACAGAGTCACACGGTTGCATGACACGAAAAACTTGTGTTGGGTATAGCAAGAAGGGCTAGACATATCCTCGAGTGCAAAGCCCGACTACTAGTTTTATACACTTCCTACGGTGCAAGTCCAAAAAAGTGTATCAGTTTGTGGAGCCGATGGTGCGACACCAAAAGTCCGCTACCCAAACAAAAACACATGGTTTTATTATCTAATGATTTCATTTGATGGGAAACATCCATGAATGAAGTTGTTTTGTAAATATATAGTTGTTGTTTTAAAGATGATCATTGGATGCATTTGATCAATGATAAAAGTTTTACACTTGCATTGCATAGTGTGGTGAGAGCCGGTGAAGGCTTGGGTTGATGTGCGTGAGTTAGTCTCATCTCATTTCATGGTATGACATGATAGATTCCAACATGAAATTGTATATTCTTGCATTGGAATGGATATTGGTTATGTGTTGTTGCATGTATACATTCACATGCACTTAGGTGGGGAGTAGCCCTTGTAGGAAGTATTCAACTGGGCATTGGCTTACCCTATACAGGAAACATTTTAGGTGCGGGGTTCATACCGGGGGAGGACTCGCATTTGGGGCCTTAACGATGAAGAAAAGCTGGTTTGTGGCTTTTGAAAACAAGTTTTGTGTAAAATTTGGTGTATATTCCATTTTGATATGTAATCGTGTAAATGGTTTGTAATAGAGCTCGTAGATATCAAGTTTTATGCGATAAACATCATTATATATGTTTAAAATGATGTTAGGGTAGTTTGGAATGGATTGGACATGAAAAATAGGTGAAACGGACGAAACTGGGCAGAGTGTACCGGTACTGTGTACTGGTACCGTATGGTCCAGAAGACAGAGCGTACCGGTATGCTTTTCCAAATTTTTGAAATTTTAAAACTAAAGTGCTATGCCTTTGGACTTTGGTTCCTTGGTTCCAATGATGTGTTTGGACAATAAAGTGGCATGATTTGTGGTACTATGTACCACGGGTAAATTAAATGTTAAAACACACAGGTTACACGTGTGAGTTAAAATCCCAGGTAAAGGGATACTATCACGTGATGTCGGATTGTGTGGCACTCATGGATATTTTTGTAGGTTGACAGTGGTCAACGGGACCCCCGATTTTAGGGGCGTCACAGCTTGGTATCAGAGCATAGGTGTACGAAATACTTAGGGTTTGATGGGCATTGGGTTTAGACCATTGCATGTATTATACATTTCATATTATGTGCTTACATTTTGTTACATGATTATGTGCTATGTGATTATATGAATAATATACATGGTAAAATGTATATGGAAAGGGACACTAGGGTTAGAAAACATAACCTTGGGAGTCGAAAAAGAAATGAACATGATAGTTAAAGGTATAAATGTCAACTAATGGGTGGCATAGACTCTACTAGAGAAACGAGATAAATCTCAATGTTTCAAGTTTGGTCCCTGTCATGGTATACTTAATAAATGCTCTATTGCTATTTGGCATGTGTGTAGATGGCAAATTGAGGAAGAGGATGCCGATGCGGTGGGTGCAACAACCAACTACCACCGGCCTTTGACCAACAAGCCTTTTTAGAGGCTATTAGTGTGGCGGTGGCTACCATTGCACAGGCTAGTGCAATTGGCAGCCAAGGAGGCATAAGTCACCTCCAGAAGTTCAAGGCACATCAGTCTCCAATCTTCATGGGAGGGGCGGATCCTATTGTGGCCGACTATTAGTTCCGACAAGTTGATAAGGTATTGAGGGCTATAGAGATCACCTTCGACACCACCAAGATAACCCTAGCTATGTTTTAGCTAGAGGGGGAATCCCAACTATGGTGGGATTGGGTGAAGGACTCCAAGAATTTGGAGGCTATGACTTGGGTAGAGTTCAAGGAGCTCTTCATGGGTAAGTATTTCTCGGCGGACGCAAGACATGCAAAGGCTCGAGAGTTCTTAGACTTGCGACAAGGGACAATGACGGTGATGGAATACGTGGCTAAGTTCACAGAATTAGCACGTTTTGCCGATGACTATGTGGCCACTGACATGGCCAAGGTGAGGAAGTTTGAGGATAACTTGAAGTTGTCCATCTAAGGCAAGATTGTGGATCTTCTTTTGCAAGACTTGGACTCAATGGTCATGACAGCTATGTCCATTCAGAGAGAGGGAGAAGATGCACAGAACATCTAGGAAGCGGGTGTTAAAGACAAGAAGAAGGAGGGTCAATCCTCTTCTTCTAGCTTGGGGAGGAAGTAGAGGATTTCTACTTTGCAAGGATTCCCAGGACAGGGCCGCGGTCATCAAGGCCAAGGCCAAGGTCAATCCTCCCAAGGTGGGAGACACTTCAGGTCTTCCAACCAGGCAAGCTCACGGGCATGTTTTCATTGCCACCAGCAGGGTCACATGAAACGGGATTGCTCTTAAAGGTAGGGATCCCAGGGGTACGGGTCATCTCAATCCCAGACTTCGGTGGGGCAACCACAGATGTATTATACTCCTCACTACCTCACCATGGGCCAGGGGAACCAGTACCAGTTTTAGGGTGCTACATAGGCCCCTACTACTTCACGTACGGGAACTCTACAAGCAGGCCAGAGCATGGGTCGAGGCCGAGGACAGGGTTCACAATCTGATACTTCGGGAACCTAGGGCCGTGTCTACGCCATAGTGCCACTAACTAAGTTGGCAGATTCGTCGGTGATACAGGGTACATTCTTATTCTCTTGCTTATAGGCTCGTATTTATTTGATTCTAGTGCATCGCATTCTTTTATTGTTGCATTTTGTGTGAAAGACTTAAGCTTAGAGGTTGAGACCTTGGAAAAGTCACTGTATGTGAGTTCTCCCCTAGGAGCTAGGGTGAGAGTTGATCAGATATATTGGGTCTATGAGTTGGAGATCTCAGGGATTCTACTCACCGTTGACCTTAGGGTCATGGACATGTCGGAGTTTGATGTGATTCTCGGGATGGATTGGTTGGCAGCACATCGAATCGTCATTGACTGTGATAGGAAGAGGGTCACTGTTTACACACCTGATGATGTTTGTTTTAAGTTCCTGGGAAAAAGCATGATGCTTTACCCCAAGCCGTGTATGACTCTAGATGGCACAGATAGTTGATGGGTTGGCTTGCAAGCCTTACCCTGGAGGACGGGGCGAGACCAGAGTTGGGTCTACCTCGGGTGGTATGTGAGTATGAGGATATCTTTTTGGACGAACTACTGGGATTGCCTCCATATAGAGATGTAGTTTCAAGATTGTGTTGTATCCCGATACGTCGCCTATTTCTACGACTCCTCATAGGATGACACCGGGTGAGTTGCTAGAGGTCAAGGTCCAATTGCAAGAATTATTGGGCAAGGGCTTCATTAGACCAAGCACTTCACCTTGGGGCGCTCCGGTGTTGTTTGCTAAGAAGGACAAAATCCTTCGACTATGCATAGATTATTGGTAGTTGAATAGGGTTACTATCAAGAATAGATATCCCTTGTCGAGGATTGATGACTTGTTTGATTAACTGAGAGGGGCGCGAGTCTACTCCAAGATAGATCTCCGCACCGGTTACCATCAGTTGATTGTTAGAGAGGCTGATATCCCTAAGACGGCATTTCGGATGCAGTATGGGCATTTCGAGTTTGTAGTCATGCCTTTCGGATTGACGAATGCTCCAACGGCATTCATGGATCTCATGCATAGGGTGTTTCAACCCTACCTAGATCAGTTTGCTATAGTCTTTGTTAACGACATCTTGATCTACTCTAAGTTTGAGGAGGAGCATGAAGGTCACTTGAGGATTGTTCTCCAGATGTTGAGAGATCATCGGTTGTACGCCAAGTTCAGCAAGTATGAATTTTGGTTTACTGAGGTGAAGTTTTTGGGACACGTAGTGTCAGCTTTGGGTGTATCCGAGGACCCAGAGAAGGTTGAAGCCGTGATGAATTGGGAGAGACCGAGTCAGTCTTCAAGATTCATAATTTCTTGAGATTGGCGGGGTACTATAGAAGGTTCATTGAGGACTTCTCTAGATTAGTTGCTCCTATGACCAAGTTGACCCAGAAAGAGGTCAAGTTTGAGTGGAATGATGCTTGTGAGAAGGCATTCCAGGAGTTGAAGCAGAGACTTACATCAGCTCCTATTCTAATAGTTCCGGAAAAGGGGATAGAGGTACACGGTGTATTGTGATGCCTCAAAGGACGGACTCAGTTGTGTATTGATGCAGTCCGAGAGGGTGGTAGCTGATGGTTCTCGATAGTTAAAGAATCACGAGCATAATTACCCCATGCACGACATGGAGTTGGCGGCCATTGTCTTTGTCTTGAAAGCGTAGTGCCGCTACCTATATGGTGAACAATTTGAGGTATTTTCAGACTGCAAAAGTTTGAAGTACATCTTCACACAACGGGACCTCAACATGAGGCAGTACAGGTGAATGGAGTTCCTAGAGGACTGTGACTTCACTTTGCATTATCATTCCGGTAAGGCAAATGTGGTGGTTGATGCACTCAGTCGGAAGTCACGGGGAGTCTTGGCTAGTGTAGCTTCCTGGGAGTGGCAGATTCTCGAGACTGTGGGACAGTTCGGGCTACGTTACATAGGGCAGGCTCAGGGTACTTTAGGGAGTTTGGTGGCTACACCTTTCCTACTAAGCAGAGTGATCAAGTCCTAGGGACAAGAAACGGAGTTAGTATCCATCAGGGTCCGAGTACAGACAGGTATAGGTGACGAGGGTTGGGCCATTCTCTGAGATGACAGCCTTCGGTACAAGGGAAGGGTTGTTGTTCCCCAGTCTGTGGAGCTTACAGAAGAGATTCTTAGAGAGTTCCATTGTTACCGTTTTGCTGTGCATCCAGGTGGCACGAAGATATACCATGATCTTCGTCGCCAGTACTACTAGAGTGGGATGAAAAAACACGTTGGAGATTTTGTTAGTAGATGTCTAACATGTCAACAAGTGAAGGCTGAGCACGAGAGACCAGCGGGATTACTCCAGCCTTTGGAGGTAGCTGAGTGGAAGTGGGAGCATATCACGATGGACTTTGTGACTCACTAGCCACAGACATCGTGGGGACATAACACGGTGTGGGTGATAGTGGACTGGCTTACCAAGTCGGCACACTTTTTGGTGGTGGAAATGACTTTCACATTGGAGGAATTCTACAAGTTGTATATACAGGAGATTGTCCAGTTGGATGGGTTCATAGCTTATTAACTGTGTCCCCTATAGTATCAATTCAGGATCCCAGGTTCATAGCTCATTTTTGAGAGAGTTTCCATCGAGCTATGGGGACACAGTTAATAATGACACTGTTTTTCATCCCCAGACGGACGGTCAGTCGGAGAGGACTATCCAAACATTATAGGATATGCTACCGGCATGCATCCTAGATCTCAGGGGTAGCTGGGAAGATCACTTACCCCTTGGTAGGGTTCACCTACAACAATAGTTACCAGGCGAGCATATAGATGGCACCCTATGAGACATTATATGGGAGGCCTTGTCGATCTCGAGTATGTTGGATGGAGGTGGGAGAGAGACCCTCTACAGGTCCGAATTTCATCAGAGACACCTCAGAGAAGGTGGACTTGATTCGGAAGCATCTTCTCACGGCTCAAAGCCGGCAGAAGAGCTAAGCCAACAAACGGCGGCGACCTCTAGAGTTTGAGGTGGGAGATTATGTCTTCTTGAAGGTGATGCCAAAAAGAGGAGTGGTTAGGTTTGGCAAGCGAGAAAAGCTGTCACCGAGGTATATCGGGCCTTTCGAGGTACTTGAGAGGGTGGGTACAATTGCTTACCGGTTGGCATTACCAGCAAATTTATCGGGTGTTCATGCGATATTCTATGTCTCTACGCTTCGGAAGTATACCTCGGATTCGACTCATGTGGTGGATTGGGGAGAGCTTGTAGTTGATGCTGATGGGACCTTTGAGGAGGGATCGGTGCGCATCATGGATAGTTGGGATCAGGTTTCGAGAGGCAAGACCGTGAGGCTAGTGAAGGTGTTGTGCCAGCACCGAGGAGCGGAGGAGGCAATATAGGAACGCGAGGACACTATCCGTACCAATTATCCTTTCTTATTCGAGGATGGAGGTACATTGCTAAAGTCATTTAGTATTATGTGACTGTTACATGTGCATGTGATTGAATGTGTATGTATATGTGAATTTCGGGGACGAAATTCTTTTAAGGGGGGGACAATGTGAAACCTTGGAAAATTTGAACTTTTTCCAACAAAGGGCAAAATGGTATTTTGTCATTATAATATGGAATTGAAATACATATTCTTTAGAGCTCGTATGATACAACAGACTTCACCATTGGATTTGTATTACGAAATTGAGCTGCTATGTCAAATTTCGTCGAATTCTGAAATACTCGGATATTACACATTTTTCAAGACGATTGGGTGACGAATAAACTTTTAAAGGTCCCCAAAAATAGAAATTATAAAATTTTCTTATAATTAAATAAAAGTTCAAATAAAATTAATTTAAACTAAAATCAAAATTTAATTTAAGTTGTTTCGGGTTAATAACAGACCTGAAAGTGATAAACGAGCGGGACAATGTGGACAGCACAATTAAAAATATAAATTTTTTCATACCTATTTGGCCGGCAGCTTTAGGCATTAAAGAGAGAACAGAGGGAAAAGAGGAAAAATTCATTTTTCTACCTTTCTTCTACCATCCAAGGTGTTCCGTCGGTCGGAATTGCTTGGACCAAGAACTAAACTTCATCTACGCAGCGAGGGCTATGCGTACGTACCAAGAATGAAAAGTTTCACCGAAGATCTAAGAGGAGGATTTTGGAGAAATCAAGGTTTTGGGGGCTAGAAGAGTGTCTTGAGGCTTCTACTCTTTCTTATACGCTCTAAGAGGTAGAGTTTCTCCTACTTTGGTTCACTTTTTTACTTATGGTGTATTTGGACTGGGTAAGGGTATGGAATAACCTAGGCCATTGACCATGGTTATGAAAATGAGGAAATGGGTATGGAATTTGGCCTAGATCAATTCCTAATTATGTTGGCAAAGGGAATTACGTGTGTGATTTCCTTGGAATTTGATATTTGGGGCATGCTATATACTATATATTATGCCTTGTGAATGAGGTGGAAACTCTTGTGTGATAACATGAATTGTTGCCTTGAAGGTGTTTGCCAAAATGTCTATGTGTGAATCAAGTTGTTATGACATAGTGATGTATAACATTCTTAGAAAATGTGTTGAAAAGAAATATTAATATGTGCTCATTGAGATATTGACATTATATTGATTTATGGACTTTATATGCTTATGAAATAAATTGTCATGACACAGGTTGAGATGTGTGGTTTAATTGTCCATATGACATCCATTACATATGGGACATGATATGTGGTTAATTTGGCTCACGACATTCATTACATCTCATGTGCACGGGAACACATCACATTTCATGAGTGTGAGTGCATGGTCGATATCAAACACCAAGTAGGTGGGTGATAAGTGGGCTCGGTACCGTTGGAATAAGGTCCGATAGAATCGCATGGTTGCATGACATAAAAAACTTGTGTCGGGTATAGCAAGAAGGGCTAGACATGTCCTTGGGTTCAAGGCCTGACTACTAGTTTTATACACCTCCTACGTGCAAGTCCAAAAAAATGGATCGGTTTGTGGAGCCGATGGTGCAACACCAAAAGTCCGTTACCCTAACAAAGACAAATGGTTTTATTATCTAATGATTTCATTTAATAGGAAACACCCATGAATGAAATGGATTTGTAGATATATAGTTGGTGTTTTAATGATGATCATTGGATGCATTTCATCAATGATAAAGGTTTTACACTTGCATTGCATAGTGTGGTGAGAGCCGGTGAAGGCTTAGGTTGATGTGCGTGAGTGAGTCTCATCTCATTTCATGGCATGACAGGATAGATTCCAACAGGAAATTGTATATTCCTGCTTTGGAATGAATATTGGTTCTGTGTTGTTTCATGTATACATTCATATGCACTTAGATGGGGAGTAACCCTTGTAGGAAGTATTCTACTAGGCGTTGGCTCACCCTATATGGGAAACATTTCAGGTGTGGGGTTCATACCCAGGGAGGACTCGCATTCGATGCCTCAACGATGAAGAAAAGCTGGTTTGTGGCTTTTGAAAATAGGTTTTGTGTAAAACTTTGGTTTATATTCCATTTTGATATGTAATCGTGTAAATGGTTTGTAATAGAACTTGTAGATATCAAGTTTTATGCAATAAACATCATTATATATGTTTAAAATGATGTTGGGGTAGTTTGGAATGGATTGGACATGAAAAATAGGTGCAACAGACGAAATTGGGCAGAGTGTACCGGTACTGTTTACCGGTACCGTATGGTCCAGAAGACAAAGCGTACCAGTACGGCGTACTGGTACACTTTTCCAAATTTTCCAAATTTAAAAACTGAAGTGCTATGCCTTTGGACTTTGGTTCCTTGGTTCCAATGATGTGTTTGGACAATAAAGTGGCATGATTTGTGGTACTGTGTACCACGGTTAAATTAAATGTTAAAACACACAGGTTACACGTGTGAGTTAAAATCCCAGGTAAAGGGATACTATCACGTGATGTCGGATTGTGTGGCACTCACAAATATATTCTCAGGTTGACGTTGGTCAACGGAACCCCCAGTTTTAGGGGTGTCACAACTTGGTATCAGAGCATAGGTGTCCGAAATACCAAGGGCTTGATTGGTATTGGGTTTAGACCATTGCATGTATTGTACATTTTATCTTATGTGCTTACATTTTGTAACATGATTATATGTTGTGTGATTATGTGAATAATATACATGGTAAAATGTATATGGAAAGGGGCATTAGGGTTAGAAAACATAACCTTGGAAGTCGAAAAGGAAATGAACAGGATAGTTTAAGGTATAAATGTCTACTTGTGGGTGGCATAGACTCTACTAGTGAAACAAGGAGATAAATCTCAATGTTTCATGTTTGGTCCCTGTGATGGGATACTTAATAAATGCTCTATTGCTATCTGCCATGTGTGTAGATGGCAAATCGTGGAAGAGGATGTCAATGTGGTGGGTGGAACAACCAACCACCATTGGCCTTTGACAAACTAGCTTTTGTAGAGGCTATTGGTGCGGCGGCGGCTACCATTACACAAGCTAGTGCAATTGGGAGTTAAGGAGGCACAAGTCACCTCCAAAAGTTCAAGGCACATCAGCCTCCGATCTTCATGGGAGGGGCAGATCCTATTGTGGCTGACCATTGGTTCCGGCAAGTTGATAAGATATTAAGGGCTATGGAGATCACCTCCGACACCACCAAGATAATGGTAGCTACGTTTTAGCTAGAGGGGGAATCCCAACTATGGTGGGATTGGGTGAAGCACTCCAAGAATTTGGAGGCTATAACTTGGGTAGAGTTCAAGGAGCTATTCATGGGCAAGTATTTCCCGGCGGCTGCAAGACATGCAAAGGCCCAGGAGTTCTTAGACTTGCAACAAGGGACGATGATGGTGATGGAATACATAGCTAAGTTCATGAAATTAGCACGTTTCGCCGATGACTATGTGGCCACTAGCATGGCCAAGGTGAGGAAGTTCGAGAATGGCTTGAAGTTGTCCATCCGAGGCAAGATTGTGGATCTTCTTCTACAAGACTTGGACTCGATGGTCATGATAGCTATGTCCATTGAGAGAGAGGTAGAAGATGCATGGAACATCCGAAAAGCGGGTGTTAAAGACAAGAAGAAGGAGGGTCAATCCTTTTCTTCTAGCTTGGGGAAGAAATAGAGGATTTCTACTCCGCAAGGATTCCAAGGACAAGGTCGTGGTCATCAAGGCCAAGGCCAAGGTCAATCCTCCCAAGGTGGGAGACACTTCAGGGCTTCCAGCCAGGCAAGCTCACGGACATGTTTTCATTGCCACCTGTCGGGTCACATGAAACAGGATTACTCTCAGAGGCAGGGATCCCAGGGTTATAGGTCATCTCAGTCCCAAACTTCGGTGGGGCAACTACAGACGCATTATACTCCTCATTACCCCACCATGGGCCAGGGGAGCCAGTACTAGTTTTAGGGTGCTACATAGACCCCTACTACTTAATTTGTGGGAACTCCACAAGCAAGCCAGCTAGGCCAGGGCATGGGTCGAGGCCAAGGACAGGGCTCATAAGCGAGTACTTTGGGAACCCAAGGGTGTGTCTACGCCATGGTTCTACAAACTGAGCCGACAGATCCGTCGATGATACAGGGTACATTCTTACTCTCTTGCTTATGGGCTAGAGTATTATTTAATTCTGGTGCATCACATTCTTTTATTGTTGCACCTTGTGTGAAAGACTTAGGCTTAGAAGTTAAGACCTTGGAAAAGCCACTTCATGTGAGTTCTCCCCTAGGAGCTAGAGTGAGATTTGATTAAATATGTCGGGACTGTGAGTTGGAGATCTCGGGGGTTCTACTCACTGTGGACCTTAGGGTCATGGACATGTCGGAGTTTGATGTGATCTTCAGGATGAATTGGTTGACCGCACATCGGGTCGTCATTGATTGTGATAGGAAGAGGGTCACTATTTACACACCTGATGTTATTTGTTTTAAGTTCCAAGGGGAAAAACATGATGTTTTACCCCAAGCTGTGTATGACTCTAGATGGCACAGACAGTTGATGGATTGGCTTGCAAGCCTTACCCTAGAGGACGAGGCGAGACAAGAGTTGGGTCTACCTCAAGTGGTATGTGAGTATGAGGATGTCTTTTCAGACGAACTATTGGTATTGCCTCTACATAGAGATGTAGACTTCAACATTAAGTTGTATCTTGATACGTCGCCTATTTCTATGACACCGCATAGGATGGCACTGGCTGAGTTGCTGGAACTCAAGGTCCAATTGCAAGAATTATTAGGCAAGGGCTAGACCGAGCACTTCACCTTGGGCCGCTCTGGTGTTGTTTGCTAAGAAGGACAAAACCCTTCGACTATGCATAATTACTGGCAGTTGAATAGGGTTACTATCAATAATAGATATCCCTTGCCGAGAATTGATGACTTGTTTGATTAGCTAAGATGGGCGCAAGTTTACTCCAAGATAGATCTCTGCACCGGTTACCATCAGCTGAGGGTTAGGGAGGCCGATATCCCTAAGACGGCGTTTCGGATGCGGTATGGGCATTTCAAGTTTATAGTCATGCCTTTCGGATTGACGAATGCTCCAACGGCATTCATGGATCTCATGCATAGGGTGTTTCAACCCTACCTAGATCAATTTTTTATAGTCTTTATTAACGACATCTTGATCTACTCCAAGTTTGAGAAGAAGCATGAAGGTCACTTGAGGATTGTTCCCTAGATGATGAGAGATCGTCACTTGTACGCCAAGTTCAGCAAGTGTGAATTTTGACTTACTGAGGTGAAGTTTTTGGGACACGTAGTGTCAGCTTCGGGTGTATCCGTGGACCCGGAGAAGGTTGAAGCAGTGATGAATTGGGAGAGGCCGAAGTTAGTCTTTAAGGTACGTAGTTTCCTGGGATTTAAGGGGTACTATAGAAGGTTCATTGAGGACTTCTCTCGATTAGCTGCTCCTATGACCAAGTTAACCCGAAAGAGGTCAAGTTTGTGTGGAATGATGCTTGTGAGAAGGCATTCTAGGAGTTAAAGCGGAGACTTACATCAGCTCCTATTCTAATAGTTCCGAAAAAGGGATAGAGGTATACGGTGTATTGTAATGCCTCAAAGGACGGACTCAGTTGTGTATTGATGCAGTCCGGGAGGGTGGTAGCTTATTGTTCTCGACAGTTAAAGAATCACGAACAGAATTACCCCATGCACGACATGGATTTGGCGGCCATTGTCTTTGCCTTGAAGGCTTGGTGCCACTACTTGTATGGTGAACAATTTGAGGTATTTTTGGGCAGAAAAAGTCTGAAGTACATCTTCACACAACAAGACCTCAACATGAGGCAGTGCGGATGGATGGAGTTCCTAGAGGACTATGACTTCACTTTGCATTACCATCCGGGTAAGGCAAATGTGGTAGCTAATGCACTCAGCCCGAAGTCACGGAGAGTCTTGGCTAGTGTAGCTTCCTGAGAGTGGCAGATGCTCGAGACTGTGGGATAGTTCGAGCTACGTTACATGGGGCAGGCTTAGGGTACTTTAGGGAGTTTGGTGGCTACACCTTCCCTACTAAGCACAGTGATTGAGTCCCAAGGACAAGACACAGAGTTAGTATCCATCAGGGGCCGAGTACAGGCAGGTACAGATGACGAGGGTTGGGCTATTCTCTCAGATGACAGCCTTCGATACAAGGGAAGGGTTGTAGTTCCCTAGTCTGTGGAGCTCAAAGAAGAGATTCTTAGAGAGTTCCATTGTTCCCATATTTCTATAAATCCAGGTGGCACGAAGATGTACCATGATCTTCGTCGCCAGTACTACTAGAGTGCGATGAAGAAACACGTTGGGGATTTTATTAGTAGATGTCTCACATGTCAGCAAGTGAAGGCTGAGCACGAGAGACCAGCGGGATTACTCCAGCCTTTGGAGGTAGCTGAGTGGAAGTGGGAGCATATCACAATGGGCTTTGTCACTCACTTGCCACGGACATCGTGGGGACATTACGCGGTATGGGTGATAGTGGACAGGCTTACCAAGTTGGCACACTTTTTGGCGGTACGAATGACCTTCACATTGGAGGAATTCTACAAGCTATATGTATAGGAGATTGTCCGGTTGCATGGGTTTCCCGTATCTATAGTATCGGTTCAGGATCCCAGGTTCACAGCTCATTTTTGAGAGAGTTTCCAGCGAGCTATAGGGACACAGTTAATGATGAGCACTGTTTTTCATCCCCAGAGGGACGGTCAGTCGGAGAGGACTATCCAAACATTAGAGGACATGCTACAGGCATGCATCCTAGATCTCAAGGTAGTTGGAAAAATCACTTACCCCTTAGTAGAGTTTGCCTACAACAATAGTTACCGGGCGAGAATACAGACGTTACCCTATGAGGCATTATATGGGAGGCCTTCTCGATCTTCGGTATGTTGGACGGAGGTGGAAGAAAGACCCTTTACGGGTTCGAATTTTATTAGAGACACCTTGGAGAAGGTGGACTTGATTCGGAAGCGTCTTCTCACGGCTCAAAGCCGACAGAAAAGCTACGCCGACAGACGGCGGTGACCTCTAGAGTATGAGGTGGGAGATCAAGTCTTCTTGAATGTGATGCCTAAAAGAGGAGTGATCAAGTTTGGCAAACGGGAAAAGCTGTCATCGAAGTACATCGGCCCCTTCGAGGTACTCGAGAGGGTGGGTACAGTTACTTACTGGTTGGCGTTATCACCAAATCTATCGGGTGTTCATGCGGTATTCCATGTCTCTATGCTCTGGAAGTACACCCCGGATCTGACTCATGTGGTGGATTGGGGAGAGCTTGTGGTTGATGCTGATGGGACCTTTGAGGAGGGATCGGCGCACATCATGGATAGCCGAGAACAAGTTTTGCGAGGCAAGACTGTGAGGCTAGTGAAGGTGCTGTGGCAGCACCAAGGAACGGAGGAGGCAACATGGGAACGCGAGGACACTATCCGTACCAGTTATCCTTTCTTATTTGTGGATGGAGGTACATTGCTAAAGTCATTTAGTATTATATAACTGTTACATATGCATGTGATTGAATGTGTATGTATATGTGAATTTTAGGTACGAAATTCTTTTAGGGGGGGGAGGGAGAATGTAAAACTCAGGGAAATTTGAACTTTTTCCAACAAAGGAAAAATGGTAATTTGTCACTATAATATGGAATTGAAATACGCATTCTCTAGAGCTCGTATGACACAACAGATTTCACCGGTGGATTCGTATTACGAAATTGAGCTACTATGTCAAATTTTGTCTAATTCTGAGATAGTCAGATATTACACATTTTTCGAGAAAATTGGGTGACAAATGAACTTTTAAACATCCCCAAAAATAGAAATTATAAAATTTTCTTATAATGTTGGTATAAAAGTTTAAATAAAATTATTTTGAACTAAAATTAGAATTTAATTAAGTCGTTTCGGGTTAATAACGGACCCGAAAGTGATAAACGAGTGGGACAATGTAGACCGCGCAATTAAAAGTATAAATTTTTTCACACCCATTTGGCCGGCTGCTTCAAGCGTTAAAGAGAGAAAAGAGGAAAAATTCATTTTTCTACCTTTCTTCTATGATCCAAGGTGTTCCGTCGGTCGGAATCACTTCGACCAAGAACTAAACTTCATCTACGCGCTGAGGGCTATGCATACGTACCAAGAATGAAGAGTTTCACTGAAGATCCGAGAGGAAGATTTTGAAAAAATCAAGGTTTTGGGGGCTAGAAAAGTGTCTTGAGGCTTCTACTCTTTCTTATTTGCTCCAAGAGGTAGGGTTTTTCCTACTTTGGTTCACTTTCTTACCTATGGTGTATTTGGATTGGAATAAGGGTATGGAATAACCTAGGTCATTGACCATGGTTATGAAAATGAGGAAATGGGTATGGAATTTGGCCTAGATCAATTCCTAATTATGTTGGCATAGGGAATTACTTGTGTGATTTCCTTGGAATGTGATATTTGGGACATGTTATATGTTATATATTATGCCTTGTGAATGAGGTAGAAACTCTTGTGTGATAACATGAATTGTTGTCTTGAAGGTGTTTGCCAAAATGCCTATATGTGAATCAAGTTGTTATGACATAGTGATGTATAGCATGCTTAGAAAATGTGTTGAAAAGAAATGTTAATATGTGCTCATTGAGATATTGAAATTGTATTGATTTATGGACTTTATATGCTTATGATATAAATTGTCATGACACATGTTGAGATGTGTGGTTTAATTGTCCATATGACATCCATTACATATGGGACATGATATGTGGTTAATTTGGCTCACGACATTCATTACATCGCATATGCACGGGAACACATCACATTTCATGAGTGTGAGTGCATGGTTGATATCAAACACCAAATAGGTGGGTGATAAGTGGGCTCGATACCGTTGGACCAAGGTCCGACAGAGTCGTACGGTTGCATGACATAAAAAACTTGTGTCAGGTATAGCAAGAAGGGCTAGACATGTCCTCGGGTGCAAGGCCCGGCTACTGGTTTTATACACTTCCTACGGTGCAAGTCCAAAAAAGTGTATCAATTTGTGGAGCCGGTGATGCGACACCAAAATTCTGCTACACAAACAAAGACACATGGTTTTATTATCTAATGATTTCATTTGATGGGAAACATCCATTAATAAAGTGGTTTTATAAATATATAGTTGGTGTTTTAAAGATGATCGTTGGATGCATTTTATCAATGATAAAGGTTTTACACTTGCATTGCATAGTGTGGTGAGAGCCGGTGAAGGCTTGGGTTGATGTGCGTGAGTGAGACCCATCTCATTTCATAGCATGACATGATAGATACCAACATGAAATTGTATATTCTTGCATTGGAATGGATATTGGTTGTGTGTTGTTGCATGTATACATTCATATGCACTTAGGTGGGGAGTGGCCCTTTTAGGAAGTATTCTACTGGCGTTGACTCACTCTATATGGGAAACATTTTAGGTGCGGGGTTCATACCGGGGGAGGACTCGCATTCGGGGCCTCAACGATGAAGAAAAGTCGGTTTGTGGCTTTTGAAAACAAGTTTTGTGTAAAACTTTGGTTTATATTCCATTTTGATATGTAATCATGTAAATAGTTTGTACTGGAGCTTGTAGATATCAAGTTTTATGCGATAAACATCATTATATATGTTTAAAATGATGTTGGGGTAGTTTGAAATGGATTGGACATGAAAATGGGTGAAATGGACAAAACTGGGCAGAGTGTACCTGTATTGTGTACCGGCACCATATGGTTTAGCAGACAAAGTGTATCGGTACGGCGTACCGGTACCCAGTACCGGTATGCTTTTCCAAATTTTCCAAATTTTAAAACTAAAGTGCTATGCCTTTGGACTTTGGTTTCTTGGTTCCAATGATGTGTTTGGACAATAAAGTGGCTTGATTTGTGGTACTGTGAACCACGGTTAAATTAAATGTTAAAACACACACGGGTTACACGTGTGAGTTAAAATCCTAGGTAAAGGGATACTATCACGTGATGTCAGATTTTGCGGCACTCACGGATATTTTCGCAGGTTGGCGGTGGTCAACGGGACTCCCTATTTTAAGGGCGTCACAATTATGACATGCTTCTGGTTAATTTTTCTTGGGATTGAATAGTTGAGTTTGTGTATAAGATAAGAATATACCTATATGTCATGTGTAACTTTGACGAGAGTTTAAACTTAATGAATCTATTCCAAATTATTTTGCATAGGAATATAGTAATTTAATTGGGAGAGAATTTTTATCTTTCTATCGGAAGAGGTTTGATAAATAATTTTGAGTTCTCAGTTAACAACTTATTTTGATTAATTAACTGGAAAGACAGTTAAAAAGATTTATACAAAGTACTAGGGGAAGTTGTAATCTTAAGTTCTTTTATCTGGTAAATTCAATCCTTGATTATTAAATATAGATTTAGTTTTCAATTAATCATTTCATAGTTCAATTCTAATTTTTTAAATAAAATTGAATTGATATAAAGCTAGTATTTAGAAATTATTAGTAATAATTTTCCGTGAGAACGATACTTTACTTATCACTTTATTACTTGTTGATCGTGTATACTTGCACGTAAATTTTCAATATCAAATTCGGACAACACTCTCTCTTATGAGTAAAGGTGTTATTTGATTTGAGTGCATCTCAATCGTTCATCTCTACATCTTATGTAAAAGATTCGGGCTTAGAGGTTAAGAACTTAGAGGAGCCTTTATACGTGAATTCTCCCTTTGGATCTAGGGATTCTATTAACAAGATATGCGGGGTTGTGAGTTAGAGATCGATGGGATTCAACTTACAGTGGATCTTAAGGTCATGGACATGTCAAAATTAAATGTCATTCTCAGGATGGATTGGCTAACGGCGTATCGGGTGGTTATTGATTGTGATTAGCAGCAAATCACCTCCTACACTTTAGAGAGGATTTGTTTCAAATTTCAGGGAGAAAAACACAATGCTTTACCAAAAGCCGTATATGACTTTCTGTTGACAAGGGCAGTTGATGGGTTAACTTATGAGCCCTACCATTGAGGACAAGGTGAGACAGGAATTGAGACTATCTCAAGTTATTTGTGAGTATGCAAATATCTTTCCAGATGAGTTACCGGGATTATCACCACATTGGGAAGTCAACTTTTCCATTGAGTTGCATTATGGTGTATCCCCTATCTCTATGGCACCGCACAAGATGGCACCAGCAGAATTGCAAGAACTCAAAGTTCAGTTGAAAGAGTTTCTTGACAAATGTATTATTAGACCAACTACCTCACCATGGGGTTCGCCATTAATATTTTCCAATAAGAGGCTTTGTATAGATTACACACAGTTGAATTGGGTCACCATCAAGGACAAGTACCTGTTGTTGATTAGTAGTTAAAATTAGCATCTTACTATGCCTTTCTAAGACTAATTATGCTTTGATAGAGTTTCAATGATGACAATTCAGAAGAAAGATTATACAAAGGCCTAAAGTCAATGGATACCAAAAATTCATGCAACACCCACATGTTCTGGAAGAAAATTGGAGAAGTTTGAAACAAGGCATGAAGGTTCGAACGCCAATCAATGTTCAAATGTCCCTTGAATTATTTGAAAACCAGATTGCTAAGGTGATGGAATATGGTGTGTTGCAGTTATTTTAACAGAAGAACAAGAGCTACTTGAGTAGAACGTTCGAACGCCAATAAACATTCAAACATCCACTTGAATGATTTGAGGACTAGACTGCCAGGGTGATGAGACATGACTTGCTATCTACTGTGGGTGACAAGAGCCACTTGAGTCCACGTTCAAACTTCATTAAGCATTCGAACGCTCATAATAGAAGACAGGAGACAACATTCGAACACTCGTAAGTCAGTCCACTATCACCCACACTGCGTCATGCCCCTACGATGTTCATGGGAAGTGGGTCACAAAATCCATAGTGATGTTTTCTCACTTCCACTCAGCTACCTCCAAAGGCTAGAGCAATCCTGTTAGTCTCTAGTGCTCATCCTTGACTTGTTGACACGTGAGATATCGACTAACAAAGTCTCCAACGTGCCTCATCATCCCATCCAATAGTACTGGAGGCCAAAATCATAATACATCTTTGTGCCGCCTGGATGCACAACAAAACAGAAGCAATAAAACTCCCTAAGGATGTCCTCTCTTAGATTCAGAGATTAGAGAACCACAACCCTTCCCCTGAACTGATGACTACTATCTACTTGAATGGTCTGCCCCTCGTCACTCATACTTGACAGTACCCAATCCCTGATGGACAACATCTCCATGTCCAATCCTTGGGATTCAATCACTCTGCTCAGTAGAGAAAGCGTAGCCACTAGACTCCCCCAAAGTTCCTTGAGTCTGACCCCTGTAGCGTAGCCCAAACTGCCCCACAATCTTGAGCATCAGCCACTCTTGGGAAGCTATACTAGTCAAGACTTCCCGTGACTTCCGATTGAGTGCATCAATCACCAAAATTGCCTTACCGGGATGATAATGCAAAGTGAAGTCATAATCCTCCAAATACTCCGTCCACTTACATTGCCTCATATTAAGGTCCCACTAGGTGTAGATGTACTTCATACTCTTGTGGTCTGAAAACACTTCAAACTGCTCTCCGTACAAATAGTGGCATCATGCCTTCAAGGCAAAGAAAACGGATGCCAACTCCATGTCATGAGTGGGGTAGTTCTACTAGTAGCTCTTTAACTATAAAACCCGAGAAAATTTTGAATTTTTATGAAAAATGGCAAAATGGTAATTAGATGCTACAATATGGGTTGAAAGCTTAAATTTTTCTAGAACTTGGATGACAAAATGGACCTCACCTTGGCTTCGTCTCGTAAAATCTAGTTATCCAGTCAAATTTCATTAAATTTTAAGACAGTCAAATTTTTTACGTTTTACGATAGAATCAAGCGTCATGTGATCAAAATAAATGCAATTAGATTTTATTTGTGAAATATGAAAAATAATTTAAATTTAGTTCAAATAAATATATTGAATATAACATGGAACGATATTTAATTGATTCAGAACAAAATCAGATCAGAAAAAGTTGGTACGTGTGGTGCATTGTGGGCCAAGTATCTAAGAGGTATAAATATGAGAGAAAAAATAGATTTTCTCCCCAATACCCAGCTGATTTCAAGAAAGAAGGAGGAGGGTTCTTCAAGTTTCTCTCTACAATCTAGGGCCAACTGTTCGTTGAAACGCTTTGGACCAAGAAATCAAGTGGATCTATGTGGCGAGAGCTACGCTAACGTACCAAAAATCAGGAATTTTGACAAAGTCTCAAGAACGTAATTTTTAGAAATCAAGGTTTGAAGCTTAAATTGGGTTCTTGGGAACTTTCTACCACTCGCATTAATCTTCAAGAGGTATTAGGTTAATTTTCAACCTAGGGTTTCGTATGAAATGAGTAGCATGATTTGAAATGAATTCCCTTGTCAAAATGTATTTCTAGTGTAACTAGAGTATGAAAAAATGGTATAAGAATGCATAAAATCATTTTTGCATGAATTGGGGTTGTTTAAATTACTTGTTTAGTGATTTCACGAGAATGCGATAAATTGGGCATAATTATGTGTTTACATGATTTTGTGTCTTTTGGGTGTTTGATAAAATTCCTATGATTGATTAAGTATGTTATTTGAGTGGAATTGATATAACTTGCTTTGCGATGATGTTTGAAATGTAATTATATGCTTTATGATATAAGTTACATTGAGGATTTAGAATTGTTCATATTGCGCTCATAACATGTTGAACATGATGTTATAATTGCAATTGAAAACTTGGTTGCATAATGATATGAAATGCAATGGTTCATTACATTTGCATATGCAAGGGAAGAATCACATTCGTGGGCATTTGACATGAGTCTGGGTGTGTGTGCATATTTTTGGATTAAACACCATTCTCAATGGTTGAGGCGTGGACTTGGGAAGGTTGGACCTAGGTCCAACTGAGTTGCACGGCTTGCATGAAAAATTTGTGTCAGGTATAGCAAGAAGATTATACTCTCCCTTGGGTGCAAGACCCGGTTACTGGTTTATACACTTCAGACGGTGACAGTCCAAAAAAGTGTATTGGTACACGCAGAACCGGAGGTACAATACCAAAATCCGTGTCGATGTGGTGGACAGTTGGTGCAAGTCCAGGAATCATCTACCCAAGAAAGATACATGTTTCATTTTATAAAATAGTCATTGGATGTGCAACATCAGTGGCAAGGGCTTGGAATGCTTGGGTACGTATGCATAGAATTACATGTATTATGAGAGCCGGTGAAGGCTCGGGTTACATTGCAAATGTGAGTCTCACCTCATAACATGACATGACAATATGACATTTGTTCTTGAAGTTGTATGTTCTTGGATGAATGTTTGTTTTATTGTTGAATTGCATGTGAGCATTTCATATGCATCTACATTGAGAAATAGCATCTTTAAGAGATACCCTATTGAGCGTGGCTCACCCTTTATGGGGACAACATTTCAGGTACGAGACAAGCATCAGTGAATGGCTTTCACTTGGACTGTAAAACCAGAGAAAAATTTGAATTTTTTCCAACAAAGGGCAAAATAGTAATTTGTCATTATTATGCGGGTTTAAAATGCATATTTATAAAGAGCTCATATGGAGCAACGGACTTCACCGTTAGATTCATATCGCGAAATTTAGTTACCACGTTGAATTTTATCAAATTTCGAGATAGTCAGATTTTGCACATTTTTCGAGATAATTGGGTGACGAACGAACTTTCAAAGGTCCCCAAAAAAGAAAATTATAATTTTTTTTATAATTGAATAAAATTTCAAATAAAATTAATTTGAACTAAAGCCAGGATTTAATTAAGTCGTTTCGGGTTAAAAATGAACCCGGAAGTAATAAACAAGCGAGACAATGTGGACCGCGCAATTAAAAGTATAAATAGGGGCTAAAATATCTGAGAATCATAAATTCTCCACACTTGTTCAGAACACCACACGTTGGAAGAGAGAAAAGAGGAAAAAATCAAAATTTTCAAGCTTTGTCCTTCGATTCCTAGAGTTTTGTTGGTCGGAATTGCTTGATCCAAGAATTAAAGTCAGTCTACGTGACGAGAGCTACCCATACATACCAAGAATTAAGGATTTCACCAAAGATCCAAGAGGAGGATTTTGGAAAAATCAAGGTTTTGGGGGCTAGAAGGGTGTCTTGGGACTTTTACTCTTCTATTTACGCTTCAAAAGGTAGGGTTTCTCCTACTTTGGTTTATTCTTACCTAGGTTGTCCTATAGAATGAGTAAGGGTATACAATGACCTAGGTCAATTTACTAGGACTATTGAAATGAGGAAATGGGTATGGAATTGGCCTAGACTAATTCCTAGTTTGGGTTTGGCATAGGGAATTCATTTATGAAATCCCTTGAAGCTTGATTTTGATATGTGGATGTGTTTATGTAAACTCTTGAAAATTAGGTTTATTTGGGCATGCTATGTGTTTATAATGTGCCTTGTGATTTAAGTGTGTTATTGATATGGATTATGTAGTAGTATACTTGGAAATTAATTGATACAAATGTTGATATATTGACATTGTGATAAATAGTGGTAATTATATGCATTGACATAAATTGCCATGAAACATGTTGAGATGTGTGGTTTAATTTGCTCATATGACATTCATTATATATGGGACATGAAATGTGGTTAAATTGGCTCATTGGAATTCATTACATTGAGCATGTTGATAGTGCAATGGTTTATTATGTTGCATATGCACAGAGAACACATCGCATTTCATGGGTGTGAGTGCATGGTTGAATCAATCACCATGCTTGGTGTTTGATGAGTGGGCTTGGGAAAGTGGGGTTGAATATCCTACTGAGTCGCACAGTTGCATACATGAAAAACTTGTGTCGGGTATAGAAAGGAGGGATAGATCCCCCCTCGGGTGCAAGGCCCGGCTATTGGTTCATACACTCCGACGGTGCAAGTCCAAAAAGTGTATCAGTGTGTGGAGCCGGTGGTGCAACACCAAAAGTCCATTACCCAAATAAAGACACATGTTTTTGGTTATAAAAATAATTCATTTGATGGGAAACATCCAGAAATGAATTGGCTTTTATGAACACATGGGTTTTATTTCAAAATAATCTTTGGATGTATTTCATCAAAGATAAATACTTTACACACATGCATTGCGTAGTGTTGTGGAAGCCAGAGTAGGCTTGGGTGAGAATGCATGAATGAGTCTCATCTCATATCATGATATGGCATGGTAGAGATTTCATCTTGAATAGCATGTTCTTGAATGAAATGAAGTTATGTTAGTGATTGTTGCATGAGATCATTGCATTTGCACGTAGGTGGGGAGTAGCCTTTGTAGGAAATGTTCTACTGGGCGTTGGCTCACCCTATACGGGAAATATTTTAGGTACGGGGTTAATACCGACGGAGGACTCGCCTTCAGGGCCTCAAGATTGAAGAAAAGCTAGATTGTGGCTCTTGGAAACAAGTTTTTGTATAACTTTGGTTAAATGTCGTTTTGACATGTAAATTTTGAAAATGCATGTAATAGAACTCGTATGCATTGTGTATAATGTAGAAAACTTCATTATACATGCTTGGGATGGATTTGGGAAGATTTGGGATGAATTGAAAATGAAAAACTAATAAAACATAAAATTCTAGGCAAAACCTACTGGTAGCTAACAGGTAATACCTATCCAGCAGGAAAAACTTACCGGTAGCTAATAGATAGTACCTGTCCAATAGGAAAAAGCTACCGGTAGCTTACAGGTGGAACTTCTACCGGTAGGTCTAACAAACACCTACCGGTAGCTCTTTCAAAAATCTGAAAATTTAAAATTGTTTTGCCAACCTTTTGAGCTTTGTTTTCTTTAGTTCCAACGATACAAATGGACATTAAATGAGGTATATTGAGGCACATTGGACCTCCATTGAATTAAATAATTAAGGGAACACGGTTATACGTGTGGGTTATGATCCCAGTTAAGGGGACATGATTGACATAATGTCGGGTCGTGCGATAAGCACGGGTACTTCCGCGGATTGACGGGTGGTCAACGGTTGAAAAAGGACCCCCGATTTTAGGGGCGTCACATGGACCCTCGTTGATGAAGAAAGTTGAGTTATGACTTTAAATTACATTTTTGTAATGCAAGTGTGCAATTAGTTTTTAGACATGTAATATTGTATAAAGGATCGTAAAACGAACTCATGTGAACTATATTTTGTGTAAAATTTGATGTTATATGATTTTTGGGGATATTGTCTGAGATTGGATGAGTTGGAATTGAACAAGGGATAAAATTGGGAGCAAACTAGGCTCTTCTATCGGTAGAATGTTGATTATCTAGTGGTAGAAAAAATTCTAGACAATTCTTCTACCGGTAGGTCCTCTTAAATTTTCAAAACTTTAAAATAATTTTTTCAAACCCTCAAGCCTTGATTCCTTTCGTTCAAAGGATGTCAATGGAGTAATATTAAGAACAAATTTATGTATATTGGACCTTGGAATGGTCAAGCGATTGAAATGTACACAAGTTATCTATTTGGGAGTGCCCTATACAAGGGAGACTCTATCCAAACGCTGTGTTATTTATGATCCCGGTGAAGGGGATGTTATGCAGTGGTGTCGGGTTATGCAACATTCACGGGTGCTTCAGCAGATTGATGGGTGATCAACAGATTGACAAATGACCCCCAGTTTTAGGGGAATCACATTAACTGCCGAGAACCATAAGCCATTACTCTCCCGGACTGCATCAATACACATTCAAGTCCATCCTTTGAGGCATCACAATACACTGTGTACGTCTGTAGAAAAGAGAATAGACTAGGAGAGCCTTAAACTGAAAACTAAAGAATAAAGAATGATTTGAAAAACTGGCGAGAGCGGGGTATTTATAGAAGAAGATTTGGCGGCAGCTTCCTTCCTAGGTCAATAGGGTTCAAGGGGTGCCAAAGCTGACTAATAGGAGAGGAGCTGGTAAGTCAGTTTAACCACCACCCAGACGCTAGCTTCCACCATCCGGATGGTGGTCTTCCACTGAAATTCGGTTGGCTTCTCTTTTGGGTCTTGTGCTGATGTTGGACCCCACCATTCAGATGGTGCAAGGTCGTTAAGACGCTGGCAGTGTGGCTTCAATGTTTTTCTTTTTGCACCCTTAGCTTTCCAATTTTGTTTCTTAGACCTTGTAATTTCAAAATAATATGTTTTCACCCATTAGTACAAATATTATTTAAATTTTAGTCATTTAAATATTTAATTAACACAATTAACCCTTAAACTTTTATAAACAATGTAGCATTTTAGGGTTAATCAAGTTGATATTTATAGGAGAAACAAGGAGAAAGAGGGAGATAGATAGAGATACAATGGATCTTCTAGAGATCATTTTTCCTTCTACATCTATCTATTATTATTAGAAAATCTCCAAAAGTATCTCTTCTTTTTATTGGTAGAAAATCTTCAAAAGATATGAAAAAATAACCTATAGATAAAACTGCACTTTTTCTGCATTTTTTGCTTTAATGCTCCCAGTTCAATTCTAAACATCTCCAAAGTTTTCCATAGCATCCAAATGATTATGATTCATCACTTTTATATTCATTTACCTGCAAACACGAATATTCTCCATAAAACACAAAACTAAACTAAAACAAAAGAAATAGATAACTAACATATCTAATATGAATGATATGAGACATTAAATATGCAATATTATGCTCTTGTCATACCCCCCAACTTAAGCTTTGCTAGTCCCTAGCAAACAAAATAAAAATACTAAGTCACTTTCTAAGGAATCACGATTGCATTTAGCGATTGCAACAAGCCGTTAAACCCCTAGGGGACAAGTGGGGTCTCATGAAGGTTTCCAGAGAACATAACTACAAATTTACTTTTATTCATCCACAAATTTAAAATAGATTGTTAATTCCTAATTAGTAATGAAATTTAAAAACAATTCACTATCCACTCAAATCATTCACATAAAGGCTAAACTATAGATTTAAATTCTATGTACAAGCATTCACATTCATATCCACATTAGAAACTCGTGTGTGAAATGATTGTGCAATTTAAGAGATTTATCAAACAACATCCACATTTTTATTAGTTATCCAATTCTAGTTTCGATGCAAATCTCACCAAGGATTCACTCTCAGAACAGAAAACCTTGATTATAGTGACTATTTTCACTCATAGGTTATATGTGAGGAGAAATGTTATAGTTGCAAAGAAAAATATAACTCACATATATTATGGAAATAAGAAACATTATTCAAATGAAACAACCTTGACATAATCTCATGAAAGAACATTAAAGAAAATGAAAGTAATATAGCTAATATATCTCATATTTTATTATTGGGTACATACACTTGCCACAATTCCCAAGATCAAATATGACTTTTGTATAGTTGTAATGTGGTCATGGGTGAATGGGTTATAGAATCAAATGTTAATAAGGAATTCAACAGAGTATCCTGGAAATACAATTTTTTTAACCAAATATCTTTTTTTGGGAATTATAACTCAAGACATTTATTTTTCTAACTTTCCATTTCCAACACCTTTTTTTCCCTCAAAGATACTTCATTTTTTTTCTTTCTTTATTTATTTTCTTTCACTACCTCTTTGTTTTAATAGTTTTCACAATTCCACACAATTTTCTTCTTTATTTTCTTTCTCTTTCTATTTTTTTTTTTTTTGGATTTCAGCAATAAACTCAAATACTCATCATTGTCATTTTCTTATTTTGTTTTCTTAAAGCCACCATTCCCTTTCCAAGTTGTAAACAATATAAGTCCTAGGAAAACCAAGGTAAGATAAACACATTTATCTGTGGCTCGGTATTTTGATGGTTAATAAACGAAACTTTCATTAAACCTCAATCACGGCTACTACGGATGATGTCAAGAAAAAATAAGTTAAGGCTCAAATTGATTCAAAAATTGCCTAAAATCATGTCTAAAAAATGTATGGTAAGGTACTTCTGTCCCTGAGATTTAATCAACTAATCACCTCTTATACTCTAACCAAAACAAAAATAATGAGAATATTGAAAGAGATTGAATTTTTAAAAAATAGTCTTTTGAGTAAATGTATTATATCTCTCCAACAAAAAATGACACAAGACTCACATGGATTATACATTCATCTCCACTATAGATATCAAGCTTTTTAAGATGTGCATCTCTTTCAATCAATCATAAAAATAACACGATCATGATGTACATAAAATTTGAGTTCTAAATAAAAATATGAATATGCTTGTAAAATATTTTATTATTGGGTACATACACTTGCCACAATTCCCAAGATCAAATATGACTTTTCTATGGTTGAAATGTGGCTTTGGGTGAGTGGGTTATAGAATCAAATGTTAATAAGGAATTCAAAAGAGTATCCTGGAAATAATAACTCAAGACATTTATTTTCTATCTTTCCATTTCCAACACCTGTTTTTCCCTTAGAGATACTTCATTTTTTTTCTTTCTTTATTTCTTTTCTTTCACAACCTTTTTTTTTCAATTATTTTCACAATTCCACACAATATTCTTCGTTCTTTTCTTTCTCTTTCTATTTTTTTGGATTTCATTAATAGACTCAAATACTCATCATCCTCATTTTTTTTTTTTTTTTTTTTAAAGCCACCATTTCCTTTCCAAGTTGTAAACAATATAAGCCCCAGGATAACCAAGGTAAGATAAACACATTTATCATTGGCTTGATATTTTCATGGTTAATAAACGAAATTTTCATTAAAGCTCAATCACGACTACTACGGATGATGTCAAGAACGAATAAGTTAAGGCTCAAATTGATTCAAAAATGGCCTAAAATCATGTCTAAAAAATGTATGATAGGATACTTCTATCATTGAGATTTAATCAACTAATCACCTCGTATACTATAACCAAAACAAAAATAATGAAAGTATTGAAAGAGATTGAAGTTAAAAAAATAGTCTTTTGAGTAAATGTATTATAACTCTCCAACAAAGAATGACACAAGACTCACATGGATTATACATTCATCTCCACTATAGATATCAAGCTTTTTAAGATGTGCATCTCAGTCAATCAATCATAAAATTAACACGATCATGGTGTACATAAAATTTGAGTTCTAAATAAAAATATGAATATGATACTAAAATATTTTATTATTGGTTACATACACTTGCCACAATTCCCAAGATCAAATATGACTTTTCTATGGTTGTAATGTGGCTTTGGGTGAATGGGTTATAGAATCGAATATTAATAAGGAATTCAAAAGAGTATCCTGAAAATAATAACTCTAGACATTTATTTTCTATCTTTCCATTTCCAACACCTTTTTTTCCCTTAAAGATACTTCATTTTTTTTCTTTTTTTATTTCTTTTCTTTCGCAACCTTTTTTTTTTTCAATTGTTTTCACAATTCCACACAATATTCTTCTTTCTTTTTTTTCTCTTTCTATTTTTTTGGATTTCATTAATAGACTCAAATATTCATCATCCTCATTTTCTTTTTTTTTTTTTTCTCTTAAAGCCACCATTTCCTTTCCAAGTTGTAAACAATATAAGCCCCAGGATAACCAACATAAGATAAACACATTTATCACTGGCTTGGTATTTTCATGGTTAATAAATGAAATTTTCATTAAAGCTCAATCACGACTACTACGGATGATGATAAGAAAGAATAAGTTAAGGCTCAAATTGATTCAAGAATGGCCTAAAATCATGTCTAAAAAATTTATGATAGGATACTTCTATCATTGAGATTTAATCAACTAATCACCTCGTATACTCCAACCAAAACAAAAATAATGAAAGTATTGAAAGAGATTGAAGTTAAAAAAAAAAGTCTTTTGAGTAAATGTATTATAACTCTCCAACAAAGAATGACACAAGACTCACATGGGTTATACATTCATCTCCACTACAGATATCAAGCTTTTTAAGAATTGCATCTCATTCAATGAATCATAAAAATAACACGGTCATGGTGTACATGAAATTTGAGTTCTAAATACAAATATGAATACTCATCTAGACTGCTAATACGCAAACAACTCAAGATTCATGTTGAATATTAAAAAACTTCATACAAATTAAGAGATAATAATACAGTCTAAATCGATTTTTTTTTAATATTTAATTTTTAATTTTTGTAAAAAAATTAAAAACAAAATAGCACATGATGGTGGTTCCACATAGTGGTGTAACCCTTACACCCCCCCCCCCCCAACTTAAAGCATGCATTGTCCTCAATGCAAAACATGGTAATGCAATGAGAAAAATAAAAACAATGAGGGAAGTAAAACACATGGTATTGAGCTACAACGGTAAAACCACAGGCTAGAAAACAAAAAAAAAACTACAAAAAAAGAAATAAGAATAAAAAACTAATAAAATTACCTAGAAAATAAACACAAAAGAAAAATAAAACACACAAAAATATGTGCACCCCCAACTTAGACCCAACATAGAAAATAAACACAAAAGAAAAATAAAACACACAAAAATATGTGCACCCCCAACTTAGACCCAACACTATGTTCAAAGAAAAATATTAACATGAAAATCCAAATAATAATAGGTACAAGGTAAAAAGGTGTATGCAAATCTTAAAAAAAATATAAATTGATAAAATACAAAAAAAATAAAAATAATTCTAACTACTATGTACGAGTAAAAATAAAAGCTCACTCTCAATCCAGCTTAAAGTCAGATTTGAATATGTGTTATTTTATTTTCAATGACTTAAAAACATGGTGTCTAAGCAACTCCTTTAATCGAACCATCCACTCATACACCCGACACACTTTTGGAACATGCAAGAAAAATGAGATATATACATTTTTATGGAAATCCAAGATTGAGGTAGAAAATGGATCTTTGTCAATTATGACACTCAACTCAATTTTCAAACCCTCACCAAGCTTGAATATGTAAATTTCATTAATACTCCTTGATAATGAAAGGTCCCTGGGCTTATTAGCCTCTTGTGGGATAATAATGTCACTTAATTCTTCATTATCAAGAGTATTGACGGATTCATCCTCAGTTTGTAGTTCCGTAAAAGAATTACTCTCACTACATTGACCATACTCAACTTCTTGTTCTTGGCTCAGACTATTAACCATCATGGTCAATGTATTGAGCATGTCTTTTATCACATTTTAGTTCATGCACTTGGTTTTGAGTACGTTTGGATGTTTTTATGTTTTGAAATGTGGTTTTATTCAATTATTCAATTGGTTGTGGTATTTTACATAAATTTTGTTGTGTTAAGATTCATAGAAAACTCATCATTTTAAGCACGCAATGATTTCTTATTTTGAAAAAAATTTTGAAATAACATGATCATTTATGAAGCTTACATACATAGTGGATATGTGAAACCCTTATGTAGATTTTGAACCAATCTTCCTTGGAGAGATTTTTAACATTTACTCAAGTAAGAATTTCAGTTTAGCGAAAAACTTCTTTGAATAATCTCATTAATCTTGCTTTGATTAGCACTTATTGAATGACATGTTAACATTCTTCTTTAGATCTTTATGAGAATCATGCGGGTGTATAGGTTCTAAAAAATGATCTTAGGTCAGTTGCGATTTTATTTTAAGTCTTAGCCATTTCTTTTTGCAAAATTATATTCCTAGTAAGCCATGATTGAGCCTTGAAAAAAAATTATTTTTATTAAACCTGGGAAATTTTGAACTTTTGTCATTATTATGCGGGTTTGAAATGCATATTTCTATAGAGCTCAGATGGAGGAATAAACTTCACCGTTGGATTCATATCGCAAAATCGAGTTGTCCTGTCAATTTTTGTCGAGTTCCAAGATAGTCGAATTTTACACATTTTACGAGACAATGGGATGACAAATGAACTTTTAAACGTCTCTAAAAATGAAAAATTACAAAATTTCCTTATAATTGAGTAAAAATTCAAATAAAATTAATTTGAATTGAAAGGGAAATTTAATTAAGTTGTTTCGACTTAAAAACGGACCCGAAAGTAGTAAACGTGCGAGATAATGTAGACTGCACAATTAAAAAGTATAAATAGGGGCTAATATCTGAAAAATCAGATAGGTTTAATTGCATTGTAGATCCCCAAAGTATAGAGTTTGTCTAATTTTGGTCCCTAGCATTTCAATTGCATCATTTTAGTTCTTGAAGTATTGAATATGTTTTTATATGGTCCCTCAAGTAGATAACATTCAGATTGTTAATAATTTTTTATCATAAATTTATTACATGATACTTAAATATGGACAAAAAATAATTTGAATAACTCTTGATCAAATTTTTACACAAATTTTAGTTAAATAATTATCTAAATTTCACAGTTTTGATCAAGAACCATTCAAATTTTAGTCAAAAGTTACCCATATTACACTTTTTTTTTATCAAGAGCTACCCAAATTTTGTTTAAGAGCTATCAAAATTATTATTTGTCCATATTTAAGTATTACGTGACAAGTTTATGATAAAAAATTGCTAACAATCTAGATGTTGTCTACTTGAAGGACCATATAGAAACATATTTAATATTTTAGGGACCAAAATGATACAATTAAAATATTAGAGACTAAAATGAGACAAATTTCATACTTTGGGGACCTCCAGTGTAATTAACCCAATCAGATATTTTCACACCCCTAAGTCAGCTGAGTTCCAACATTGAAGAGGAGAAGAGAAGAAAGAGAGAAAACCTAGAATTTCTACCTTTCTCCTTTGATCCAAGAAGCTCCGTCGGTCGGAATTGCTTGGACCAAGAACTAAAGTTGGTCTACGCAACAAGGACTATGTCTACATACCAAGAACGAGGGATTTCACCAAAGATCCAAGAAGAGAATTTTGGGAAATCAAAGCCTTGGGGTTGTGGTGGTGTTCTAGGAGGCTTTCTACCTTCTATTTACACTCCAAGAGGTAGGGTTTCTCCTACTTTGGTTGATTTCTTACCTAGGGTGTATTATGGAATGGGTAAGGGTATTGAATAACATAGGTCATTTGACCATGGTTATGGAAATGGGTATTGAAATGGCTTAAAATCAATTCCTAACTTGGGTTGATGTATAGAAATTATTGGGTGATTTCTTGAAAATTAGCATTGGTGGGCATGTTATGTGTTTATTTAATGCCTTGAGAATTGAATGTGTTATTGGCATGAGTTATGTATAACATGCTTGTTGTGAATTGTGGTTGAATATCAAATGTTAATATATGTTCTTTGCTATATTGACTTGTGATGAAATTGGTGATTATGAACATAAGACATAAATTGCCATGATATATGTAACATGTGTGGTTTAAGTTGTCCATATGACATTCATTACATGTGGGACATGACATTGATGAGCAATGGTTCATTACATTGCATTTCCACGGAGACATCGCATCTTGAGGGTGTGTGTGCATGGTTGTCGTCTTCACCTCATTTGGTGTGTGACGAGTGGACATGGGAATGTTGGATCGATGATTTGACTTAGTCGCACGGTTTTATGGAAAATTGGGTCGGGGTTAGCAAAAAGAGCTAGAATATCCCTTAGGTGAAAGGCCCGTTGATTGGATTTACACTCCGTTGGTATAAGAGCCCATAAAGTGTATCGGTATACGCAACACCGTTGGTGGTAGTCCATGAATTCCGTGTCGGCTGGGAGTCGTTGGTGTAAGTCCATGATTACCCACCCCAAGAAAGACCCTAGTTTTGAAAATGTCATTTAATGTGTAACATAGATGACAGTTTAAATAAAGACCCCCGGTTGTAAGGGCGTCACAGCTAGACACTGCATTGTGTTGTGGAAATCGGTGAAGAATTGGGGTAAAGTGCATGAGTGAGTCTCATCTCATTTCATGGCATGACACAATAGATTCCAACATGAATTACATATTCTTGCAGTGGAATGTATATTGGTTGTGTATTGTTGCATGTATACATTCATATGCACTCAGGTGGGGAGTAGCCCTTGTAGGAAATACTCTAATGGGCTTGGCTCACCCTATATGGGAACACATTTCAGGTGCGGGGCTTATTCAGATGGATTACACACATTCGAGACCGCAAGAATGAAGAAAAGTCAGTTTGTGGCTTTTGAAAACAAGTTTTGTGTAAAACTTATGTTTAATTCCATTTTTGACATATAACCGTGTAAATGGCTTGTACTAGAACTTGTAGATATCAAGTTTTATGTGAATAACATCATTATGTAGGTTTGAGATGATGTTGGAATGGTTAAAATTGGATTTGAAATGTAACACAGGTGAAACTGGGAAAAATGGGCACAGTGTATCAGTACGGCGAGGTCCATAAGGCAAATCGTACCGGTACGGTGAAGTCTAGTGAGCAACCTGTACCGGTACGCGTACTGGTACACTTTTCAAAAACAAGAAATTTTGAAATTGTTTTGCCATGCCTATGGACTTTGGGTTCTTTGGTTCCAATGATACAAATGGACCTTAAATGAGATATATTAGGGTATATTGAACCTCGATAGGATTAAATGATAACAGAATACGGATTCTCGTGTGAGTTATTATTCCGGTTCAAGGAATGACATTAGCGTGGTGTCGAATCATGCGACACTCACGAGTATTTTCGCCGGTTGACAGGTGGTCAACGAGACCTCCGATTTTAGGGGCATCACAGCTTGGTATCAAAGCATAGGTATACAAATTACCTAGGGCTTGATGGGCATTGGGTCTAGACCATTGCATGCATTGTACATTTCATCTGATGTGCTTACATCTTGCTACATGATTACGTGCAATGTGATTATGTAAATGATATAAATGGTAAAAATGTATGTGGAAAAGAAAACACTAAGGTTAGAAAACATAACCTCGGGTTTCGGAAAAAGGGATGAACGGTATAGTTCAATGTATAAATGTCTATTAGTAGGTGGCACACGCACTACTAGTGAGACAAAGAAGAAAATGTTTAAGTTTTAAACTTGATCCCTATTTTGGGATACTATGTGAGTGTTCGATTGCTATTTGACATGTGTGTAGATGGCAAATCGAGGAAGAGGACGCCGAGGCGGTGGGTGGAACAACCAACCACCACCGGCCTTTAACCAACAAGCCTTTTGTAGAGGCTATTGGTGCGGCGACGGCTACAGTTGCACAGGCTAGTGCAAGTGGGAGTTAAGGAGGCTCAAGTCACCTTCAGAAGTTCAAGGCACATCAACCTCCGATCTTTATGGGAGGGCAGATCCGATGGTGGCTAACCATTGGTTCCGACAAGTGGATAAGGTCTTAAAGACTATGGAGATCACCTCCGATGCCACAAAGATAACACTAGCTAATTTTCAGCTACAAGGAGAATCCCAAGTGTAGTGGGATTGGGTCAAGACCTCAAAGAACTTAGAGGTAATGATATGGACGGAGTTCAGGTAGCTCTTCATGGGAAAGTATTTCCCTACTACTGCTACACATGCAAAGGCCTAGGAGTTCTTAGACTTGCAACAAGGGATGATAACAGTGATGGAATACGTGGCCAAGTTCATGAAATTAGCCCGTTTCACTGATGACTATGTGGCCACTGACTTGTCCAAGTGAGCAAGTTTGAGGGTGGTCTGAAGTTGTCCATTCGGGGTAAAATTTTAGATCTTTTCTACAAGACTTGGACTCGATGGTTGCGACTGCTATAGCCATTGAGAGAGAGGTAGAGGATGCGTGAAACATCTGGGAGGTGGGTGTAAAAGATAAGAGGAATGAGGGTCAATCCTCTTCTTCTAGCTCGAGAAAGAGACAGAGGACCTTTACTCCCTAGGGACCATAGGGGCAGGGGCGTGGTTATCAAGGTCAAGGCCAAGGTCAATCCTCTCAAGGCGGGAGAAATCAACGGACTACATAACAGGTGGGGCAAAGGACATGTTTCTATTGCCACCAGCGGGGTCATATGAAGCGAGATTGCCCCTAGAGGTAAAGATTCTAAAGTTATGGGTCATCTAAGTCCTAGACTTCGGTAGGATAGCCATAGACACACTATGCTCCTCATTACCCTGGGCCAAGGGAGCCAATATCAGTTCCAAGGTACTACTCAGGCCCCTACTACCTCACGTGCGGGGACTTCGCAAGTAGGCAGATAAGTCAAGGCATGGGTCGAGGCCGAGGCCAGGGCTCACAAACTGGGAGTTCAGGGACCCAGGGGCGTGTCTACGTCATGATGCCACAGACTGAGCCTGTAGATTAGTCGGTGATACATTGTACAATTTCTACTCTCTCGCTTATGGGGTAGAGTGTTATTTGATTCTGGTGCATCGCATTCATTTATTGTTGCATCTTGTGTGAAAGACTTGGGCTTAGAGGTTAAGACCTTGGAAGAGCCATTGTATGTGAGTTCTCCCCTAGGAGTTAGGGTGAGAGTTGATCAGATATGTCTAGGTTGTGAGCTAGAGATCTCGGGGATTCTACTCACCATGAACCTTAGGGTCATGGACATGTCAGAGTTTGATGTCATCCTCTGGATGAATTGGTTGACAGCACATCGAGTCGTTATTGATTGTGATTGGAAGAGGGTCATTGCTTATACGCCTAATGGTGTTTGTTTCAAGCTCCAGGGGAAAAAGCATGATGCTTTACCCCAAGCCGTGTATGATTCTCATTGGCATAGGGCAGTTGATGGGTTGGCTAGCTAGCCTTACCTTGGAGGACAAGGCGAGACAAGATTGGGTCTACCTCGGGTAGTTTGTGAATATGAGGATGTTTTTTCAGATGAACTACTAGGATTACCTCCACATAGGGATGTAGATTTTACCATTGAGTTCCACCCCAGTACTTCACCTATTTCTACGACTCCACATAGGATGACACTAGCTGAGTTGCAAGAACTCAAGGTCCAAATGCAAGAATTATTGGATAGGGGCTTCATTAGACCGAGCACTTCACCTTGAGGCGCTCTGGTGTTGTTTGCCAAGAAGAAGGACAAGACCCTTTGATTATGTATAGACTATTGGCAGTTGAACCGGGTCACTATCAAGAATGGTACGCTTTGCCGAGGATTGATGACTTGTTTGATCAACTGAGAGGGGCACGGGTCTACTCCAAGATAGATCTCTGTATTGGTTACCATCAGTTGAGGGTTAGGGAGGAGGATATCCCTAACACGACGTTCAGAACATGGTACAGGCATTTTGAGTTCATAGTGATGTCATTCGGATTGACTAATGCTCTAGTGGCATTCATGGATCTCATGTACAGGGTGTTCCATCCCTATCTTCATCAATTCGTTGTAGTCTTCGTTGACGACATCTTGATCTACTCCAAGTCTGAGGAGAAGCATGAGGGTCAATTGAGGATTGTTCTCCAAACCTTAAGGGACCATTAGTTGTATGCTAAGTTCAGCAAGTATAAATTTTGTCTTACGAAGGTGAAATTTTTAGGGCATGTGATGTCGGTTTCGGATGTATCAATGGACCCGGAGAAGGTTAAGGTGGTTATGAATTAGGAGAGACCGAAGTCAGTCTTTGAGATCTGTAGTTTCTTGGGATTGGCAGGGTTTAACCAGAGGTTCATCTAGGACTTCTCCCGATTAGCTGCACCGATGACGAGATTGACCCTAAAAGAGGTCAAGTTTGAGTGGAATGACTCATGTGAGAAGACATTCCAGGAGTTGAAGAAGAGGCTTACTTCAGCTCCTATTCTGATAGTTCTGAAAAGGGGATAGAGGTACACAATGTATTGATATGCCTCGAAGGACAGACTTGGGTGTGTTTTGATGCAGTCCGGGAGGGTGGTGGCCTATAGTTCTCGGCAGTTAAAGAACCACGAGCAGAATTACCCTACGCACGACATGGAGTTAGTGGCCATTGTCTTTGCCTTGAAGGCTTGACACCACTATCTATATGGTGAATAGTTCGAGGTGTTTTCGGACCACAAGAGTCTGAAGTACATCTTCACACAGTAGAACCTCAACATGAGGCAACACAAGTGGATGGAGTACCTAGAGGACTATGACTTCACTTTGCATTACCATCCCGATAAGGCAAATGTGGTGGTTGATGCACTCAGTCGGAAGTCACGGGAAGTCTTCGTTAGTGTGGTTTCCAGGGAGTGACAGATGCTCGAGACTGTAGGATAGTTTAGGCTACGATACATGGGTCAGACTCAGGGTGCTTTGGGGAGTTTAGTGGCTACATCTTCCCTATTGAGCAGGGTGATTGAGTCCTAGGGGATGGATACAGAGTTATCATCCGTCAGGGACTGGGTACAAGTAGGTATGGGTGACGAGGACTGGACCATTCACTCGGATGGTAGTCTTCAGTTTAGGGGAAGGTTTGTGGTTTTCCAATCTGTAGAGCTAAGGGAGGAGATTCTCAGAGAGTTTCACTGCTCCTGTTTTGTTGTGCATCTAGGTGGCATGAAGATGTACTATGATCTTCGTTGCCAGTATTATTAGAGCAGGATGAAGAAAGATGTTGGGGATTATATCAGTCGATGTCTCACATGTCAACAAGTAAAGGCTGAACACCAGATGCCAGCGGGATTACTCCAACCTTTGGACGTAGTTGAGTGGAAGTGGCAGCATGTCATGATGGATTTTGTGACTCACTTGCCACAAATATTGCGAGGACAAGACGTAGTGTGGGTGATAGTGGACCGGCTTATGAAGTCGGCGCACTTTTTAGCTATGCGAATGACTCACACTGGAGGAATTTTGTAGGTTGTACATACGGGAGATTGTCCAGTTGCATGGGGTACCCATATCTATAGTATCAGATCGGGATTTCAGGTTTATGGCTCATTTTTGGGAGAGTTTCTAGCAAGCTATAGGGACACGGTTGATGATGAGCATCGCTTTTCATCCTCAGATGGACGATCAGTCGGAGAGGACCATCCAGATATTAGAGGACATGTTACGGGCATGCGTTTTAAATCTCAAGGGTAGTTGGAAAGATCATTTAGCCTTGGTAGAGTTTGCCTACAACAACAGTTATCAGATGAGCATACAGATGACACTCTATGAGGCATTATATGGGAGGTCATGTCGTTCTCCGGTGTGTTGGACGAAAATAGGAGAGAGACCCTCTACGGGTCCGGAGTTGATAAGGGTCACCTCAGAGAAGGTAGACTTGATACAGAAGCGTCTTCTCACGGCTCAGAGCCAATAGAAGAGCTACACTGACAGACGACGACGACCTCTAGAGATTGAGGTGGGAGATCATATCCTCTTGAAGGTGATACCTAAGAGAGGAGTGGTCAGGTTTGACAAGTGGGAAAAGCTATCGCTGAGGTATATGGGGCCCTTCGAGGTACTCGAGAGGGTTGGCACAGTGGCTTATCGGTTGGCATTACTGTCAAATCTATTGAGTGTTCACGCGGTATTCCATGTCTCCATGTTTCGAAAATACACCCCAGATCCGACTCATGTGGTGGATTGGGGCGAGCTTGTTGTTGATGCGGATCGGACCTTCGAGGAGGGACCGGTGCGCATCATGGATAGTCAGGATCAAGTTTTGCGAGGCAAGATCGTGAGGCTAATGAAGGTGTTGTGGCAGCACCGAGGAGTGGAGAAGGCAACATGGGAGCGTGAGGACACTATCCGTACAAGTTATCCTTTCTTATTCAAGGATGGAGGTATATAATTATATCCATTTAGTATTATATGACTGTTACATATGCATGTGGTTGAATGTGCATGTGTGTGTGTATATCGAGGATAAAATTTTTTTTTAAAGGGGGAAGAATATAAAATTCGAGAAAATTTAAAATTTTTCGAAAAAAGGGCAAAATGATAATTTGTCACTATAAAGCAAAATTTAAAACCTATATTTTTCTAGAGCTCAGATGACGCAACACACCTCACCGTTGCATTCATCTAGTTACCTTATCAATTTTCATCGAATTTTGAGATAGTCAGCTGTTTTACATTTGACGAGACAATCGGGTGATGAATGACATCATAAACATCCCCAAAAACAAAATATATAAAATTTTCTTATAATTAAAGGAAAGTTCAAATAAAAATAAATTGAACTTAAATCGGGATAAAATTACGTCATTTTCGAGCAAAAACAGACCCAAAAATAAGAAACGTGCGGCGCAACGTGGACCGCACAATTTAAGAGTATAAATATGAGTGAAATATCAGATTTTATTATATTTTCACCCCCACTTGTCTAGTCTCACAAGTTAGAAGAGAAGAGAAATGAGAGAAGAGAAAAATCAAGATTTCTATCTTTCTCCTTGCGATCTACAGAGTTTTCGTCAGAACCAAGAGTTAAAGTTCATCTATGGGACGAGAGCTATGCAACCACACCAAGAACGAAAGATTTCACCAAAGATCCAAAGAGGGAGTTTTGGGAAATCAAGAGTTTTTGACTTGGGAGGTGTTCTTGAGGTTCTCCATACTTCACTTCACGCTCCAAGAGGTAGGGTTCCTCCTACTTTGGTTTAATTTCTAACCTAGGGTATTATGTCTAATGGGTAAGTTGGTAAGATTTTATATCAGCTGACCTATGGTGTAAAATTAATGGAAATGGGTATAGAAATGGTGTAGAAAAGAAATGAATTCCTAGCTTGGAATTGATATGTGATAATTACTTGTGTAATTTCATGGAAATAGATATTATGTGGGCATGTTATATGTTTATTTTATACCTTAAGAATTAAGTGTGTTATTGGCATGTATTATGTAATAACATGCTTGTGAAATATCGTTGGAAATCACATGTTGATTTGTGTTTATTGATATATTAATATTTGTGATGAAATTTTGGTGATTATATGCATATGATATGATTGGCCATGAAACATGAAGATATATGTTAATTTAGCTCATATGGTATCCATTTCATATGAGACATGTCATAGGTATTGTAATGGTGCATTACATTGCATTTGCACGGAGGCATTGCATTCATGGGTATAAGACATGGGTGTGGGTGAGTGTGCATGGTTTGGTTAAATACCCTACTAAGTGGATGATGGGTGGGCTCGAGAAAGTTGGATTAAAAATTTGACTGAGCCACATGGTCGCATGAAAATTTGGTCTGGGTAGCAAGAAGGGCTAGACTATTCCTCGAGTGAGAGACCCGGTGGTTGGATACGCACTCCATTGGTAGAAGAGCCCATGAGATGTGTCAGTGTACGTGGAACTGTTGGTGGAAGTCCATGAATTCTGTGTCGATTGGGTGCCGTTGGTGTAAGTCCATAAATATCCACCCCAATAAAGACCCGAGAGATTTTAAATAGTCATTGAATGAAAAATGTAAGTGGCAAGAGCCAGAAAAGCTCGATTTTATACACATTGACAAATTGCATGTGTTGAGGAGCCGAGAAAGGCTCGGGTTAAAATGTGGGAATGAGTCTCATCTCATTTCTTGGCATGGCATGGAAGATCCCAATATTGAATGCTTAATTCTTGATTGGAATGTTATAAATTATGGATTGCTGTATGTGCACATTTCATATGCACTTAGGTTGGGGAGTAGCCTCTGTAGGGGATACTCTATTGAGCGTAGTTCACCAAATACGGGAACACATTTCAAGTGCGGGGGTTTGTACCAGCAGGGGACTCTCATCCGGGGCCACCAAGATGAAGAAAAGCCAACTTGTGGCTTTTGTAGCACATTTTATGTAATCTTTGTAAAAATTATGCTTGTGAGCATGTAATCATGTAAATAGATTGTAATAGAACTTGTACATATCAAGTTTTATGTGATAAACATCATCATACACGTTTTGGATGGTGTTGGAATGGTTTTGAATAGATTGGGAAATGAAAAACTGGTGAAACAAACATTTTTGGGCAAAACCTACCGATAGAACTAGTACAGATAGGTGTTGTCCAGAGGGCAAAACCTACCAGTAGAACATTAACCTATCGATAGAATTTTTCTAGTAAGTAAAACCTATTGGTAGTTTGTTAAAACCTACCGATAGAAGTTTTCCAGTAAACAAAACCTACTGGTAGGTCCATAAAAACCTACCGATAGCTTTATCAAAAATCTGAAATTTTAAGAATGCATTGTCATGCTTTTGGGCTACGTATTCTTTAGCTCCAAGGATATAAAATGGACATCAAATAAGTATAAATTGTAGTGTATTGGACCTCGATTGAGCCAAATGGTAAAACATACACGAGTTAAACTTGTGGGTTATAATCCTGGTTAAGGGGATGTGATAGACGTGATGTTGGGTTGTATGACAATCACGGGTATTTTCACGGGTTAACGGATGGTCAAAGTTTGAAAAAGGACCCCCGATTTTAGGGACGTCATAGAGCTTACAAGAATATTGGTACTGGTACTGAGACCCCAGTATTTTCCATTTTTGACCATGATCCACTTCGAATCTAAAAACATGCAAAACATGAAAGTTGTAGATCTGGATGTCATCTACCTTGGGTAAAAATTTCAGCTCAATCGGATAGTGGTAACAAGATTTATAACAAATATATGAAAACTAGTCTGAGTTGTCATTAAAGCTCATTACCATCGAGGTACCATTACCTCATCACTAGGTACCCGTACTATAGTTAAAAAAATAGAAAAACTTGGGTCAAATTTGGGATTACCCGCACTTTCCACTAGATCTATATATATCTCTCTTTCAGGAGTTTTAAGAAGGAAGTAGGGTTAGAGAGGGAGGCTATCTAAGCTTAGGAATAGTGTAGAGAGAGAAGGCTAGGGTTTTTGTTTTTCCTTCACCATTTTCATTCTTGTAATCTTCAATCTACATGAAATATTTCTTTCTAGCACATTAACTTGTTTATTTCAAGTTGTATTGAGTTTACTTTTGTAGAGATCTAAAAAGTGAGGATAAAATTTTCAGTTTTGCTTGTAGGGCACTATTCATGCACCATTTACTAGTAGGGCACAACATATGTATCATTTAGGTATAAGTCATGTTTAGGAGCATAATTTGAGTGTGAAATAGAATAGAAACATGTTTATAATGTTAAAATATACATAATATGTGAATTTAAGCCTAAACGAAAATAGTTTCAAAAATTAGATCAAAAAAGCATCCCAAGTGGGCCAGGTGGGACCGGCCAAACTTGGCCACGAGAGAAAATTAATTTTTTTGAAAATTTTTATTTAAAATAATTTTAAAAACTTTAGTTAAAATAAAATGTCAAATTGAGACGTTTCGAGACAGGTTATAGTATAACGGGGTCCCGGATTCATCAAGGGCAAAAAGGTCATTTAGCACTTTTGCCCCTTCGCTATAAATACAGCCCCCTTAGTGTAAAAATATCACATTTTGTTCTGGGAAGGGATAGTACACATTCAAGGAGGAAAAATAAAGAAAAACCCTAGGTTCTTCAAGCTTCAAGCCACCAAAACTCACTCCTAGGCCAAGATTCTTGCAACACTTCCTTCTAGGAAGTTATTCCTCTCAACAAGGGCTATATTCTCACTAATTGGTTTGGCTGTGCAGCGAACACAACTCCCTTGGCTTGAGAAAAATCATTTTAGGTATGATATTTTGCTAAGTTGAGAATAGATTTAAGTTTTCTTGCCTTCCTATGTGTTGATTGAATGATTTAGGTGTTTACTTGATGTTAGAAAATCAGTTAGGTGGTAGTTGCTTTGAAAACTTAGAGTTAGTAGTTTAAGTACTTTTGTGTTCCTTGAGTTTCTTGAAAATTTGTTACTATGATAAAGGTGTACCTTGCTTATGTGTTGATTATTATATTCTAGCTTATGTTCATGTAGAGAAACTCTTTTGGTTTGATAGTTATGATTTATTCCTTGAGTTGGTAGTTTGTGTATTTGTAGTTTCTTTGAGAAATTGTGAAATTAATGAATATGAAGCTTGATCATATGTTTAATTCGTTCAATTGTGCCTCACATTCATGTAGACAAAGTGTTATGAATTTGAAGTTATGTTTTACTTTATAAATGAGGCATATTTTAAGTTATACGTTATGTGTTTGATAAAATGTTTCATAGAATTCACATTAAGAAAAATCATGGCATCCTGGCATACATGAATCCTTGGAACACAGTGTGGGTTGAGCACTTGGTGCTATACATTATGAGGGTATAGATCCTATGGTAAAAAATCCAAAATCTAGCCAATGACAGTACTCGCGGGCTAATAGGGGCGGATCGTGAAGTAAGACATGGGTGGCATAGAGTTGCATGGGTGTGTCATGCATATTGACATTGCATAGCATTGAGGGATTATAGGATTGTAGCTTTTAAAATGTACACTTGCACATGTCACACCTTAAATTTATTCCTAGCATTAGCACTTTGTCATACCAGTAGTTGAGCTGACTCATTCATGGGATATCATATTATAGATGAGGCTCCCGGTACTTGAGACTTGAGGAAGTCTTAAAGGAAGGATAGGAAAGGGACTTGAATGGATATTTGGCCCTTGGTCATATTATGTATATATGGCCATAAGCCCAAATGACTTGTATTTCAATTTGAAAAGGTAATGGATTATAGACCTTGGGTCATTTTAAAGTGTAAGGGTGTAAACCCAATTGATATGTAGGATATCTTTATGTAATGATTATCATATGTGTATATTGAGACAACTAGATATGTATGTTAAAAACAAAGGATGTGTCTTTAATTTACATAGATTGTGGCCACCAAGTGAGGGTGGGTTGTGATATAATTATGCATATGAAATATTGTGAATAGTAAGTGGAAAAAAGGCTTGGAAAACAAAGAAGGTTATGCTGAAATTTTATGAAAAATTAAAAGACTTTTTAAGTGTGTAAAACACCTTTTAAATAGGTGGGAAGGATGTCAAAAGGGGGGTTAGAAACCTTGAAGAAATAAGCTAAAAATGGAAGGAAAGTGGCTTGAAAAAATTTGGGAAAAAAAATGAAAAAACATGGAAAATTAATGAAAAATCAATTTATCCAACCTAATGACCTTTCATTTTCTTTTCTTTTTCCTTTTCACTCACTCCCCGGGTTTGTGGAAATTTGGGGCATGACAACTTGGGATTTACTAGTTCTATTGCTTGTATATGGGTATTTTTCTCATTAAACTTTATATTTTGTGTATGAATGCTATTTCTTTTGTAGTTTAAAATTTTTCTTACATTAATACAAGTTCATGTTTAATGTCATTTCCATGTTTTTCTCTTTCATATTTGTCTTGTCTTTATTATGAGTAGCTAAACCTTTAGTTGGCTAATCCTAGAGGGATTTCCTCTCTCGGGTATGTGAAATCGACTCTTTTTCATTCTTCCTCATAGTGTAAAGTATTTTGTTTGACTAGGTTGAGTGCAGATGAATGTGGTTGTAGGCTTTTGATACACCATAAACTTGTCAAGGGGTATGCTCTTGTCCAAGCAACTACATTAACCTCTCACTTCCTCTGAATCAATCAAACACCTAGGCACCCTTGGTCGAATGGAATGAATCGATTTTGCATACCCATTGGAATGAACTCTATAGATTATCCAACCCTCTTTTTACTTGCATATTTATCAAAACACAAACCAACAAACTTCAAATCACAATATTTTCTATTTTTCCCTTTCACAAATCATTTTCAAAAACACTTGACCTAACCTTCACTGAGGAGATGACCTCAGAACTTTTTTCGAGTTAAAACATGACACTATAAGTCTCTCTACGCTGGGGGAGCATTTTTTCATACTCGCACATGTTTTTGTTCATCCACGGACACTTTCCCTACATCTTGCATGAGCTTGAGTGAGAGTGACACTCACCCTTCATTAAAAGCTATACAAATAATCGGGTTCGTATGGGAAGCAAGGGAAACACAATCAAATATTTTTGGCACTATTGCCAGGAAAGGCTAAGCGTCAAGTTTCAAAGGTGATTTGGGACGACAAAGGTAAGTCTCGTGATTTTCATCATGATCCAAGGTATGTCGTCTTGATTGTAAATTGTTTGTTATAGTTTATATTTTATGTAATGTTTCCTAATTTTTATGAAAATGTGATAAATGCCCCAAATTTTGAAAATGTGTATGAAATTTGTGATGAGTATGAGCACGTCACTAGTGAGTGCCTATTAAATTATATGGTTTAAGACTTTACATGTGAAGGATCAATTTCAATATTCCCAACAAATTTTACCCCAACCAGCATGTTGTAACGAGTTATCCGAGTTATGGTTGGGAGAATGAACTTGTAAAATCCAGGTAAATTAAATTTTTTTCTAAAAAGGGTAAAACGGTAATTTGTCACTATAGTACGAGTTGAAAATTTGAAATTTTTTTAGGTCTCGGATGATGAAACGGACCTCGCCGTTGGATTTGTCTCTCGAAATCTAGTTATCACGTCAAATTTCATTGAATTCCGAGATAGTTAAATTTTTTGCGTTTTACGGGATGATCGAGTCTCAAGTGACCCAAAAAATGAGATTTTTGATAAAATTTTGAAACATGAAAAATAATTTAAGGCAAATAAAAATAAAATTAATTTGAACTTGAGGGGCTAAATTTAATCGTTTCGAGATTAAAACGGACCCGAAAAAAAGAGGGTCGTGTGGTGTGTTGTGGGCCAATTATTGTAAGACTATAAATAGGGGAGAAATCTGGTTTTTGGCCTCATTTGTGTTCAACTGGTTAGCCGATAGAGAAGAGAGGGAAAAAAAAGAATTTCTCTACCTTCTCTCTAAGATCTACAGAGATTGAGTGGTCGAATCCGCTCGGGCCAAAAAGAAAAGTTGTTCTCCTCGACATGGACTACAAAACCATACCAAGGAGGTCGCTTTTGGGTGAGAATCCAAGGACGGTATTTTTGGGAAGAGGAGATTCTAGCTTGTTTTGGGTTCTTGGAGCTTCCCAACGTGATTTCACGCTTCAAGAGGTAGGGTTCCTTCCTACTTAATTTATTTACAACCTAGGTTGTCTATATGTAATGGGTGGATTTATAAAATACTATATCATGTGTCTATGCTTGTGAAATTGATGAAATGGGTATGAAAGTGGATATAGAAATGGGTTAAAATAAATTCCTAACTTGGAGTTGATATATGGTAATCACTTGTTTAATTCCATGGAAATGTGATTGTGGGCATGCTATGTGTTTAAAATTATGCCATGGGAATTGAAGTGTGCTATTGGCTTATATTATGTAATAACATGTTAGTGATTGTTGTTGGAAAACAAAATGTTGATATATGTAAACCCCCACATGTCTAAACTATCAAAAATCGTCCAATTGGCTTCGTTTCCCATTTAACGTCTCCATTTACATCCTAAATCAAAATATAAGAATAATAAGTATATTTAGGCTCCAAACAAGTATAGAAGAACCAATCAGTCCGGTAGACTACCTTTCACCAATTGGATCATAACTCTTAAAGTCCAAATTGTGCACCGTTATTTTTGTTAGAACCCTAACTCGTATATCTTTCCAACCATATAGGTCACACATACTAGAAATAGCTGAGTCAAATCAGTTTATTCTCCGAAGTTGTTCAAAAATCTGCACTGTGGTGTTCCTTCGATGGTAAAGTGTTGTGCTTTCTTCTTAGACTTGGAAGGTGTAAACCCTCACATATTTATATTAATATAGTAATGTACTTGTTTAGTGATTCTTATATATGTAATGACGTAAGAATAAACCATATATATTAAAATCATAAGAATAAATACTAGAGAGGAATAAAATAGTAATTTTAATGTTTCAAGTGTAAATTTATTTTAGCTTTGAAATAAATCATAAAAATAATTTTTTTTAAAGTTAAAATAACATGAAAAATGAATCCGGAACGTCGAAAAACCTTAAGGTAGTCATATGGATCAAATTGAAGATATTTAGTGGTAAAATCGTAATTTTGGAGAAAACCCAAAAATCAGCCTATGAACAGTAACTGTCGCAGACTACTGTGTTTAAAACACAGATTTCAACCCTTTTCTTCCATTTTTTTTCCCACATCTCTCACCCCAAACCTCTTAGAACCATAGGAAAAGGAAAAAGGAAAATGAAAAGGGAAGAAGAAAGGCTCTAAAGCTTGGGTTTTGGTTTGGAACTTTGGTTCAAGGTAGAAATTTCTTCTCATTCTCCTACATTGAGGCTAGAGTTTATATCTATGTATATGTTGCTTCTAAATCTTAGATATATGTTATAAAATTATTATTTTTTTGATACTCTTGCAAACATTATCATGTTTGGAATGAAGTTATGGTTTGATAGCCATGAAATTATTAAAATCTCAAAACCCTTGTTTCATTGAAGAAATAGAAATTTTTGTTCTTGATATTCCTTAATTCTTGATTTCAAAATCCTAGTGCTTTGTTGGAACAATAAAAATATATGTTTGATGATCTCTTGCATATTTTTATTAAATTGTTCTATTGGAATCATATAGGAGAAAATTGGGGATTTTTGAGATTTAATGTGATTTGAGAAATACCTATGGAATTTGGGGTTTTGAAAATTATGAACTTTTGTTGAGAAATTGTTGGTGATTGTATCTCATAGAGGTGTTTGAATGACCATAGGTGGCCGTTGACCGGGTATCGTAGAGTGGGTAGATGTGCGTGGTTCTTACTCCGTGCGGGTTTGAATTTTTCCTACCACTCGTAGTAGGGTCGGTACCTTGCGATGACCAAACTACTATTAGCTAACAGGTGCTGTGTTAGAGGATTAGTATACTATGTCTGGGTCATATTCATTATTGTCAGTGCATTGGTATGGGACAATGCATCGGTAGGCGCCCTTCCCAAAGTTTGATATCCTTGCGAGAATTTGTGTGTGTGTGGGCCAGGATATTCTCAATGTGTTTATTCATGCAATTATCTTACATCAAACTTGAGATACATTGTGGTTATTGTTTATTGCGTTATCTTTTGGATATGATTATCTTGGAAATTGTTATGAGAATAATTACTCTTTGGAATGGTTATTTATGGTGAGATTGACTTTACTCTTGCACTTAATAATTACTATTTGGAATGGTTATTTATGGTGGGATTGGCTTATTCTTCCACTTAATTATTGTTAATGTATAAACTTGAGATCTTTGAAAATGTCATGTTTTCTTTCAAAATTTACGTATACTATTTGTGAAATGAGACCGACTATTTTCTATGCTTTCCAAACCTTGTTAGAGTTTGGGACTATTTTCCTACAGAGCTTAGTGCTCACCCCCTACCAATAATGTTTTCTTTTCAAATTTCGTGCTAGAGGAAGATCCCGGCATTGACGAGCCAGGAAATTGGGTGGTTCCACCAAAGGGGAACCTAGATCCTGAGGTGGATATCTAGAGCTATAGTTTATTTTTGTGCTAGACTAGGGAATTTATTTGCGATCATGTATAGTCTACTATTTTGTTTATTCCGCTGCTAAGTTTGAGTATAATTCTTTTGGAATTTAAGTGTCATAGCTTGGCCTATTCTTTTGGGATGATATTGTGGATATTATATGTGGTGAATGAAATTTTATTATTTGATGGGTAAATGGACCCGATGTGATCAATATTTATTCATATATGGACCCGGTGTGGTCAATGTAGTATAATTGCAGAGGTTGTGTTTTGGTGAAACTCCCTGTACAAAGGAGACTCTGCCCGAATTTTTTAAATTAAGGATGTTCTTTAATGATGGATTTATTTAGTTGCTCTCATCACATGAATGTTTTTAAATGGTAATGTCATCCAGGGTGGTTTTTGGGGCGTTACAATTTTGGTATCAGAGCCTAAGCTTTAGGTCTTATATGGGAGCTGTAGGTTATGGATCACTGCTAGGGAAATAGGACTAGGTTGAACGATCTTGTTAGATGAAATTTTATCTAAACTTTATGCTTTATACTAAAGCGATACTTAGGATGTCTTATACATCAATGAGCTAAATTATGAATTGATGTGCAGGATGGACGGAGGACGTGGACGTGGACGTGGAAGTGGGCATGGTCGGGGAGGACAAGAAAATCCACCACCCCCACCTCTCGATGCCATAAGCGGCATATATCAATGTTTGAGGGAACTCACCACTTTGGTACAAAATCATAATGGTGGAGTGCACCCCCTAGCACAACTGCCGGGCAATGGGGACGACAACCGGAGGATGGTAACTCTTTGGGAATTTCTGAGGCAACAACCACCTACCTTCCAAGGGAGCTCCAATCCTTTGGATGCAGATAGATGGATCTTCCAGGTGAAGAAGATTTGTGACGGCATGGGAGTTACCGAAGACTTGAGGGTTGGCTTAGCTACCTATTTGTTTGAGGGGGAGGCCGACCATTGGTGGGATTCGGTAAGAAGACGAAGGAACATAGATGCACTTACTTGGAAGGAGTTCGATCAAGTCTTCCAAGAAAAATATTTTCCTGAGTCAGTTAGAGACAAAATGAGTGCCGATTTCCTCGCTCTTCGACAGGGTAGTTTGACAGTGGGGGAGTATGAGAGAAAGTTTGAGGAATTGTCCCAATATGCCACAGAATTCATATCCATAGAGGCCAGGAGGGCCAAACGTTTTGAGCAAGGCTTGAGGCCGGCCATTAGAGAGAAGCTTGTGGCTCTTAGGATCCATGACTATGGGGATCTTGTGGATAGGGCTATGTTGGTGGAGAGAGACATGGAAGATAATCAGCGGCGACAGAACCTTATGAGGGGAGGTTCGATCAGGACCGGTGCTAGTAGTAGTGGAGCACAGAAAGGGACACCCTACCGTCGCCTAGATCAGGTAGTTGGACAGAGACCACATACAACTCAAGGAGTGAGAGGAGTACCAGAGAGAGTAGGCACCGACCCACATCGATGCTTTGCATGTGGAGGTGTTGGACACTACAAAGATAACTGTCCATTGCTTTCAACCAAAACCAACCAAGCAATCGGGCATGTGAATGTAAACAAACCACCGATACAGAGGCCACAACCGCAGAGGCCGGTAGGAGCTACAGCACCTAGAAGCACTCATCAAGGAATAGTATTTGCTATGACTTAACCAGAGGAGGATGCCTCCAATGCCGTAGTGGAAGGTATCGTTCTTCTTTACAATTCTTGGGCCTAAATTTTATTTGATCCGGGTGCGACTCATTCATTTATACGTACTGCATATGCTATTAAATTGGGATTGGGCTTCGAGAAGCTAGAACATGCATTGTGTATTAATTTGCCTACGGGTGAATGATTGGATACTAGCTGAGTGTGTAGGAGTTGCGTGCTTCGAATTGGGGATCACAAATTGATTGTAGATTTGGTTGCCTTAGACATGAAGGGGTATGACGTGATCTTTGGAATGAATTTGTTATTCACATTCCGGGCGGTAATGGATTGTTTTCGTAAATAAATTTCTTTCCAACTACCGGGAGGGGTAGTATTCAGTTTCATGAATGACCGAAATTCCTCCCATCCATTTCCTACTACGGGTAGTAGATTCTTAAAAGTTAAGGCGGGGAGTCATTTGAGTTTCTTAGCTAACTTGATGGGAGATGATCGGGATAAATTTTATGCAGATGTGGTGTTGATAGTATCAGATTTTTTGGATGTCTTCCCAGACGAACTACCCGGGCTACCCCCACACAGAGAGATTGAGTTTAAGATAGATCTCTACCCTGGAACTGAACCCATATCCATTGCTCCCTATCGGATGGCACCGATGGAGTTAAAGGAGCTAAGGAAGCAGCTGGATCATCTGTTGACCATTGGGTTTATCCGTTTGAGCACTTCACCTTGGGGAGCCCCGGTACTATTTGTGAAGAAGCATGATGAGACACTTCGATTGTGCACGGATTATCAAAGATTGAATCGAGTAACAGTGAAGAACAAATACCCTTTGCCATGAATCAACGACCTATTTGATCAGTTGAGGGGTTCTAAGTATTATTCTAAGATTGATCTTCGCACAGGGTATCATCAATTACGGATCAAGGAGGAAGATATTCCTAAGACTACTTTTCGTACTCGGTATGGTCATTTCGAGTATATGGTGATGTTGTTCGGATTGACAAATGCTCCAACAGCCTTCATGAATTTAATGCACAGGGTATTTCGGTCGTATCTAGATCAGTTTGTCATCGTGTTTATTGATGACATACTAATCTATTCCCGGACTCACGAGGAACATGGACGTCATCTCTCTATTGTGCTACAGACATTGAGAGAACATAAGTTATATGCGAAGATGAGAAAGTGCGAGTTTTGGATAAAGGAAGTGCAATTCCTTGGCCATGTGGTGTCGTAACAAGGGATATCAGTTGACCCCGCAAAGATTGAGGCAATGATAAAGTGGGAACCACCAATGAATGTGACCGAAGTACGTAGTTTTCTGGGCTTAGCAGGCTACTACCGGAGGTTTGTGGAAGGGTTCTCAAAGTTAGCAATGCCGATGACACGTCTCACAAAGAAGGGAGAAAAATTCTTGTAGACTCAAGAGTGTGAACTAGCTTTTCGCACCTTGAAGGAGAAGTTGACAACTGCTCCTGTCCTCATTATTTTGAGTAGTGGGGAAGGATACAATGTGTATACTGATGTTTCGCTACGAGGCTTGGGGTGTGTGCTAATGCAAGGAGGGAAGGTGGTTGCCTACGGCTCTAGGCAACTCAAGGTTCATGAGTAGAATTATCCCACCCATGACTTAGAGCTTGCCGTTGTGGTGTTTGCTCTTAAGTTGTGGAGGTGTTATTTGTATGGAGAGAAATTCCAAGTGTTCTCTGATCATAAGAGCCTCAAGTATATCTTCACACAGAAAGACTTGAATCTCTGGCAAAGAAGGTGAATTGAGTACCTAGAAGACTACGATTTCACACTCAACTACCATTCGGGGAAGGCGAATGTAGTAGCTGATGCACTTAGCAAGAAGTCTTGGGGTGAACTCAATGTTTCCATAGGTGAATGGAAGTTGAAGGATGCCCTTGGAGATTATGATCCATGGGTTGGAAAAGATGGATCCCGACCATGCTTGTTCAACCTTGTGGCACAACCTACTCTCCAATGTAGGGCTGTGGAATTACAATGCTTGGATCCTAAATTAGCGTCAATTCGAGCTAAATTGGAGAATAAAGAAACTATGGAGGGTTGGTCTTTGAGAAACGGACAATTGAGATATGGGGAGAAGCTATGTGTTCCTGATGATTCATCCCTAAAGGAGGAGATACTTGGAGAGTGTCATCGCTCTAAGTTTGCTATCCACCCCGGTAGCACAAAAATGTATAGGGACATGAAGCCCCAATATTGGTGGAAGGGAATGAAGAAGGATGTGGCAAGGTTCATAGCATGATGTGCGGTGTGCCAGCAGGTGAAGATCGAACATCAAAAGCCATGAGGATTACTACAGTCTTTGCCTATCCTAGGGTGAAAGTGGGATCACATCACCATGGATTTTGTGTCGGGTTTACCACGGACGTCGCGTGGACATAATGCAGTATGGGTTATTGTGGATAGACTCACCAAGTCCGCTCATTTTTTGGATATGAAAACCACGGACACATTCGAGACTTTGAGCCAGCTGTATATCCGTGAGATTGTGCGATTACATGGAGTTCCGCTTTCTATCGTGTCGGATCTTGATTCTCGGTTTGTGGCACGGTTCTAGCAAAGTCTACAATAAGCCATGGGGACAGAGTTACATTTCAGCACAGCTTTTCATCCCCAAACGGATGGCCAATCCGAGAGGGTAATACAAATTGTGGAAGACATGTTACGTGCTTGCGTGTTGGACTTCAAAGAAAGTTGGAGTGATCACTTGCCGTTGGTGGAGTTTGCGTATAACAACAACTATCAAGCAAGCATTGGGATGGCACCGTATGAAGCATTGTATGGAAGACCGTGTAGATCCCCGACGTGTTGATTCGAAGCCAACGAGAGTAGTTTGTTTGGACCGGAGATTGTTTGAGAAACTACTGAGAAAATTCAACTCATCCGAGAGAGGTTACGCACGGCACAAAGTTGACAGAAAAGCTATGCGAATCAAAGACGAAGACCCTTGGAATTCAAAGTGGGAGACTACGTGTTCCTTAAAGTATCACCCAAGAAAGGAGTATTTAGATTCGACAAGAAGGGAAAGTTAGCACCAAGATATACTGGGCCATTTGAAGTGATCAAAGTTGTGAGCAAAGCGGCGTATCAATTACGGTTACCAGCTCAGTTGTCTAGGGTACATGACGTGTTCCACGTGTCGATGTTGAGAAAGTGTCAATCAGATGCAAAGCCGATCATAGACTTGGAAGATATTGAAATTCAAGACGGAGCAACCTACGAAGAACAACCGGTAAAGATTCTCGATGCCAAAGAGAAGGTGCTTCGCAACAAAGTCATCCGACTAGTGAAGGTTTTGTGGCAACACCATGGAGTGGAAGAAGCTACTTGGGAACCGGAGCTAGAAATACGGGAGAAGTACCCGCACTTATTCGCTACTTAAGGTAAGTTTCGAGGACGAAACTTTCTTTAAGGGGGTGGATTGTAAACCCCCACATGTCTAAACTATCAACAATCGTCCAATTAGCTTCGTTTTCCATTTAACGTCTCCATTTACATCCTAAATCAAAATATAAGAATAATAAGTATATTTAGGCTCCAAACAAGTATAGAAGAACTAAGCAGTCCGGCAGACTACCTTTTACCAATTTGATCATAACTTTTTGTTGGAAAGTCCAAATTGTGCATCGTTATTTTTGTTAGAACCCTAAATCGTATATCTTTCCAACCATATAGGTCACACATACTAGAAATATCTGAGTCAAATCAGTTTATTATTCGAAGTTGACCAAAAATCAGCACTGTGGTGTTCCTTCGATGGTAAAGTATTGTGCTTTCTTCTTAGACTTGGAAGGTGTAAACCCTCACATGTTTATATTAATATAGTAATGTATTTTTTTAGTGATTCTTATATATGTAATGACGTCAGAATAAATCATATATATTAAAACCATAAGAATAAATACTAGAGAGGAATAAAATAGTAATTTTAATGTTTCGAGTGTAAATTTATTTTAGCTTTGAAATAAATCATAAAAATAAATTTTTTTAAGTTAAAATAACATGAAAAATGAATCCGGAACGTCAAAAAACCTTAAGGTAGTCATATGGATCAAATTAGAGATTTTTAGTGGTAAAACCGTAATTTTGGAGAAAACCCAAAAATCAGCCTATGAACAGTAACTGTCGCGGACTGCTGTGTTTAAAACACAGATTTCAGCCCTTTTCATCCATTTTTTTTCCACATCTCTCACCCCAAACCTCTTAGAACCATAGGAGAAGAAAAAGGGAAAAAGAAAGGGAAAGAATAAAGGCTCTAAAGCTTGGGTTTTGGTTTGGAACTTTGGTTCAAGGTAGAAATTTCTTCTCATTCTCCTACATTGAGGCTAGGGTTTATATCTATGTATATGTTGCTTCTAAATCTTAGATATATGTTATGAAATCATTATTTTTTTTATACTCTTGTAAATATTATCATGTTTGGAATGAAGTTATGGTTTGATAGCCGTGAAATACTCGAAATCTCAAAACTCTTGTTTCTTTTAAGAAATAGAGATTTTTCTTCTTCATATTCCTTAATTCTTGATTTCAAAATCCTAGTGCTTTGTTTGAACAATAAAAATATATGTTTGATGATCTCTTGCATATTTTTCTTAAATTGTTCTATTGGAATCATATGGGAGAAAATTGGGGATTTTTGAGATTTAATGTGATTTGAGAAATACCTATGGAATTTGGGGATTTTGAAAATTAAGAACTTTTGTTGAGAAATTGTTGGTGATTGTATCTCATAGAGGTGTTTGAATGACCATGGGTGGCCGTTGACCGGGTATCATAGAGTGGGTAGATGTGCGTAATTCTTACTCCATGCGGGTTTGAACTTTTCCTACCACTCGTAGTGGAGTTGGTGCCTTGCGAGGACCAAACCACTATTAGCACACAGGTGCCGTGTTACAGGATTAGTATACTATGCCTGGTCGGATTCGTTATTGCCGGTGCATTGGTATGGGACAATGAATTGGTAGGCGCCCTTTCCGAAGTTTGATATCCTTACTAGGATTTGTGTGTGTGTGGGCCAGGATATTCTCGATATGTTTATTCATGCAATTATCTTACATCAGACTTGAGATACATTGTGGTTATTGTTTATTGTGTTATCTTTTGGATATGATTATCTTGAAAATTGTTGTGGGAATAATTACTCTTTGGAATGGTTATTTATGGTGGAATTGGCTTTATTCTTGCACTTAATAATTACTATTTGGAATGGTTATTTATGGTGGGATTGGCTTACTCTTCCACTTAATTATTATTAATGTATAAACTTAAGATCTTTGAAATTGTCTTGTTTTCTTTCAAAATTTATGTATGCTATTTGTGAAATGAGACCGACCATTTTCTATATTTTTCAAACCTTGTTAGAGTTTGGGAGGATTTTCTTACAGAGCTTAGTGCTCACCCCCTACCAATAATATTTTCTTTTCAGATTTCGTGCTAGAGGAAGATCCCGGCATTGACGAGCCGGGAAATTGGGTGGTTCCACCAGAGGGGAACCTAGATCCTGAGGTGGACATCTAGAGCTATAGTTTATTTTTGTGCTAGACTAGGGAATTTATTTACGATCATGTATAGTCTAGTATTTTATTTATTCCGTTGCTAAGTTTGAGTATAATTCTTTTGGAATGTAAGTGTCATAGCTTGGCCTATTCTTTTGGGATGATATTGTGGATATTACATGTGGTGAATGAAATTTTATTATTTGTTGGGTAAATGGACCCGGTGTGGTCAATATTTATTCATATATGGACCCGGTGTGGTCAATGTAGTATAATTGCACAGGTTGTGTTTTGGGTAAAGCTCCCCGTACAAAGGAGACTCTGCCCGAATTTTATTAAATTAAGGATGTTCTTTAATGATGGATTTATTTAGTTGCTCTCATGACATGAATATTTTTAAATGGTATTGCCATCCAGGGTGGTTTTTGGGGCGTTACAATATATGCTTATTGATGTATTAACATTGTGATAAAGTTAGAAATTGTATGCATGAGATGTAAATTACCATGGGATATGTATATATGTGTTTAAAGTTGCTCATTTGACACTCTTTACATATGGGCATGATATTGAAATAGGAATGGGGCATTGCATTGCATTTGCACGCAGAAAATCGCATCCATAGCCATATGTGTGGGTGGGTGTGTGCATGATTTATATCAAACACCAAATTGGTGGTTGATGGGTGGGCTCGGGAAAGTTGGATTGAATATCCGACTGAGTCACACGGTTGCATGAGAAAGAATTGGGTCGGGGTTAGCAAGAAGGGATAGACTATCCCTCGAGTGAGAGACCCGGTAATTCAGATACGCACTTTCGTTGGTATAAGAGCCCATAAAGTGTGTTGGTGTACGCGGAACCATTGGTGGAAGTTCATAAATTTCATGTCAGTTGGGTGACCGTTGGTGTGAGTCCATAAATACCTACCCTAAGAAAGACCCAAAATTTTGAAATAGTCATTGGGTGAGTGAAACAAATGGCAGGGGCTTGGAAGCCTGATTTTAAAAACAATGGCATTACATGAGGAAAAAGAGTCAAGAAGGGCTCAGGTTGAGTTGCATGATTGAGTCTCATCTCACTTCATGGCATGACATTGTTAAGAATCCAAAATTGAATGATGTACACTTATTTGGAATGTTGTTGGTTGTGAATTGTTGCATGGGAACATTGCATATGAACTTAGGTTAGGGAGTAGCCTCTGTAGGAAATACTCTACTGGGCATGGCTCACCCTATAGAGAAAAATATTTCAAGTGCGGACTACACTCCGGTGGATGGCACTCATTCGGGGCATCAACGATGAAGAAAAGCCGGGTTGTGGCTTTTGAAAACAAGTTTTTATAAAAACTTTGTTTAAAACCCATTTGGCATGTAAATGTATGGAATGAGTTGTATTAGATGTTGTATATATTAGATTATATGTGAAAAACATAATTTAGTATGTTTTGGATGAAAAATGTAGGTTTTGGAATGGGTTAAAAATCGAAAATAGGTGAATTGGGCAAAATTGGACAAAGTGTATTGGTACCGCGTACTTGTACAGTCTACTTAGAAGGAAAAGCGTACTGGTACTGCGTACCCGTACTGTCTGTCCAGAAGGCAAATCGTACTGGTACCGTCTTCTAAAACCTGAAATTTTTAAATTATTTTGCCATGCTTTTGGACTTTGTTTTCCTTGGTTCCAATGATACAAATGGACATTAAATGAGGTATATTGGACCTTGGTTGGATTAAATGATTAAAGGAATACGGGTAATACGTGTGAGTTAAAATTTCAGGTAATGGAATAATAATAGTGTGATGTTAGATCAAGCAACACTCACGGGCAATTTCGCGGGTTGACGGGTGGTCAATAGGTTAAATAACGGGACCCTCATTTTTTTTGGGGCATCACAGCTTGGTATCAGAGCATAGGTATACAATTTACCTAGGGCTGTTGGGCGTGGGTTTAGACCATTGCATGCATTGTGCATTCATGATTAAGTGCTTAAATGCTACGTGCTACATGTTATGTGATATGTGTTATGTGAATGGTATGCATGGTAAAATTTATATGGAAAAGTGACACTATGGTTAGAAAACATAACCTTGGGAGTCGAAAAACATGGGGACGGGGTAGTTCAAGATGTAAAGGTCTACTAGTGAGAGGCATAAGCTCTACTAGGAAGACAAGGAGATAAATCTCAGAGTTCAAAGTTGGTCCCTACTTTGGGATACTAAATTAGTGCTCTATTGCTATCTGACGTGTGTAAATGGCTAGTAGAGGAAGAGGACGCCGAGGCGGTGAGTAGAACAACAACCCGCCACCACCAGCCTTAGACCAACAGGCCTTCATAGGGGCTATTGGTACTGCGACGGCTGCCATTACACAGGCTAGTGCAAATGTGGGGCAAGGAGGCACGAGTAACCTCCAAAAATTCAAGGCACACAAGCCTCCGATATTCAAGGGAGAGGCGGATTTGATGGTGGCCGACCATTGGTTCTGGTAAGTCAATAAGGTTTTAAAAGTTATGGAGATCACCTCTGATGCCTTGAAGATAAGGCTAGCTGCATTCCAGTTAGAGGGAGAGGCCCAATTATGGTTGGATTGGGTGAAGGACGCAAAGGACTTAGTGACCATGACATGGGGAGAGTTCCGTGAGCTCTTCGTGGGTAAGTATTTCCTGGCGATCGGACAACATGCAAAGGCTCAAAAATTCTTGGAGTTGAAATAAGGAACAATGACGGTGATGGAGTACGTGGCTAAGTTCACCGAATTAGCCCGTGTTGCTGATGATTACGTGGCCACGGATATGGCCAAGGTGAGAAAGTTCGAGGATGGTTTGAAATTATCCATCTGGGAAAAAATTGTGGGCCTCTGCTTGCAAGATTTGGACTCGATGGTCGAGACAGCCATGACCATTGAGAGAGAAATTGACGACACAAGAAGCTTTCGAGAATCGGGTGCCAAGGACAAGAAGAAAAAGGGTTAATCCTCTTTTTCTAACTCGAGAAAGAGGCAAAAGACTTTTCCTCTGCAAGGACAGCAAGGACAGGGCCATGGCTATCAGGGCTAAGGCCAAGGTTGATCCTCCCAAGGTGGGAGGAACCCAGGGACTACACATCAGGCAGGTTAGAGGACTTGTTTTCATTGTCACTAGCTGGGTCATATGAAGCGGAATTGCCCATAGAGACAAGGATCCCAGAGCTATGGGACATCTCAGTCTCAGTCATTAGTGGGGCAGCCACAGGCTTATTTTGTTTCTCCCTACCCTACCATGGACCAGGGGAACTAGTACCAGTTCCAGGGTGCTACTCAGGCCCCTACCACTACACGAGCGGGGACTCCGCAATTAGGCCAAATGGGCTAAGGCATGGGTCGAGGCTGAGGATAGGGCATGTAAGCCAGAACTTTGGGAACTTAGGGGCGTGTTTATGCCATGGTGCTACAGACTGAGACGGTGGATCAATCAGTTATATAGGATACATTTATACTCTCTTGCTTATAGGCTAGAGTATTGTTTGATTCTGGTGCATCGCATTCATTTATTGCTGCATCTTGTGTAAGGGATTTGAGCTTAGAGGTTGATACTTTGGAAGAGCCATTGTATGTAAATTCACCCCTAGGAGCTAAGGTGTGTGTTGATCAAATATATCGGGATTGTGAGTTAGAGATCTCGGGGGTCTTACTCACTGTGGACTTTAGGGTCATGGACATGTCGGAGTTTGATGTGATCCTTGAAATGGATTGGTTGGCGGTACATCGAGTCATCATTGATTGTGATCGTAAAAGAGTAATGGCTTTTATGCTTGAAGGTGTTTGTTTTAAGTTTTAGGGGGAGAAGCATGAAGCTTTGCTCCAATCCGTGTATGATTCTCGATGGCACGGGTAGTTGATGGGTTGGCTTGTGAACCTTACCTTAGAAGATGAGGTGAGACAGAAATTGGGTCTACCTCGGGTTATTTGTGAGTATGAGGACGTTTTTTCGGATGAACTACCGGGATTACCTCCCCATAGGAACGTGGACTTCAACATTGAGTTACATTCTGGTACATCTCCTATTTCTATGACTTTGCATAGAATGGCGCCAGCTGAGTTACAAGAACTCAAGGTCCAATTACAGGAGTTGTTAGACAAAGGGTTTATTAGACCGAACACTTCACCTTGGGATGCTCCGATGTTGTTTGCCAAAAAGAAGGATAAGACCATTCGATTGTGTAATATTATCAACAGTTGAATCGGGTTACTATCAAGAATAAGTACCATTTACTGAGAATTAATGACTTGTTTGATCAGCTGAGAGGGGCACGGGTCTACTCCAAGATAGATCTCTGCACCGGTTACCATCAGTTGAGGGTTAGGAAGACAGATATCCCTAAGATGGCGTTTCGGACGTGGTAAGGGCATTTTGATTTTATAGTCATGCCTTTCAGATTGACGAATGCCCCGACAGCATTCATGGGTCTCATGCATAGAGTGTTTCAACCCTACCTTGATCAGTTCGTCGTGATTTTTGTTGATGACATCTTGATCTACTCCAAGTCTGAGGAGGAGCATGAGGGTCACTTGAGAGTTGTTCTTCAGACCTTGAGAGATCATCAATTGTATGCTAAGTTCAGCAAATGTAAATTTTGGCTTATTGAGGTGAAATTTTTGGGACACATCGTGTTGGCTTCAGGTGTATCCGTAGACCTAGAGAAAGTTGAGGCAGTCATGAATTGGGAGAGGCCCAAGTCAATCTTTGAGATACGTAGTTTCTTGGGGTTGGCAGAATATTACAGGAGGTTTATTGAGGACTTTTTCTAACTAGTTGCACCTATGACGAGATTAACCCAGAAAAAGGTCAAGTTTCAGTGGGATGATTGGTGTGATAAGGCATTCTAGGAGTTGAAGCGGAGACTTACTTCTGCTCCTATTTTGATAGTCCTGGAAAGGGGACAGAGGTACACAGTGTATTGTGATGCCTCTAAGGACGGACTCGGTTATGTTTTGATGCAGTCCAAGAGGGTGGTGGCTTATAGTTCTCGACAACTAAAGAATCATGAGAGGGATTATCCCATGCATGATATGGAGTTGGCGGCCATTGTCTTTGTCTTGAAGACGTGGCACCACTACTTATACGGGGAACAGTTCAAGGTATTTTCGGACCACAAAAGTCTGAAGTATATTTTTATACAGTGGGACCTCAACATAAGGCAACGCCAATGGATGGAGTACCTGGAAGATTATGACTTCACTTTGTACTACCATCTTGGTAAGGCAAACGTGGTGGTTAATAGACTCAACCAGAAGTCAAGGGGAGTCTTGGCTAGTGTGGCTTCCTAAGAATGGGAGATGCTTGAGACGGTGGGACAGTTTGGGCAATAGTACAGGGATCAGGCTCAGGGCATTTTAGGGAGCTTGGTGTCTATGCCTTCCCTACTGAGCAGGGTGATTGAGTCCTAGAGGCAGGACCCTAAGTTTTTATCCATCAGGGACCGAGTGTAGGTGAGTACTAGTGACGAGGGTTGGGTCATTCACTCAGATGACAACCTTCGGTATAGGGGAAGGGTTGTAGTTCCCCAGTTAGTGGATTTGAGAGAAGAGATCCTTAGGGAGTTCCACTACTCTCGATTTGCAGTGCATCCAAGTGGCACGAAGATGTACCATGACCTTTGTCGCTAGTATTATTGGAGTGGCATGAATAGGCAGGTTAGTAACTTTGTCAGTAGATGCCTTACGTGTCAGCAGGTTAAGGCTGACCATCAAAGACCAGCGGGGTTGCTCCAGCCTTTGGAGGCAGCTGAGTGGAAGTGGGAGCATATTACCATGGATTTTGTGACCCACTTGCCATAGACATTTTGGGGACATGACGCGGTATAGGTGATAGTGGACCAACTTACAAAGTCGGCACACTTTTTGGCGGTGCGGATGACCTCCCAATTGGAGGAATTCTGTAGATTGTACATACGAGAGATTGTCAAGTTGCATGGGGTGCCCGTATCTATAGTATCGGATCAAGATCCCAAGTTCACCGCTCATTTTTGGGAGAGTTTCCAATGGGCTATGGGGACTCAGTTGACGATGAGTACAACATTTCATCCCCAGACGGACGGTCAGTCAGAGAGGACCATCCAGATATTAGAGGACATGCTACGACCATGCGTTCAAGATCTCAAGGGTAGCTGGGAAGATCACTTACCCTTAGTGAAATTCGCCTACAATAACAGTTATCAGGCGAGCATACAGATGACACCCTATGAGGCACTTTATGGGAAGCCTTGTCGTTCTCTGGTTTGTTGGACGAAGGTGGGAGAGAGACCCTTCATGGGTCTGGATTTGATTAGAGACATCTCGGAGAAGGTGAACTTGATTAAGAATTGTCTTCTTACAACTCAGAGTAGGCAGAAGAGCTATGCTGACAGACGGCGGCGACCTCTGGAGTTTGAGGTAGGAGATCACGTTTTCTTGAAGGTAATGCCTAAGAGAGGAGTGGTCAGGTTTGAAAAATGAGGGAAGTTGTCATCGAGGTTTATCGGGCCTTTCTAGGTACTCAATCGGGTGGGTACAGTGGCTTACCGGTTGGCGTTACCGCCAAATCTATCGGGTGTTCACGCGGTGTTCCATGTCTCTATACTCCGGAAGTATACTCCAGATCCAACACATGTGGTGGATTGGAGTGAAAGGATTGTTGATGCGGATGGGACCTTCGAGGAGGGACCGATGCGTATCATGGATAGCCGGGAGCAGGTTTTGCGAGGCAAGACCGTGAGGTTAGTGAAGGTGAAGGTGATGTGGCAGCACCGAGGCATGGAGGAGGCAACATGGGAGCGTGATGACATTATACGTATCAACTACCCGTTCCTATTCGCCGATGGAGGTACAAATTTTAATAATTTTAAGTATAATGTCAATGTTGTATTTGCATGCGGTTAAGTGTGTATGTGAATTTCAGGGATGAAATTCTTTTAAGGGGGAAGAATGTAAAACCCGGGTAAATTTGAATTTTTTATAAAATGGGCAAAATTATAATTTGCCACTACAGTACGGGTTAAAAATCTGAAATTTTTTAGGTCTCGGATGACGAAACAGACCTCACTGTTGGATTCGTCTCGCAAAATCTAGTTACCACGTCAAATTTCATCGAATTCTAAGATAGTCGGATTTTTCTCGTTTTGTGGGATAGTCAAGTCTCGGGTGATCCAAAATCGGGATCTTTGATAAAATTTTTAAATTTTCAAAATAATTTAAGGCAAATTAAAATAAAATTAATTTAAACTTGAACCGGGGCAAAATTTAATTGTTTCGGGGTTAAAACGGACCCAGGAAAAAAGGGTTGTGTGGCGCATTGTGGGCCAACTATTGTAAGACTATAAATAGGGGGAAAATCTGATTTTTGGCCTCATTTGTGTTCAGCCAGTTAGCCGATAGAGAAGAGAGGGAAAAGAGAGAATTTCTCCACCTTCTCTCAAAGATCTACGAAGATTGAGTGGTCGAATCCGCTCGGGTCAAGAAGAAAAGTTGTTCTCCTCGACGTGGGCTACAAAACCATACCAAGGAGGTTGGTTTTGGGCGAGAATCCAAGGATGGTATTTTTGGGAAAAGAAGATTCTAGCTTGTTTTGGGTTCTTGGAACTTCCCAACGTGATTTCACGCTTTATGAGGTAGGGTTCCTTCCTACTTAGGTTTATTTACAATCTAGGTTGTTTATATGCAATGGGTGGATTTATAAAATGCTATATCATGTGTCTATACTTGTGAAATTGATGAAATGGGTATGAAAATGGATATAGAACTGGGTTAAAATAAATTCCTAACTTGGAGTTGATATATGGTAATCACTTGTGTAATTCCATGAAAATGTGATTGTGGGCATGCTATGTGTTTAAAACTATGTGTTGAAGTGTGCTATTGGCTTATATTATGTAATAACATGCTAGTGATTGTGTGCTATTGGCTTGTATGCATGAGATGTAAATTACCATGGGATATGTATATATGTGTTTAAAGTTGCTCATTTGACACTCTTTACATATGGGCATGATATTGAAATAGCAATGGAGCATTACATTGCATTTGCACGGAGAAATCGCATTCGTAGCCATGTGTGTGTGTGTGTGTGCATGATTGATATCAAACACCAAATAGATGGTTGATGGGTTGGCTCAAGAAAGTTGGATTGAATATCCAGCTGAGTCGCACGGTTACATGAAAAAGAATTGAGTTGGGGTTAGCAAGAAGGGCTAGACTATCTCTCGGGTGAGAGACCTGATGATTCCGATACGCACTTCCGTTGGTATAAGAGTCCTTAAAGTATGTCGGTGTATGCAGAACCGTTGGTAGAATTCCATAAATTCCGTGTCGGTTGAGTGACTATTGATGTAAGTCCATAAATACCCACACCAAGGAAGACCCAGAAATTTTCAAATAGTCATTGGGTGAGTGAAATCAATGGCGATAGCTTGGAAGCCCAGTTTTAAAAACCATGGCATTACATGGGGATAAAGAGTCAGGAAGGGCTCGGGTTGAGTTGCATGATTGAGCCTCATCTCACTTCATGGCATGGCATTGCTAAGATTCCAAAATTGAATGAGGTACACTATTTTGGAATGTTGTTGGTTGTGAATTGTTGCATGAAAACATTGTATATGCACTTAGGTTGGGGAATAACCTCTGTAAGAAATATTCTATTGGGCGTGGCTCACTATATGGGAAAATATTTCAGGTGCGGGCTACACTCCAGTGGATGGCACTCTTTCGGGGCATCAGTGATGAAAAAAAGTCGAGTTATGGCTTTTGAAAACAAGTTTTTGTAAAAACTTTTGTTTAAAACCCATTTGGCATGTAAATGTATGGAATGAGTTTTATTAGACGTTATATATATTAGATTATATGTGAAAAACATGATTTAGTATGTTTTGGATGAAAAAGGTAGGTTTTGGAATGAGTTAAAAATAGAAAACAGGTGAATTGGGCAAAACTGGACAAAGTGCACTAGTACTGCATACCTATATAGTCTGCCCAGAAGGAAAAGCGTTCCGATACTACTTACCGGTACTGTCTATCCAGAAGGCAAACCGTACTGGTACGCAGTACCGATACTGTCTCCTAAAACTTGAAAATTTTAAATTATTTTGCCATGCTTTTGGGCTTTGTTTTTCTTGGTTCCAATGATACAAATGGACATTAAATGAGGTATATTGGACCTTGGTAATGGAATAATAATAGCATAATTTCGGATCAAGCGACACTCACGAGCAATTCAGCGGGTTGTCGGGTGGTCAACGAGTTAAATAACGGGACCCCCATTTTTTTTGGGGCGTCACAGAACTTTATAATTTTTCATCCAATCTCACACCACCAAATGAATTTTGCTACTATCCAACATATGAGGACTCAATCGAACAAGAATTGAAAAATACCCTTTACGAGTTTATGAAATACCAATTGGAAGTCAATGCCTAAGTAGCCCAACAACTTTCTGAAATTGGAGATGACCTTATTGCATTGACTAATGTCATAATTACTATGTGCAAAGAACAACATCTTGAGCATAGTCAATGTATTGAGGATGATCATTTTTATGGAATGCAAATTGATGTTGAATCTCCCACCACTCTTGATTATGAAAAATTTAATGAAGTTGTTATCTCACACAAGGCTAATATGCCCAAGGTCAATTTGTCTTCAAAGAGTGGTGTTGAGGTTCACAATTTTCAAATTGTGGGGGGTATTGAAATAGAGTTAAGTGTAGAAATATATGAAGAGAAATTGGGTACTTCGTTGTTTGAATTGCATAAACTTGTGTGCGTCTATATTTTGATGAGAATTTTGAATCATTATCTTTTATATTGTTGGATAGATTGGTTAGGAAAGACATTTATATCCCGAAAAAAATTTAAAATCAAAAAAATCAATGGGTGCAAGCTCATATCCAAATTGAAGCCGGATTGACATGAGTCCTTTTTGGTTTTTTTCATGTAAATAGTAATTAGATTTCTTTTTATTGTTATATTTTTACTTTCATGATGCTATAATGTAAATTTTAGGATGAAGTTGTTTACCTCTTCCTAATTTGGACTCTATTCATTTTGATCATCATCATAACAAATCTTATTCAGTATCATGTTCGAGTCTAACTTGGGGGGTGTAAACAAGCTCTTTTATGTTTCATTTTCCCTTTAATGTTTATATCACCAAAAATAAGGAAGAGAAAAAAAGGAGATATCTTATTTCTTATGTTACTTTCATTTTCCTCAATGCATGATTCCTTGCCCATTCAGGCCAACGCATGGCTCAAGTTAGGGTGCACCATTTATACGTCACACCACTTTTTGTATAGAATAGATGAAAATGAGAAAATTTTGAAGAATAATTTAAAAAAATTTTGTGAAAAATATATAATATTGAACTATATTCTCGTATCCTAACTGTTAAGGGATCTGTGGTTGCTTGATCTTCATTTTGAACTTTGAACACATGAGTGCACCATAGAAGTTTATCATATGCTTGAGTATCACATACGTGTCTTCATTTGAACTCAACCATAGTGCACCTTGAATGTGTTATTTTGGAAATTTACAAATTAGATCCACATTTTAGAGCTTGACATACATAGTGGAGATAAAGTAAGTAACCATGTGACCTTCAGTGTCAATCCTTGTTGGATGGAACTTACATTTACTCAAAGGAACATTTTTCAAATTTAAAATCGGTTCAATAATCCCATTATGCTTGATTTAGTTATAGTGCGTTGCATGATGGTTTTCCCTGACCTCCCAACATGACCCTGAATTATGTGTATATGGCTTATAGAGATTGGTGAGTGTCACTCTCCCTCGAGTTCGATGCGAGTAGTGGAAAAAATTATGTGTAGATGAACAAAAGACGTGTGCGTATGCAAAAGTGCTCCCCAAGCATATAGAGAGTCTTGCAATGTTGTGTTTTACTTGGAATGAGTATTCTAAGGTTGCCTCCTCAGGAAAGGAAAGTTCAAATGCTTTTGAAGGGTGATTTGTGTTTTGGTGAGTTGTGTTTTGAAAAATATGCAAGTAAAAAGAGGGTTGGCTAATCCATAGAGTTCATTCCAATGGGTATGATTGACTCATTTCATTCAACCAATGGTTTCTTAGAGTTTGATTGATTCATAGGAAGTGAGGAACTAATGTAGTTTTGTTGGAAAAAAGCATACCCTGTGATAAGTCTACGGTGTATCAAAAGCCCACAACTAGGTCCACACTCAACCTAATCAAACCAAACACTTTACACTACAAGGAATAATGGAATAGAATCAATTCCAAATACCCAAGAGAAAATCCCTCTTGGATTAGTCAACTAAAAGTTTAGCTACTCGTAATAAAGGCAAGAACTAACATGAAAGACAAAAACATGGCGATGAAATCAAACATAGACTTGTATAAATGTAGAAGAAAGCTTAGAGTACAAAGGAAATGGCATTCATACGTAAAATGCAAAGCTTGAAGAGAAAATACCCAAATGTAAAAGTGAAATACAAGGACACTTGGCTAAACTTGATTACAAATTGATTAAAAAGAATTACAATGCAAGAAGAAAGGATTACAAGTTAAATGGAGCTTACTACAATGAAAATGGTGCAGGATAATGGAAAAACTCAGCTTCTGTCTTTGGAACTTTATCTTCTACATTAGAGCTTCTCTCTCTAAAAGTCTTGTAATATGAAATTGTGTGTAAGAGAATGTTATTTTCGTTCATCCCCTCTATCATTAGCATGAATGACTGACTTGGAGTGATTGGAGAGAGGTTGTCCACTCAAAGAAGCAAAATCAGTCAAGGCATGGACCTCCCATGCTTTTCTAACTACTCTCTTTCTCTCCCTCGGCTCTCCACTCCCTTCATGCTTGCAATATGAATGTAGGGACTAGGAGATCATCATGGAGTGTTAAAAATGTCATGGCATGGTTTAAAGGGCAAAAGGTGGGCCCCCGTAGTTGGTGAAGTCGTGTGGATTTCTGGGCAATTCCTGTCAGTAGGTCGTAGGGATTTCACTGGTAGATCACTTCCAGTAAGGTCTGCTATCAGTAGCTTGTAAGGGTTCTACTGGTAGGTTTTGCAGGGAGACACTTAAGCTGCTTACCAGTAGGCTCTTCTACTGATAGGTCTTGCATGTCTTCTACTAGTAGGTCTCATTCATGTCTTGGAATTCATTGCTCCTTGAGCTCCTAGGCCATCCATAATGTTGTCCCTTCCTCCCTGTTCACCTTGATCACTTGACGGGGTGCTTAATGCATGCCCTTTTCAGTCCATTACCTAAAATCAAACAAACCTCCATTAATTATCAATTCGATCTATTTTCCCAAAAATTCACTACAAAACAAGTTTGAATTTCAAGAAATGAAGATGTATAATATGCAATATTCCACACTCATCACACCCCCCCAACTTGAACTTTGCCAGTCCCCAGCAAACATTATCTCGAAATCATACTACATTTATGACAATTCCATTCATGTAAAACAATTCATGGATCAATAAGATACTCAAACTGCATTGCAATTATGTAAATGAACTTGGCCATAATGAAACAAAAGCAAAGTTCTTTCATTCATAAATGTGTTAGATTCTGTACAAAGAACTCAAGACAAAGCGACATGTGTTCGTTGGGGCTCTTCTACTAGGCCAACTACTCCTAGACCACTATCTCCCAATATATACAGTCAACAAAAACAACACAAGAACAAGATCAAACTCTCTTTCTAATCCTCCTCCTTATCATCACCCTCATCCTCATCATCCTCGGGCTCATCCACCTCTACAACAGTCGAGCCGATGGAGGCAGTTGCCCAGAGGTCAACACTAGTCCCTAGAGCTGATGAAGAGAACTCTAATGTAGTGGGTGGTGGTGGCATCTCGAGGAGAGGCTCTCCTAGGAAGGTCCTCTCAAAAATCCTAGTGACCATCAACTTCAATAGCTACATAGTCCCCCCAAAGTCATCCATCCTCCCCTTGATAGCATCAAGGCAGTCCAGCTGTAGGTGGCTCAACCCCAGATGGCCTAGCTCTCTCTTCTCTATTACAGACTCTCCAGTTATGGTCGTCCTCTTTATCTTGCTCGGCTTGCCAATAAGACCGAACTCGGGTGAAAGTGTCATATTTGTGGGGATGCCCTTAACATTGGCATAGCAACACATCTTGGTGACAAGGTGGGTGTAAAGAAGGTTTTCCCTCGGCTTCATAGCATAGGCGTAGTCCATCATCACCTTTCAGATCATCAAGGCTATCTCCATCTGGGTGCCAACCATGAACACATAGCGGAGGGCTAGTTTCTCCTCCCCTTGTGTCTTCTCCACAACCTAAGGCTAAAGATTGTAAAGTAGCACTTTATTCGTCATCCCATAGGAATGCTTGAGTGCACCAACCTAAATCTTCCCATTGAACGGCGCAGGGTCTGTATAGATCAGGCTCGCATAATCTTGCAGTGATTTCCTCCCTGGGGTGTTATAAGAATAAACTAGGGTGTTGGCAACAGGTCTCTGATACTGTAACGCCTCAGTGATGACTACTGTGGTGACCTCAATCACCTTTCCCTTCACGTTCGTCTTCAACAAAAACAAATCCACATCCACCACCCCCAACTTCTCATAAAATTACCTACAATTGGGAAGCACAAACCCCTCCACTGCCTAGAACCAAAAATGTAGGTCATGCCCCTCAATCGCCCAGACCATTTCATCGTGTGGCCCGAGGGTGGGCCTATCCATTTCCCGCTCACACATCACATTCTTAGTCTTAATGCTCTCCATGTGAGGGTCATTCCTCTTCTTCTTCCTCTACTCCCCATTGCTAGGGCCCGACTCTTCAACCCTCTTACAAGACCCAATTCCCACAGGAGGTGGCAAGCCAAGGCCCATTTGCTTAGTGCGGGCCTTCACAAATGAAAAATGCCCCTAGGGCGACAAATGGCAACAACCATCCCCAAAATAACTCAAAAATCCCCAAAGAAAAAGGTGGAGTCTTACCTATTCGAGCCATTATTTCCAAGCTTCCAAGCCTTGAGTGGATTTGATGACGTTTTATAGAGGAAAGAGGGTTTTGGGGGGAAAATAGTTAAGTGAAGAGGGAAATCGGGGAATCAAGAGCATGAGGGAGAAATTTGATGGATTTTAGGGATACCCAGGGTTTCTTTGAATGTTTGGAGTGTTTTGGAAGAAGAGAGAGTGTTTTTGAGAGAGAGATGATTGAAGGAGATGAAAGGTATTCCCAAAAATTATGGTTTAAAACCCTCATTTTTGGAATTCTAGTCAAGAGCTACCGATAACTCGTCAACCTTCTATCGGTAGAAAACCCTTATGTAAAACTTCTACAGGTAGCTCTTCAAACTTCTACCGGTAAAAAACCCTTCTAGAAAACTTCTACCGGTAGCTCTTCACTATTCTACTGGTATGTCTCCCTTCTATTGTTTTAGCCATTTTGCTAAGAGCTACCGGTAGGAAATGAGTATTCTACCCGTAGGTGTCTCATCTTTTTGCAAAAAATTTCTATTTTCTAATACTCACTCCAACTCCAAGTTTATTCAAATCTAAAGAATTCTAATGACCTATTTCCTAACTCAACTACCCAAAAAAATTATCCATGCTAGTGAACCACACTGTATGACTATGCCCAGATTCATTTATGAATTTGCAATGCGATTTGAGTCTTGATGCTTTCAAAACACATAACATGGAATTCTTATTTCAACAAAGTGAACACCCAATATGTAAAGCACGAAACACAATTAAAAAAAAGGGTATTCCTCTTTCTATCTCATATCTAAAATTTGAACAATATTCCCTTATCCTACTCGCTCTGGGTCGCTTGACACAACTTTTCAAACACCTGAACCAATCACACATGAGTTTCATCATAGCTTTAAATGCTATTCTAAAGTATACACCTACACATTTCCTTTCAAGACTTGTGTATGTGTGAAATGAACATGCAATTTAAACATTTACTCAACAGAATCCACATTCATTTAGCTATCCAAATTCAGCTTTGATGCGATTCTCACCAAGGGTTTCTCTTAAAAAAATGAATAACTCTGATTATTCTAGCATGCTCTCCATGTGTATATGTGAGATAAAATCTTATGCACAAACCAAAACGCTCACATATAATCCAAAAATGATCTGCATGCGTAACAATTGAAATGTCCTTGGCATAATCTCATGAATGGAATGTTAGGGTAATAGATAGGAAAATCAACTTTTATTTTCATTTTTATCTAGATCATTTTGGGCTTTCATGGGTTGTAATGAGGACTTGGGGTGATAATTGGGCTGAGTGAAATGAAGGTTAGAGGGAGACAAAAATGGTTATTCTGAGGGCATGACTTTTATTATCAAAAGTCTCCTTTTGTGGAATTTTCTGCTTTACACCTTCACGTCAACTTTTTGTCTTTTTTTTTCTTTTCTCAACATTTTTCTTTTCTTTTCTTTTTCTTGTTCAACCCTCATTTCTTCTTTTCTTGGATTCTTCTTTTCTTTTTCATTAAATGTCATTCATCTATTTTTTGGGTTTCCTCACCATATTTCCCTTTCTTCATGATTAATCACAGTCTGTCTCAGAAGAACCAAGGTGTGGTAATTGTAATCATTTTGCAATGGTTTGGTAAACATGTGGCATGGCAACGAATTTTCAATTAAGGCTCAATCACAGCCAAAGGGATAAAATTTTCACAAGAAAAAGGCTAAGGCTCAAAGTAATTCAAAGATGGCCTAAGATCCTGTCTAGATAAGCATGGGGAGGCATATTGGCATTTCAAGACAAAGTCAATCAACTATCCACATGCACTCTAACCAAAGCAAGCATAATGACATTATTGAACAGATTTTGAATTTGAAAAATTGTTCCTTTGAGTATATGTAAGTTCCTTCCAACAAGGATTGACAATAAAAATCACATGGGTACTTACTTCATCTCCACTATGTATGTCAAGCTCTAAAATGTGGATCCAATCAATAAATTGCCAAAATTACACATTCAATGTGCACTATGGTTGAGTTCGAAAGAAAACACATATGTCATACTCCGGCATAGAATAAACTTCTATGGTGTACTCATGTGTTCAAAGTTCAAGATGAAGATCAAGCAATCGCAAGTCCCATAAAAAATTAAATTGAGGAATATAGTTCAACATTTAGATATTTTCCACAAAAAAATTTAAAATTTCTCACATATTTTCAACTATTCTGTACAAAAATTGGTAGAATATGTGAATGGTGCATTTCACCTCAAAATGGTATTATCAACAAAAATTGGTGTATCATGCAAATGGTGCTTCTTACCCCCCCCCCTTCAACTTGAACCATGCATTGTCCTCAATGCAACAAAAGACATGTAATTGGATGATGGAATTTAAAAGACAAGAAGGGTAAGAGAACACCTCACAATGAGCTTTGACGAAAACACCTCTAACTGTACATATCAAGAAAGTGCACTATGTACAAATGAAATTAAGTAAACAATTTAACTTGTACAATAAAGAACAAACGAAAACAATTGTACACTAATATCTAATTGAACAATTATGCCTCAACAAGATCCAGATATACTGGATCCACCAACTCCTCCTCCACTCTTTGAATTTCAAAACCCTCGAATAATGATTTAAGTCGTTGTCCATTGGCTTTGAATGTTTTAGCATCTTCGAGGTTTTCTATGTCCATGACTCCATTTGGGTAAGCCACCTAACAGTGTAGGGGCCACTATGATTAACCCTAATTAAGGCATAATTTAATAGGTAAATTGTGTTAGTTGAATAAAGTTAAACTAGTCAAAATAAATCAAATTAGAATTAGTGTGTGAATAAAAGATAATGCCTTAATTGTTGTTCTTTTCAGGATTTTGTGCGTCAAAGCTACAAACTACTGGGGAGCCAATTGCATTAAAGCTACAAACTACTGGGGTGCCAATTATCAAAGCTCAAAACAAAGGAGGATCAAAGAATTCAAGGCCATCTAACAAGATTTTCAAGTCCACCTAACAAGATTTTCAAGTCCACCTAACAAGATTCAAAGTCACCTAACAAGATTTTCAAGTCCACCTAACAAGACTCTTCAAGTCCACCTAACAAGATTCAAGGCCACCTAACAAGACTTTCACCCTCCCTTGTTGCCTATAAATACCACCCCTTAGGACTTGTAAAGCATTCATCTTTTGGGAGTGGAAAACCCTCCAAAAGTATTATTGCTTTCCTTATTGCTTATAGCTTTCTTTAAGTATTGCTTTCTTTTATTGTATTCTTGCTTCCTTTTAATTTATTGCTTTCTTTTACTTTAAGTATTGCTTTCTTTTATTGTGTTATTGCTCTTTTACTTCCATTGCTTGAGATTCCTTCTTCCCTTAGAGGAGTGAAACTCTTCCACTTTTCTAGAGCTTTACCAAAGCCATGAAGGGTGGAACGTGATTCACTCATTCTTTGTCGAAGATCGGCTCCTTGTGTAAAATGTGTTACCTTGTAACTCCTCTACTTGGAGGGATGAACATCACTCACTTTTCTAGTTTTAACAAAGTCCTGAAGAGTGAGTAGTTTCTCATCCAATCTTTAGTAAGAGGTGGTTATCCGAAAGTTAAATTTATGCAATTCGTTTATGCTTAGCTTTAGTCTTTATTTTTTCATAATGTCTTCTCATCATATTGTTGTCTTTATTTTAAGCATGAATAGCTAAATCTCTTAGTTGGCAAAACCAAGAGGAACCTCCACTTGGGTATACCATTTCAACTCATTCTCCTCCCCTCTTTCAGAGTTCAATGGTTCGGTTTGACTGGGTTGAGGGTGGATAACTTGGTGAGTCTTTGATATTCCGTAGGCCTAGTCATGGTTTATGCTTAGATACTCACCAATTTTACCCCTAGCTTCCCACGAATAAATCGTTCATTCATGCTCTATTGGAGGAGGGTTTCGAGTTGAGACGGTATTCCTATTGGAGTGACCTCTTGGATTTGCCAACATTTGTTTCTCATTTTACTAGCATCAAAACAACTTCACCAAACAACTTCCAACAATCAAAGATTTTACACTTTCTTTCTCCCAAAATCACCTCCCCTCCCCTCGGTTTACTTCCTTCCCCGTGGAAACGACCTTGGAATACCACCAAGTAAAACACGATCCGCGAAAGTCTCCTTGCGCTTGGGGAGCACTTTTGTTCACACATACTCACATTTGAAATCTCATTCATCCACCATTCTGTTGCCCTTTCTTTTGACATCATCCCTAGGAGAGTGACACTCCCCTTTATTCATATACTATACATGCTAAAAGGTGATGTTTATAGGTTAGGAAACAACAAGGAAATTTGTCAAGCATTTTTGGCGCCGTTGCCGGGGAAGGCAAGTGTCAAACCAAGAAGGTGATTTTTTGACGACGGAGGTAAGTCCCATGATCTTCATCATGGGCTGAGGTACGTTGTTCCGTGTACATAATCTTGTTTGTGTATAACTTTGTTTGTATATATTTTGTTTTATGTGGAGGCGGAACGACCGAAACGACTTGTTAGACAAAATTTGGCCCCTACCATGAATATTGACCAAGAACAACCCGAGGATGCGGGTGACAATTTTGACAATATAGGTGCAAATCCAAATGTCCAAAGGGAGCAAATCCAAATGTCCAAAGGGGTGGGGGACCACAAGAACCCCAAATACCCAATCCGAGAATGAATTTTCCCCCTCCCGTGAATGAGGGGAATAATTTTCAAATGGATCCCCCGGTGAGGTCAATGAGAGATTTCCTACAACCAACACGAAGCACCACACCATCATGCATCCTCCTTCCGGTCCAAGCTCATCTTTTCATAGTTAAGCCAGGGATGTTGCAACTAATTCCCACGTTCAACGGATTTGAAACTCAGAGCCCCTATTCACACATAAGGGATTTTGAGGAAATGGTTGCAACCTTCCTCCCCAATCATGGGATGGAAGAGATAGCTAGAATGAAATTGTTTCCCTTTTCCCTAAAAGACAAGGCAAAAACGTGGCTTATTTCCTTAAGGCCTCGAACCATCACATCGTGGAGCCAAATGATTTCTGAGTTTTTGAACAAATTCTTTCCGGTGCATAAAACCACTGCCCTAAAAAAGCAAATTCAAAACTTTTCAGAAAAGCCCAATGAGCAATTCTATCAATGTTGGGAGAGGTACAAGGAATTGCTACAATCCCTTCCACATCATGGCTTTGAACCATGGCAATTGGTGAGTTTCTTTTATGAAGGAATCACACCGGGCCATCGACAGTTCATTGACATGATGTGTAATGGGGAGTTTTTGAACAAAGACCCTGATGAGGCCTTAGATTACTTTGATACATTGGCACAAAATGCACAATCATGGGACATTACAGATCCCACCGATGTACCAAGGTCTTCTCCTCAAAAGACTGGCCAAACTCAAGGGGGAGGGATTTATGATTTAAGAGACCGGAAAGACTTGTTTTCAAAAATTGCTAAATTGTCAAGGAAAGTTGAGAGTCTTGAAGTCAATAAGAGACACGAGGTGTCTAATGTGTCACGAACCGAGGAGGGTTGTTCAATTTGCGAATGTATGGAGCATTCCCTATCGGATTGCCCAAACATTCTGACCCTTAAAGAAGCGTACCATGAACAAGTCCATGCATTCAACCAAACGAGGCAATCATTTTCTCCCAATTCAAATACTTACAATCCGGGTTGGAGTAATCACCCAAATTTTAGTTGGAGAAATGAAAACTCCATTCCTCATGGTTCAAGTGCATATGCATCTCCCATGCCTCCCAAGCAAAACCAATACCATGGCCAAGGGCAAGCATCTAGCTCTCAATACCCCCGGACCAATCCACAAGGGTATTTGTCAAACCCACCACCACAGAATTTTTCACCAAATCCACCTCCACAAAGTTTTTCTCAAGGACCGTCCAATCCATCCACATACCAACCTCCTCACAAAAGAAATTTGGAGGATATGGTTCATTCCTTCATTCAAAGCCAAACCGCCATCAATAACCAAAATGCCACAGCCATCAATGATGTAAGAGCCCAACTCACAAAGTTGACAAACTCCATAGGGGCATCTCAACAAGAAAAGGGGAAGTTCCCCGCTCAACCACAAGAGAACCCTAGGGGTCAACACCTTGTTGAGTCATCGGAACCTTCGAAAGAGAGTTGCGAGCAACTCAAAGCTGTCACCACCCTCCGCAGTGGCAAAGAAATTGACAAAACCATTTTGCCAACGGTCTCACCCAAGACCACATTGCCAAAAGAAAAAGATCTCTTGGGTGACGCCGACAAGAGTGAGGTGCGTGAAAAGAAAGAAAGAGAGGTTGTTGAGAAAGGAAAATTAATTGATGATTGTGTGTTTATTCCTCCCTTGCTTGCCCCTTTCCCAAGTCGTTTGAAGCCACCTGTCAAGGTGGCTAATTATGCTGATATTTTGGAAATGTTTAAGCAGGTGAAGATTAACATTCCACTCCTCGACGCCATCAAGCAAATTCCATCATGTGCTAAGATTTTGAAGGACTTATGCACGGTGAAGAGAAAACTGAATGTCCACAAGAAAGCATTCCTCACCGAGCAAGTGAGCTCAATTTTGAGGACTAACACTCCTCCCAAATTCAAAGACCCCGGTTGTCCAACCATAGCCATCACCATTGGAAATTATCGAGTGGAGCAAGCACTCCTCGATTTGGGGGCAAGTGTGAATCTTCTTCCCTACTCGGTGTACCAACAGCTGCAGCTGGAGGAGTTGAAGCCCACCTCAATCACACTTCAATTGGCGGATCGTAGTATCCGTACACCAAGGGGAGTAGTTGAGGATGTCTTAGTTCAAATTGATAAATTTTACTTCCCTGTCGATTTCATTGTGCTTGATACACATCCTGTTGCAAACCTTAGCTCCCAAATTCCCGTAATACTTGGAAGACCCTTCCTTGCTACATCTAATGCCGTGATAAATTGCAGGAACGGTCTAATGAAGTTGGCATTTGGGAATATGACAATGGAGCACAATGTATTCAACTTGGCAAAGCAACCGGGTGATGATGAGGAAGTAAGTGAGGTCAATAGAATCGACACTTTGGTTGAGGAGCACTTGGAGCTGGAGGGGATATTGAAATTTAAGGAAGAAGGAATTGTGGATCTTGAGAATTATGATGAGCAAGAGGAGGTAAAAGATTTGAAAGGGATGGAAAGGTGGATCCCTACATTCGAAGAGTTACCCCATCGAGAAAAGAAAATTTTTCCGTCGGATGAACAAAAGCCCAACTTGGAGTTGAAGCCCTTGCCCACCCATTTGAAGTACGCCTATCTTGGGGAAGGTGAAACATTTCCGGTGGTCATTAGCTCTACATTAAACATGGAACAAGAAAAAGAACTCTTGGAGGTGTTGAGAAAACATAAAGGAGCAATTGGGTGGACCATTGCGGATATCAAGGGGATAAGCCCTCTCATTTGCACCCACCGCATATATCTTGAGGAGGATTCCAAACCTTCCCGACAACCACAAAGGCGGTTGAATCCCATCATGAAGGAGGTGGTAAGGGATGAGGTTCTGAAACTACTTGATGTGGGGATCATTTTTCCAATTGCCGATAGTAAGTGGGTTAGCCCCACGCAAGTAGTACCTAAGAAATCCGGAGTTACGGTGGTTGAGAATGATGAGAATGAGCTTATTCCTACAAGAGTAATCACCGGATGGAGGGTGTGCATTGATTACCGAAAGTTGAACGCTTGCACAAGGAAAGACCACTTCCCATTGCCATTCCTCGATCAAGTTCTAGAACGAGTAGCGGGGCATCTATTCTACTATTTTTTAGATGGATACTCCGGCTACAATCAGATTGAGATTGCTTTGGAGGATCAAGAGAAGACCACTTTCACATGCCCCTATGGTACCTTTGCCTACCGCCGCATGCCATTTGGACTGTGCAATGCTCCGGGGACTTTCCAACGCTGTATGATGGGAATTTTCAGTGACATGGTGGAAAAGATAGTGGAGGTCTTTATGGATGACTTTTCGGTGTTTGGGGATTCATTCGAGGGATGTTTGGCAAACTTGGAGAAAGTTCTAACAAGATGTGAGGAGAAGAATCTAGTCTTGAATTGGGAAAAGTGTCACTTTATGGTGACAGAAGGAATTGTGCTTGGCCATATAGTTTCGGCAAGGGGTATTGAAGTCGATAAATCCAAGGTGGAGGCCATCTCCAACCTCCCTACGCCAAGAGCCATCAAAGGCATCCGGTCATTTTTGGGCCATGCAGGTTTTTATCGTCGATTCATAAAGAATTTCAGTGCATTGGCCCGACCCTTGACCAACCTGCTGTCTAAGGAGGTCCCATTTGAGTGGTCGGATGATTGTGAGGCATCCTTTAAAAAACTTAAAAGCATGCTAGTCACACCTCCGATCATGCGACCACCCAATTGGGATCTACCTTTTGAGCTCATGTGCGACGCAAGTGATTACGCGGTCGGCGCAGTGCTCGGTCAAAGGGAGGAAAATAGACCATATGTGATACACTATGCTAGCAAAACACTTAATGAGGCTCAGATGAATTACACTACCACCGAAAAAGAATTGCTAGCAGTAGTGTTTGCCTTAGATAAATTTCGTGCTTACATCATTGGTTCGCCTATTGTTGTCTTTACTGATCACTCTGCTTTAAAGTATTTGTTGTCTAAGCAAGATGCAAAACCGAGACTCATTAGGTGGATACTCCTCCTACAAGAATTCGACTTGACGATCAAGGACAAGAAAGGAGTTGAGAACGTGGTGGCGGATCATTTATCCCGGCTTGTGGTGCAAGAGGCCGATGAGCACATTCCTATCCCTGATTTTTTTCCTGATGAGCATTTGCTGTCAATTCACTCTGTATGTCCTTGGTATGCTGATATATGTAACTATCTTGCAACAGGACAGACACCACCGCAATGGAGCCCAGAAGATCGAAGACGATTTATGGCAGATGTGAAGTACTTCTACTTCGACAACCCGTATTTGTTCAAGTATTGCCCCGACCAAATCATGAGGAGATGCGTACCTGAAAATGAACAGCGGGATGTCCTTGCATTTTGCCATTCACAAGCTTGCGGTGGACATTTCTCAGCGAAAAAGACTTCGGCCAAAATTCTTCAATCAGGTTTTTACTGGCCCTCTCTTATCAAAGATTGTGTTTCATTTTGTAAGGGATGCGACAAATGCCAACGGTTGGGTAGTGTGACCCAAAGAAACATGATGCCCCTTTCACCAATACTTGTCATAGAAATATTTGACTGTTGACTTCATGGGTCCTTTCCCTATGTCATTTGGTTATTTGTACATCCTCCTGGCAGTGGACTATGTGTCCAAATGGGTGGAAGCTATCCCGACCAAGACTAATGACCATCGAGTCGTAGTCAAGTTTCTCAAGGAGAACATCTTTTCAAGGTTTGGGATGCCTCATTCAATAATAAGTGATGGTGGATCACATTTCTGTAATAGGCCATTTGCATCTCTAATGTTCAAATATGGCGTCACTCACAAAGTATCCACTGCGTATCACCCACAAACAAATGGCCAAGCCGAGCTAGCCAATAGGGAGATAAAGAACATTCTAGAAAAAACGGTTAACCCAAACAGGAAGGATTGGTCCGATAGATTGACCGATGCCCTCTGGGCATACCGCACTGCCTTTAAAACTATTTTGGGCATGTCTCCCTACCGGCTTGTCTATGGAAAGGCTTGCCACCTGCCAGTCGAAATGGAACACAAGGCCTATTAGGCCATTAAGACTTTAAATTTTAATTTGAGAATGGCCGGTGATCATAGGAAGTTAGAGCTGAATGAGTTGGAAGAGATTCGACGAGATGCGTATGAGAGCTCCAAAATCTCAAAAGAAAGGGCCAAAATCTTTCATGATAACTCCATTGTGAGGAAATCATTTGAGCCCGGGCAAAAAGTACTCTTATACAATTCTCGCCTCTCTATTTTCCAAGGCAAACTCCGATCCCGTTGGGATGGCCCCTATCTTGTCAAGGTGGCCTACCCCAACGGAGCTGTGGATGTTCAAAATCCCGAAAATGGCCAGACATTCAAGGTCAATGGCCAAAGACTTAAGCCATTTTTTTGGGAGGAGAATTTGATGGATCCGGTATACCCGGAAGTTGTGAAGGAATAATTAGTTTTTCTTTTTTCTGCTTTTTAATGTACAAATTTTTATTTACTTACTTTATTTTTTTTATTCCATGTTAATTATGTTCTTTTGTCGTATAGTTTTGTTTTTCTTAGTCGCAGATATTGGTGTTTTTGTCAAAGCTCAAGTGCGAGGTGTTCTCTAACCCTTCTTATCTTTTTACTGTCCATCATTGAATATCATATTTGTTTTAGAACACTGCATGAATCAAGTTGGGGGGGGGGGTGAGGTTGCACTATTTGCATATTACACCAATGTTTGTGGGAATATTCCGCGCGAATATTCGCGTCTGCCGACACTAAAAAAAAAAAAGAGTTGGTGGGAATATTCCGCACGGATATGCGGCTGCCGACACTCAAAAAAAAAAAAGGATGCCTTTATAAGGCTTTCAATTTTTTTTCTTTTCTCCCATCCACCGGTGATTGATCTCCCCTTCTTCTTCCCTTCTCTTTTCTTCTTCTTCTTCTTCTTCTTCTTCTTCTTCTTCGTCGTTCTCTCTGTTCTCTGTAAAACCAAACCACCCATGCAAATCCATGACCATATACGCCGACAACCCAGTCCTTTGTTTAATAATTTGCCTTATATGTTTGTATTTGTTCATGGGTGCTCTTTTTCTGCTCACACTTAGGGTGAGGGGTTTCCAGCCTAACCCAAATCTCCCTCGAGTGGGTTAATTGTTGTGTTTTGTTTGTTGGTTTCGGCAGCTAAACAGATCTTTACACCCACCGCTTTTTCCTCTTTCTTTGTCTCTTTCTTCTTCTTATTTCTATTGTGCTATTCTCTATAACACGACCCAACCCAGTCGTTTGTCTCATGCTCGGCATTTGTTTACTCTATTTGTATATGGCTCTTCTTCTTCTGTCTGCATTTAAAATCAAGGGTTTTCGTCCTAGCGAAAACCCAGATCTGCGTAGAGAAGATTAATTTGTGTATTTTCTTTGTAGGTTTCGACAGTTGAACAGATCTCTACCCTACAACTTGATCTCTAAACTCTACACACTGGTAAATTCGAAACATTGGGGACAATGTTCGGTTTAGGTTGGGGGGTGTGATCTACGAATCCAGTTTGTTATAGTTTCGTATAAAAAAAAGATTGTTTTCGTATAAAAAAAAGATTGTTCTGGATTGCGTATTTTTACAGCATTTTTGCTTATATTTCATGATCACATCAAATGCAGCGTCAATCGTCTTTGTGACTGGCAGACGTTAAAGAACCAGATAGTGAGTCTTGAAGCATAGAAAGCATGGATGTTAAAATTTTTTGGTTTAGTTTGGGAGTCTTGCGCACATTTCCATCTGATGTGCATGCTGTGATCATGAGAAAAACAAGAGTAGTCAGAAAAATTGAAATCCGAGAAGCACAAGCAAAACCATTGTGTGGCAGAAGTACTTTTGCTAAACGTCGTCGTGCCAAACGGTTGGGTGCTTGTAAACAATGTGGCAGATGTTTTCACATGAAAAAATACAATCAGTGTTCTGAACCAATTTCGGGTCGTGCAACCGATCGATTAAACTGGATAGTGTATGGGCAGAGTAAGGATTTTCCTGAGACGCCATCTTATACCAGTTCGGGACTTACATGTTATGTGCGACAAGAAGTGGGAAGGGTCACTAATAATGACATAGACACAAGCGACGACTCGGATTAAATTTAACTAATAATGACAAAGCTGTGGAAAAATGTGTTTTGGGGATGAAGGTTAATGGTCCAAAATTTTTTTTTTTGTAAATATTTGTTTATGTACAAAGTCTTTTTGTTGAAATAAAAATGTGGGTCGAGTAAGGATTGTCCTAAAATGCCAACTTGTAGCGTGGGTAGGGACCTATCCTGAGACACCATAGTTTTCCAAGTTCAATATGTGCATTTAGTCTTTTTGTAAATTTTCATAGATAAATGTGTATGTAAATAGTTTTGATTTTTATTCGAGTGAAAAAAAAAAAACTGCATTTCCTTGAAAAATGGTATTTTCTCTATGCTTAAATGTCAAATGTACATTGGTATTTGTTAATCTTAAGGTACAGAATGACCAAACTCGAAAATAGAATTATAATATAACTGACATTCTTTGGAAACCTGACATAACCAGTGGAGATAACGAAGAATACCATGGTAAGTTTTGAGCCTTACGATGCTTTCTGAGAGACAATCAACATTTACTCAAGTAAGCTCTTTCACTTTCAATTGTTGAATAATCTCATTAAACTTGCTTTGATTAAATGCAACTAAAGTAATCTATTGACATATCCTACAGGGAACTTTGCATGCGACACAAGCACATACTTGAGAAAGGATTTTAGGCCATCTTTGAGTTGATTTTGAACCTTAGCCATTGCTTCTACAAAATTATATCCCTAGTTAGCCATGTTTGAGCCTTCAATGAATGATGATTTTTTTTCTCGAAAAACCCATATGATAACCGAGCCTCACACAAAAAAAAATAAATAAATACACTTAACATACCTTGCTATCCAATTTTTTCTTGCACCCTCTTATAAATCGGTATGACATAGAAAGGCAAGAAAAAACATAAAAGAAGATGGTGGCTACTGTTCAACGAAGAATTGAAAAAAAAAATGAAAGAAAGAAATACCATTTCTAGGCAAAAGACTGAAAAGCAAGAAAAAGGTGTGTTACATTAAAAAAGGGGATAGCTTTTGAATACCATTGACGTCATTTCATTAGCCACTAACCTCTGGCCACATTACAACCTATAGAAAGTCCTAATTGATCTCAAGTCTAATGCATGTGCGCTGTCGACCGAAAACTGGGGTATGTTAAATAGTATTTCTTTAATTGCATTGATATTCTTCCATGAGATTATGCCAAGAACATGATTAGCCTACTTTCTTAAGACTTTCACTCCCTTTCTAACTGTGCATGTGATTCTTCGATTGACCATCCTCTGATCACATGCCCTTTGAGAGACAAGTCACTATAATCGGAGTGAATTTTTTGCTGAGAGCATTCTAAGAGAGATTTGAGAAATCAAAGCTATCCATGGAAGGTGATAAAGTAGAATGTTTGTTATATAACAATTCTTGCTACTAGAATGATCATTCCTACTACACAAGGAATTCCAAATACCAATGTAACAAGTGTTTATTTTTGTATAGAGTACGTACCAATGACAGAGAAGTGTTCGGGAAACAATTCAAAATTAAGAGATGTGTGCCTCAATGATTCTGTTGCTAACTCATTTTGACAAGAAATCTTACATATACACATCTTTTAATTGGAGTTTGTAGGTAGCTTCACTGGAAACCTTCACGAGACAAAACTCGTCCACTAGGGATCACCTAGGGTTTAACGGCTTATTGCATATGCTAAATGCAATCGTGTTATCTACGAAAGTGATTTTATTTTGTTATGTTGTTTATTACTAGGGACTAGTAATATTTAGGTTGGGGGTGTGATTAACCCTAATTAAGGCATAATTTAATAGGTAAATTGTGTTAGTTGAATAAAGTTAAACTAGTCAAAATAAATCAAATTAGAATTAGTGTGTGAATAAAGGATAATTCATTAATTGTTGTTCTTTTCAGGATTTTGTGCGTCAAAGCTACAAACTACTGGGGAGCCAATTGCATTAAAGCTACAAACTACTGGGGTGCCAATTATCAAAGCTCAAAACAAAGGAGGATCAAAGAATTCAAGGCCACCTAACAAGATTTTCAAGTCCACCTAACAAGATTTTCAAGTCCACCTAACAAGACTCTTCAAGTCCACCTAACAAGATTCAAGGCCACCTAACAAGACTTTCACCCTCCCTTGTTGCCTATAAATACCACCCCTTAGGACTTGTAAAGCATTCATCTTTTGGTAGTGGAAAACCCTCCAAAAGTATTATTGTTTTCCTTATTGCTTATAGCTTTCTTTAAGTATTGCTTTCTTTTATTGTATTCTTGCTTCCTTTTAATTTATTGCTTTCTTTTACTTTAAGTATTGCTTTCTTTTATTGTGTTTTTGCTCTTTTACTTCCATTGCTTGAGCTTCCTTCTTCCCTTAGAGGAGTGAAACTCTTCCACTTTTCTAGAGCTTTACCAAAGCCGTGAAGGGTGGAACGTGATTCACTCATTCTTTGTCGAAGATCGGCTCCTTGTGTAAAATGTGTTACCTTGTAACTCCTCTACTTGGAGGGATGAGCATCACTCACTTTTCTAGTTTTAACAAAGCCATGAAGAGTGAGTAGTTTCTCATCCAATCTTTAGTAAGAGGTGGTTATCCGAAAGTTAAATTTATGCAATTCGTTTATGCTTAGCTTTAGTCTTTATTTTTTCATAATGTCTTCTCATCATATTGTTGTCTTTATTTTAAGCATGAATAGCTAAATCTCTTAGTTGGCAAAACCAAGAGGAACCTCCACTTGGGTATACCATTTCAACTCATTCTCCTCCCCTCTTTCAGAGTTCAATGGTTCGGTTTGACTGGGTTGAGGGTGGATAACTTGGTGAGTCTTTGATATTCTGTAGGCCTAGTCACGGTTTATGCTTAGATACTCACCAATTTTACCCCTAGCTTCCCACGAATCAATCGTTCATTCATGCTCTATTGGAGGAGGGTTTCGAGTTGAGACGGTATTCCTATTGGAGTGACCTCTTGGATTTGGCAACATTTGTTTCTCATTTTACTAGCATAAAAACAACTTCACCAAACAACTTTCAACAATCAAAGATTTTACACATTCTTTCTCCCAAAATCACCTCCCCTCGGTTTACTTCCTTCCCCGTGAAAACGACCTTGGAATACCACCAAGTAAAACACGATCCGCGAAAGTCTCCTTGTGCTTGAGGAGCACTTTTGTTGTAACGCCCCAAAAAACCCCTTGGGTGACATTACATTCTAAAAACCATTCACCCCATGAGAGCATTACGTAAATTCATCACGACGAAAGTTCATTCATCAACCATTCATATTTTAACAAAATTTGGGCAGAGTCTCCTTTGTACGGGGAGCTTTACCCAAAACACAACCTGTACAATTATATTACAATTGACCACACCGGGTCCACATATGCATAACTATTGACCACACCGGGTCTATTTATCCATCATAAAATAAACTTTCATTCATCATATGCCATATCCACAATGTCATCCCAAAAGAATAGGCCAAGTATGACAAATATATTCCCAAAAGAATTAAATTACACTTGCAGTGAAATAACAAAATACTAGACTTTACATGATTTCAAAATAAACTCTCTAGTCTAGTACAAAAGAAATATAACTCTAGGCATCCAGTTCAGGACCCCCATTCCCCTCTAGGGGAGCTTCCCCATGCACTGGTTCATCTACTTGTAACTCCTCCTCATAGACGAAATCTGAAAAGATATTATTTGTAGGGGATGAGCACTAAGCTCTGTAGCAACATTCCTTCCATACTCATACAAGGTTTAGAAAACAAGCAAAACAGTTCGGTCTTATTTTCCAAAATATCATATAACATTTGAAGTAAAACCGTGACATTTGAAACAGATCTCAAGTTTAAACATTCGCAATAATTTAAATGAACAGTAAACCCAAGTCACAATGAGCAACCATAACCATTTCCAACAAGTTCTTGTAGAGTCCCATACCTCCACAAGCTCTTGTGGGAAATGCAATAGTAACATCATAATACAAAAAGGAACGCTTATTCCACCATCGATTATTATATTTCCTTTGGCACGAATCTCAAGTTTAAGTAACAATAGTAATAGAAAGGAGCAATTTCAACTAAGTGCTAATAAACATCCATTACCAAAATATAAATCATTTCCCACACATGATATCATATTGTCCTCTCTAATGGGAGCATCCTTACAAGGAACCTCTCACCCTCAAGATTTGGTTTCTCAAGCATCCTTACAAGGAACCTCTTGAGAAAATCACATATTGTCCTCTTTTGGTGTGAGCATCCTTACAAGGAACCTCTCACCCTCAAGATTTGGTTTCTCAAGCATCCTTACAAGGAACCTCTTGAGATGGAATGAGCATCCTTACAAGGAACCTCTCATCCATGTTCATTCCAACAACCATACAAGATCACATCATCCCAACAATCATCACACATAACCAAGGATTCCATAAATCTCCAATTTACAAGCAAATTTCCAAAGATCCACAAATCCATTATGAGGCAATTTCAATAAACAATTAGGAAAATACAAGAGATCACCACCACATCATTTTCATTACTCACACAAAGCACTAAAGTTCTCAAAACCAAGCTTGAGCAAATGTAGAAAGAGAATTCCATATTTCCCCAAAAACTAGGGTTTTAAAGCTATAAAAGAAGTTTCATGGGTAATCAATCTTAACTTTGTTTAAGACATGCCATAATTGCAAGAAAACCAAGAAACAAGGAATTCCTAGCAAATACATACAAGTATGAGTCAAAACATATATATATATTAGCCTTAGCCTCAATGGACAAGCATGGAAGAAAAACCCCTACCTTGAATCAAAGTTTCAAACCACAAACCCAAGCTCTAATGACCTCCTTTCTCCCTTTCCTCCATTCCTCTATCTTCCCCAAGGGTGCTAAGGGGTTTGGGGGTGAGAGATGTGAGAAAAAATGGAAGGAAATGGGCTGGTTTCTGTGTTTTAAACACAGCAGTCCGCGACATCACTGTTCATGGGCTGAATTTTGAGTTTTTTTCCAAAATTACAGTTTTGCCACTAGAAATCTCCAATTTGATCCATACGACTACCCTAAGGTTTTTCGACGTTCCGGATTCATTTTTAATGTTATTTTAACCTAAAAACATTGCTTTTTATGATTTATTTCAAAACTAAAATAAATTCACACTTGGAACATTAAAATTTCTATTTTATTCCTTCGAACTACTATAGGTGATATCCTTACGATTTTAATATATATATATGGTTTATTCTTAAGTCATTACATATAGAAGAATCACTAAACAAGTACATTAATATATTAATGTAAACATATGGGGTTTTACACCTTTAAGGTCTAATAAGAAAGCACAACCCTTTACTATCCAAGGAGCACCATAGTGCAGATTTTTGGTCAACTTCATAGAATAAACTGATTTGACTCAGGTATTTCTAGGAGGTGTAACCTATATGGTTGGAAAGATATACGAGTTAGGGTTCTAACAAAAATAACGGTGCACAATTCGGACTTTCCAATAAAGAGTTATGATGAAATTAGCGAAAGGTAGTCTGCCGGACAGATTTTTGGACAGTGTAGACACTACTTCGTAATATGGACATAACTCTTTCCTCCTAGTTCCGATTGAGATGATTCAAGGTGATATGGAATCCTAAGAGAGAGATCTACAAATTTCATGTTTTAAGTTTTGAGAGATATGGACTGCATCAAGGTCGAAATCGAGCTTGATGTTACAGCCAGTGCACTGTTCATCCCTTTTTCATTCTACCAAATTCAAACACACATCACTACACATATCCCCATTTTTACAACAATTATTTACTATATATCTATATACATATATAAAAGAAAATGCGGGGTGTTACAATTCACCCCCCTTAAAGAAAGTTTCGTCCTCGAAACTTACCTCAAGTAGCGAACAAATATGGGTACTTCTCTCGCATTTCTAGCTCCGGTTCCCATGTAGCTTCTTCCACTCCATGGTGTTGCCACAAGACTTTCACCAATTTGATGACTTTGTTGCGAAGCACTTTCTCCTTGGCGTCGAGAATCTTCACTGGTTGTTCTTCATAGGTTGCTCCATCTTGAATTTCAATATCTTCTAAGTCTACAACCGGCGTTGCATCCGATTTACACTTCCTCAACATGGACACATGGAATACGTCGTGTACTCCCGATAACTGAGCTGGTAACCGCAACTGATATGCCGCCTTGCCCACCACTTTGATCACTTCAAATGGCCCGGTATACCTTGGCGCTAACTTTCCCTTCTTGCCGAATCTAAATACTCCTTTCTGGGGCGACACTTTGAGAAACACATAGTCCCCCTCTTTGAATTCTAATGGTCTTCGTCTTTGATCCGCGTAACTTTTCTGTCTACTCTGTGCTGTGCGTAGTCTCTCCCGGATGAGTTGAATTTTCTCTGTAGTCTCTCGAACAATTTCTGGCCCAAACAAACTACTCTCGCCCGCTTCTAACCAACACGTCGGGGATCTACATGGTCTTCCATACAAGGCCTCATAGGGTGCCATTCCAATACTGGTCTGATAGCTGTTGTTGTATGCAAATTCCACCAACGGTAAATGGTCACTCCAACTTCCCTTGAAGTCCAACGCGCAAGCTCGTAACATGTCTTCCACGATTTGTATCACCCTCTCGGATTGGCCATCCGTTTGGGGATGAAAGGCTGTGCTGAAATGTAACTCTGTCCCCATAGCTTGTTGTAGACTTTGCCAAAATCGCGCCACAAACCGAGAATCACGATCCGACACAATGGAGAGCGGAACTCCGTGCAACCTAACAATCTCACAGATATAGAGCTTGCTCAACGTCTCTAATGAGTCTGTGGTCTTCATACCCAAGAAATGAGCGGACTTGGTAAGTCTATCCACAATGACCCACACTACATTATGCCTGCGCGACGTCCGTGGTAAACCCGACACGAAGTCCATGGTGATGTGATCCCACTTCCACTCTGGAATAGGCAAAGACTGTAGGACTCCTCCTGGCCTTTGATGCTCAATCTTCACCTGCTGGCACACCGCACATTTTGCCACATACTTGGCTACATCTCGCTTCATTCCCCTCCACCAGTATTGACGCTTCATGTCCCTATACATCTTTGTGCTACCGGGGTGGATAGCAAACTTGGAGCGATGACACTCCCCAAGTATCTCCTCCTTTAGGGACGAATCATCGGGAACACATAGCTTCTCCCCATATCTCAACTCTCCATTCTTCCAAGACCATCCTCTCATCGCTTCCCCATTCTCCAATCGGGCTCTAATCAAATCGAGTTCCGAATCCAGGCATTGCAACTCCATAACCCGTTGTCGAAGCATCGGTTGAGCTACAAGGTTGAATAGATATGATTGATACTCCGGTCCATCCACCCATAGATCGTACTCCTCCAATGCATCAATCATTTTCCACCTATTTACCGCAAGAGAATTGATTTCACCCCGAGACTTCCTGCTAAGAGCGTCGGCAACTACATTGGCCTTCCCTGGATGGTAGTTGAGTGTGAACTCATAATCTTCCAAGTACTCAATCCACCTTCTCTGCCGGAGATTCAAGTCTTTCTGTGTGAAGATATACTTGAGGCTTTTATGGTCCGAAAACACTTGAAATTTCTCCCCGTATAAATAACATCTCCACAACTTAAGAGCAAACACCACTGCAGCCAGCTCCAAGTCGTGTGTGGGATAATTCTGCTCGTGCACCTTGAGTTGCCTCGAGCCATAAGCCACTACCTTCCCTCCTTAATTCGCAGCTGATGATACCCCGTGCGAAGATCAATCTTGGAGTAATACTTTGAACCCTCCAACTGATCAAATAAGTCATCAATTCTCGGCAACGGATACTTATTCTTCACGGTAACCCGATTCAACCTCCGGTAATCCGTGCACAACTGTAGAGTCTCATCCGTTTTCTTCACAAAGAGGACTGGGGCTCCCCAAGGTGAAGTGCTTAGACGGATAAACCCAATCGCCAACAATTAATCCAACTGCTTCTTTAGCTCCTTTAACTCCAAAGGTGCCATCCGGTAGGGAGCAATGAATATGGGTTCGGTTCCCGGATAGAGATCGATCTTGAACTCAATTTCCCTATGTGGCGGTAATCCAGGTAATTCCTCAGGAAAAACATCCAAAAACTCCGATACAATTAACACCACATCCGTATGGAGTTTATCCATGTTATCTCCCATCAAGCTAGCTAAGAAACTCAAATGACTTCCCGCTTTCGCTTTTAAGAATCTACTACCCATAGTAGGAAATTGATGGAAAGAATCTCGGTTATTCACAAAACTGAAAATTACTCCTCCCGACAATTGAAATGTAATCCGCTTGCGGAAACAATCCAGTACCGCACGAAAAGTGGATAACAAGTTCATCCCAAAAATCACATCATACCCCTTCATCTCTAAAGCAATTAAATCCACAATCAATTCGTGCTCCCCAATACGAAGCACACAACCCTTGCAGACTCGGCTAGTACCCAATTATTCTCCCGTAGGCAAGTCAACAGTCAAAGCATGTTCTAACTTCTCGAAACCCAATTCCAAATTCATAGCATATGCAGTACGTATAAAAGAATGAGTAGCACCGGGATCAAATAAGATTCGGGCCCAGGAATTGTAGAGAAGAATGATACCTTCCACAACGGCATTGGCAATGTCCTCCTCCGGCTGAGTCAAAGCAAATACTCGTCCATGGTTGGTGCCGCCAGGGGCTTGAGTTTGTATCGGTCGATGCGGTGCAGGCCTCGGTGGTGGTGGTTGGGCTGCTGGTACTTGTCTTGCGGTCTGGATAGGCCCTTGAGGTGGAAAAACTGGGCAATGCATCCGAATATGTCCCACACCTCCGCATGCAAAGCAAGATCGTGGGATAATACCAGCTCTAGTCTGAGTGTCTCCCTCTCCTCGGGCTGTCAAAAGTCGCTGTCCACTTGTTGGGTCTGGGCGACGGTATGGTGTCGGTCTCTGTGCCCCACTAGTGGTAGCACCCGTCCGAATTGGACCTCCTCCCAAGAAGCCCTGTCGTCGCTGGCTATCCTCTATGTCTCTCTCTACCAGTGCAGCTCTGTCCACCAAGTCCCCATACTCCCTAATCTTGAGAGCCACCAACTTCTCCCGGATGACCGGCCTCAGTCCCTGCTCAAATCGCATAGCCCTGTCGGCCTCCGTAGATATAAATCCTGTAGCATAACGGGAGAGCTCGTCAAACCTCCTTTCGTACTCGGCCACCGTCGTGCTACCCTGTCGTAGAGCAAGAAAGTCAGCCTTCATTCGATCTCTGACTGATTCAGGAAAGTACTTGTCCTGAAATATTTGGTCGAACTCCTCCCAAGTGAGTGCATCAGTGTTCCTCCGTCTCTTGACCGAATCCCACCAATGGTCGGCCTCCCCCTCTAACAAATAGGTCGCCAAGCCAACCCTCAAATCTTCGGCAACTCCCATGCCGTCACATACCTTCTTCACTCTGCGTATCCACTTGTCTGCATCCAAAGGGTTAGAGCTCCCTTGGAAGGTGGGTGGATGTTGTCTCAGAAATTCTCGAAGAACCACCATCCTTCGATCTCCATTTCCAATTCCGGGTACTTCCGCTAGTGGTTGAGCTCCACCATTATGGTTGTTGTTCCCATTCTGGTTTTGTACCAAAGTGGTGAGCTCCTTCAAGCATTGATAGATGCCATTCATGGCATCGGGAGGTGGTGGTGGTGGTGGATTTGCTTGACCTCCATGACCACGCCCACGTCCACGTCCTCGTCCTCGTCCTCCATCCATCCTGCACATCAATTCACAATTTAATTTCATTGAGGTACAAGACATCCTAATTATTGCTTTAATTTAAAGCCTAAGATTTATATAAAACATAGATCATCAATTTTGTTCAACCTAATCCTGCCTTTCTAGTGGTAATCCATAACCTACAGCTCCCATGTAAGACCTAAAGCCTAAGCTCTGATACCAAATTTGTAACGCCCCAAAAACCCCCTTGGGTGACATTACATTCTAAAAATCATTCACCCCATGAGAGCATTACGTAAATTCATCACGACGAAAGTTCATTCATCAACCATTCATATTTTAACAAAATTTGGGCAGAGTCTCCTTTGTACGGGGAGCTTTACCCAAAACACAACCTGTACAATTATATTACAATTGACCACACCGGGTCCACATATGCATAACTATTGACCACACCGGGTCTATTTATCCATCATAAAATAAACTTTCATTCATCATATGTCATATCCACAATGCCATCCCAAAAGAATAGGCCAAGTATGACAAATATATTCCCAAAAGAATTAAATTACACTTGCAGTGAAATAACAAAATACTAGACTTTACATGATTTCAAAATAAACTCTCTAGTCTAGTACAAAAGAAATATAACTCTAGGCATCCAGTTCAGGACCCCCGTTCCCCTCTAGGGGAGCTTCCCCATGCACTGGTTCATCTACTTGTAACTCCTCCTCATAGACGAAATCTGAAAAGATATTATTTGTAGGGGATGAGCACTAAGCTCTGTAGCAACATTCCTTCCATACTCATACAAGGTTTAGAAAACAAGTAAAACAGTTCGGTCTTATTTTCCAAAATATCATATAACATTTGAAGTAAAACCGTGACATTTGAAACAGATCTCAAGTTTAAACATTCGCAATAATTTAAATGAACAGTAAACCCAAGTCACAATGAGCAACCATAACCATTTCCAACAAGTTCTTGTAGAGTCCCATACCTCCACAAGCTCTTGTGGGAAATGCAATAGTAACACCATAATACAAAAAGGAACGCTTATTCCACCATCGATTATTATATTTCCTTTGGCACGAATCTCAAGTTTAAGTAACAATAGTAATAGAAAGGAGCAATTTCAACTAAGTGCTAATAAACATCCATTACCAAAATATAAATCATTTCCCACACATGATATCATATTGTCCTCTCTAATGGGAGCATCCTTACAAGGAACCTCTCACCCTCAAGATTTGGTTTCTCAAGCATCCTTACAAGGAACCTCTTGAGAAAATCACATATTGTCCTCTTTTGGTGTGAGCATCCTTACAAGGAACCTCTCACCCTCAAGATTTGGTTTCTCAAGCATCCTTACAAGGAACCTCTCATCCATGTTCATTCCAACAACCATACAAGATCACATCATCCCAACAATCATCACACATAACCAAGGATTCCATAAATCTCCAATTTACAAGCAAATTTCCAAAGATCCACAAATCCATTATGAGGCAATTTCAATAAACAATTAGGAAAATACAAGAGATCACCACCACATCATTTTCATTACTCACACAAAGCACTAAAGTTCTCAAAACCAAGCTTGAGCAAATGTAGAAAGAGAATTCCATATTTCCCCAAAAACTAGGGTTTTAAAGCTATAAAAGAAGTTTCATGGGTAATCAATCCTAACTTTGTTTAAGACATGCCATAATTGCAAGAAAACCAAGAAACAAGGAATTCCTAGCAAATACATACAAGTATGAGTCAAAACATATATATATATTAGCCTTAGCCTCAATGGACAAGCATGGAAGAAAAACCCCTACCTTGAATCAAAGTTTCAAACCACAAACCCAAGCTCTAATGACCTCCTTTCTCCCTTTCCTCCATTCCTCTATCTTCCCCAAGGGTGCTAAGGGGTTTGGGGGTGAGAGATGTGAGAAAAAATGGAAGGAAATGGGCTGGTTTCTGTGTTTTAAACACAGCAGTCCGCGACATCACTGTTCATGGGCTGAATTTTGAGTTTTTTTCCAAAATTACAGTTTTGCCACTAGAAATCTCCAATTTGATCCATACGACTACCCTAAGGTTTTTCGACGTTCCGGATTCATTTTTAATGTTATTTTAACCTAAAAACATTGCTTTTTATGATTTATTTCAAAACTAAAATAAATTCACACTTGGAACATTAAAATTTCTATTTTATTCCTTCGAACTACTATAGGTGATATCCTTACGATTTTAATATATATATATGGTTTATTCTTAAGTCATTACATATAGAAGAATCACTAAACAAGTACATTAATATATTAATGTAAACATATGGGGTTTTACACCTTTAAGGTCTAATAAGAAAGCACAACCCTTTACTATCCAAGGAGCACCATAGTGCAGATTTTTGGTCAACTTCATAGAATAAACTGATTTGACTCAGGTATTTCTAGGAGGTGTAACCTATATGGTTGGAAAGATATACGAGTTAGGGTTCTAACAAAAATAACGGTGCACAATTCGGACTTTCCAATAAAGAGTTATGATGAAATTAGCGAAAGGTAGTCTGCCGGACAGATTTTTGGACAGTGTAGACACTACTTCGTAATATGGACATAACTCCTTCCTCCTAGTTCCGATTGAGATGATTCAAGGTGATATGGAATCCTAAGAGAGAGATCTACAAATTTCATGTTTTAAGTTTTGAGAGATATGGACTGCATCAAGGTCGAAATCGAGCTTGATGTTACAGCCAGTGCACTGTTCATCCCTTTTTCATTCTACCAAATTCAAACACACATCACTACACATATCCCCATTTTTACAACAATCATTTACTATATATCTATATACATATATAAAAGAAAATTCGGGGTGTTACATTTGTTCACACATACTCACATTTAAAATCTCATTCATCCACCATTCCGTTGCCCTTTCTTTTGACATCATCCCTAGGAGAGTAACACTCCCCTGTATTCATATACTATACATGCTAAAAGGTGATGTTTATAGGTTAGGAAACAACAAGGAAATTTGTCAAGCACACCCCATCTGGATTGAAGTTTTCCTTGGAAAATGGAGAGGCGAGAATTATACAAAAGCACTTTTTGGCTATGCTCGAATGTCTTTCTCAAAATGAATTTGTCATGGAAAATTTTGGCCCTTTCTTTGTGGATCCTAGAGCTCTCATATGCATCTCTATGAATTTTCTCCAATTCATTTAACTCCAACTTCCTATGTTTGCTAGCTAGTCTCAAGTTGAAATTCAAGGTTTTTATGGCCCAATATGTCTTGTGCTCCATCTCCACCAGCAAGCGACAAGCCTTGTCGTAGACTAGCCTATAGGGAGACATACGAAGAATGGTCTTATAAGTAGTGCGGTAAGCCCACAAGGCATTGGTCAACTGGAGTGACCAATCCTTTTGATTTGGGTTAACCATTTTTCTCAAGTATGCTCTTTATATTCCTTTTAGCCAACTCGGCTTGGCCAATAGTCGTTGGGTTATAAGCAATGGACACCTTTTGTTTTACACCATATTTATGCATCAAAGAAGCAAATGGTCTATTGAAAAAATGTGAGTCACCATCATTTATCATTCCACGAGGTATCCCAAACCTAGAAAAGATGTTTTCTTTTAAAAACTTGACCACAACTCGTGATCATTGGTCTTGGTTGCAATTACCTCTACCCACTTGGACACATAGACCACTGCCAACAAGATATAAAGGTAGCCAAAAGACATAGGGAATGGACTCATGAAATTAATGCCCCAACAATCAAAATTTTCAATAACAAGTACAGGGGAGAAGGACATCATGTTTCTATGGGTCACACTTTCCAACCTTTGAAAACTATCACATTGCATACAAAATGAGACACAATCTTTAATCAATGTAGGCCAATAAAAACTACTTTGTAAAATCTTAACTGAAGTTTTCTTGGAAGAGAAGTGTCCACCACATGCTTCTGAATGACAGAAAGAGAGGACATTCTATTGTTCATTTTCTGGTACATATCTCCTCATGATTTTATCAGGGCAACATATGAATAGGTATGGGTTGTCGAAATAGAAGTACTTCATGCCTGCATGAATCTTCTCTTATCTTTCGGGCTCCAATGTGGGGGTATTTGCAAATGTCAACACACCATAGACAAACTGAATGTATAGAAAATAGATGTTCATCAAGGAAAGAATCACAGATATGGATGTGCTCTTCGGCGTCTTGGACAACAAGCCGTGACAAATGGTCCACACTACATTCTTGACTCCCTTTGTCCTTGATGATTAGGTTGAATTCTTGAAGTAGGAGGATCCACCTAATGATTCTTGGTTTAGTATCCTACTTAGCCAAAAAATACTTCAAAGTAGAGTGATCGGTGTAGACTATAATAGGTGAACCAATGATGTACAACCTAAATTTATCCAATGCAAACACTATGACTAACAACTCTTTTTCAGTGGTGGTGTAATTTGTTTGTGCTTCATTTAGGGTTTTGCTAGCATAGTATATTAGATACAGCCTTTTATCTTCGTTTTGATCTACCATTGCTCCAACCACGTAATCACTCACATCGTACATGAGCTCAAATGGGAGTTCCCACATGGGTGGTCGTATGATTGGAGGTGAGGTAAACATACTTTTAAGTTTTTTGAAGATGCTTTACAACCATCCGACCACATGAATAGGACATCCTTTGCCAACAAATTTGCCAAAGGTCTTGCCAATGCACTAAAATCCTTAATGAAATGATGATAAAAACCTACATGGCCAAGAAATGACCTGATCTCCTTGACTACCCTTAGAGTGGTTAGGTTTGAAATTGCTTTCACTTTGGACTTACCCACTTCGAATCCCTTTGCTGACAAGAAGTGTCCAAGTGCAATCCCTTGCATCACCATGAAGTGGCATTTCTCCCAATTAAGTACCAAATTCTTCTCCTCACATCTCTCTAAAAATTTCTCCAAAATCCCCAAACATCCTTCAAACGAGTCCCTAAACACTAAAAAGTCGTCCATGAATATCTCCATAATCTTTTCCACCATGTCGCTGAATATCCCCATCATACATCTTCGAAAATTTCAAGGGCCATTGCAGAAACCAAACGACATTCTGCAATAGGCATATGTTCCAAAGGGGCATGTGAATGTGGTCTTCTCTTGATCTTCCAAGGCGATCTCAATCTAATTATAGCCAGAGTAGCCATCCAAGAAACAATAAAAAAGATGTCCGACTACCCTTTCTAGCACTTGATCTAGGAATGGTAAAGAAAAATGATTCTTCCGAGTGCATGAGTTAAGCTTCTGGTAGTCGATGCAAACTCTCCAACCGATGACCACCTTGTCAAAATCAACTCATTCTCCTCATTAACCAACACCGTCAGCCCATACTTCTTTGGTACCACTTGCGTGGGGCTAACCCATTTACTGTTGGCAATTGCAAAGATAATGCCATGTCAAGTAGCTTGAGCACTTCATCTCTAACCACATCCTTTATGATGGGATTGAGCCTTCTTTGTGGTTGTCGGGATGGATTGGTGTCTTCTTTTATGAGTGCAAATGAGAGGGCTAATTCCCTTGATGTCGGCTATAGTCCAACCAATGGCTCCTTTATGCTTTCTCAAGACTCGCAATAATTCCTCCTCTTGCTTTGGCTCCAATGACGAGCTTATCACCACTGAAAATGTTTCATGCTCCCACCAAGAATGCATATTTCAATGTGGATGGCAACAACTTGAAGTCCAAAATAGGTGGTTGCAGTGTTGATGGAAAAATCTTATTTTCTTGTGGCTATAGTCTTTCAAATGTTGGGATCCAAGTCCCTACCCCTTATACACTCTTCGAATCCACATCATCAATAAACTCCTCCTCCTTCAACTTTGTATTGCACATAAACTCCATGTGATGATCCACCAAAATGTCAAACCTATTGACTTCATGAACCTCCTCCTCATCCCCCGATTTCTTGCGAAGGTTGAACACATTGAGATCTATTGTCATATTTCCAAATGCAAACTTCATTAAACCGTTCCTTCAATTTATCACGGCATTAGAAGTAGCACAGAAAGGTATACCTAATATGACAGGAATTTGTGAATTAGGATTAACAACAAGGTGAGTATCAAGCACAATAAAATCAACGGGAAAATAAAATTTGTCCACTTGGACCAAAACATTCTCAACTACTCCCCTTGGTATTCTCACCCTTTGATCCGCTAGTTGAAGAGTGATAGGGATTGGCTTCAACTCCTTAAGCGGTAGCTGTTGAAACACTGAGAAGGGTAGGAGGTTGACACTTGCTCCCAAGTCTAGCAATGCTTGCTCCGCACGGCAATTCCCAATGGTTATAGCAATGCTAGGATAACCGGGATCCTTGAACTTGGGTGGTGTGTTTGTCTTCAAGATGGAGCTCACTTGCTTGATCAGGTATGGTTTCTTTTGGACATTCAACTTCCTCTTCACAGTGCACAAATCTTTCAATATTTTTGCACAAGAGGGGATTTGCTTGATACCATTAAGGAGAGGAATGTTGATCTTTACCTGGTCAAACATTTCAAGGATATTAGAATAGTTAACAATTCGAGCTGATTGACTTCAAACATTGGGGAAAAGGGGCCAAGATAGGACAATCATGCACATTCAAAGCATCTTTGGCTTCTCAAGTGTCACCCTCTTCAGAGTTACCCTTAGTCTCCTTTTCATTTTTCAAAGTGGCCTTCATTGAGACTTTAAGTAAAATGGTTTTATCTATTTTCTTCCCACTCCTAAGGGTGGTGATAACCTTAAGTTGCTCACAACTCTCTTTGCTAGTGTCAAACAACTCAATCACATATTGACCCTTAGGTTTTTTTGGGGTTGATCAAAAAATTTCTCTTTTCCTTATTAGGACGACCCCATAGCATTGGTCAACTTAGTGAGTTGCATCTGAATGCCATTAAAAGCGATGGCATTTTAATTATTGATTGTGGTTTGACTCTGAATGAATTGATGCACAACATCCTCCAAATTTCCCTTGTGAGGAGGTTGATATGTGGGCGAATTGGGTGGTCCTTGTTGACCAAACCCTTGTTGAGGTGGGTTTTGTGAAAACCCTTGTGGATTGGATCATGGGTATTGGGAGCTAGATGATGAACTATGATCATAATATGATTGATTTTGCTTGGGTGACATGAGAGGTGACAATGAGGTGGACCTCTGAGGAATAGGGTTGTGACTCTTCCAACTAAAATTCGGGTGGGAGTTTCATCCTAGATTGTATGTGTTAGAGTATGGAGGGTATGACTACCTACTTTGGTTAAATGCATCCACTTGCTCATGGTATACCTTTTTAAGTGTTGAAATGTTTAGGCACTCCGAAATAGAATCCTCAACACTCTCAAATATTGACCAACAATCCTCAGCCATTGTGACATTTGACACCTCATGCCTCTTATTCACCTCTAAGCTATCCACCTTATGGGACAATTCGGTGGGATCTGTGAAATCCCAAGATTGGGCACTTTTCGCCAATTTGTTAAAGTATTCGAGGGGACTCATCGGGATCCTTACTCAAAAACTCTCTATTGCACATCATGTCAATAAATTATTGGTGGTCCAGTAAAATTCCTTCATAGAAAAAACTCACCAATTGCCATGGTTTGAATCTTTGATATGGAATGGAGTGTAACAAGTCCTTTTATCTATCCAACATTGATAGAACTGCTCATTTGATGTTTTTGTAAAGTTTTGAATTTGTTTCATTAGAGCAATTGTTCTGGGCACCAAATAAAATTTGCTTAAAAATTTGGATAAAATTTGTGCCCAAAAACTTATAGAGTGGGGTTTCAATGAATTCAACCAAGTTTTTGCTTTGTCCTTGAGGGAAAAGGGAAATAATTTCATGCAAACCATGTCTTCCATGACATAATATGTAATTAATATTCCAACTATTTTCTCAAATTCCTTAATGTGTAGGTAAGGATTTTCTCATTCCACTCCATGGAATTTAGGAAGTAATTGTAACATACCTGGTTTGACTAGAAAGCCATGTGCTTGCACAAGTAGTCGTACGCATAAGGGGGTGGTGGTTCGGGTAGGTTGGAGATAATCTTTCATCGATCTTGTCAAGGATCCATAGGGAGATTATTTCCTTCATTTCTTGGAGGGGGGAATTGCATTCGGGGTTTGGTACTCGGGGGATTTGCACTCCCCTGCCCCTCAGATTATTAACACCACCTTCCCTAAATTTGTCATCCACATCCTTGAGTTGGTCTTGGTCTATATTCATATTTGGTCCTAAGGCACGTCTCACTAGGCTATTTTGATTATTATGTCCCCACATGCAAAAACAGTAATTACAATTTGAGATGTATACATAAATATGTACAAAGGAGCAACGTACCTCAGCCCGATGCTCTAGCTCTCTCTCCCCCTATCCTGGCTACCCTCTTAGTGTTGTTTGACTTCCTAATGGCACCAGTCTCTAGGGGTAGCAGCATGCCATGTGCATAGGACTTCACCTTGCTGTGAGAGCACATTTGCATGATGAGATTCCCAAAGGGGAGATTCGCCTTCAGCCATGCAGCCTTGGCGAACTCCCTCATCTCCTCCTATATCAACAAGTCCACATCAATCGCCTTCCCCATCATAAAATCATGGAGGAGGGTGAACTTCTCAATATTTGGGCTCTTCTTGGAACCCTGGGGCATCAAATTATAATGGAGTACTTTGTTCATGACTCTATAAGAATGCTTGAGGCCCCCGACAAGAGTTGTCCCCTTAAAAGTGGTTGGGTCCTTGTAAGTGAGCCACACATAATCGGCGAGTGTCCTACTCCCTTCAGCATTGTGTGGGTAGACTCGGATAATAGAAGGAGGCCTCTCGTACCTCCATCACAGTGGCAATCAAATCAGGAGTTACCTCAAAGGTCTTCCCCCGCACATTAGTCCTCAACCCACTACCATCCTCGCCAAACACCGACAATTTCTTATACAACTCTCTACACAACCCCAAATTGTAGCCTTTTACCTCCTCAAACTAAATACCCAAACCATGTCCCTCTATCACCCTCATGACTTTGTTGTTTGGCCCAAGCGAGATCTTGTCCACATACCTCTCACACGTGACATTGTTTTCATTGATCCTTTATCTACGTACGTTGTGTCTTCCTTTCATCCTTCTCTCCTCTCAGTCTCCGCTACTTGGGCCTTCTACATTCCTTTTGTGGGAGCTAGTGCCCGTAGGTGGTGGGGACTCCAGCCCTTTCTCTTGGTGCGGGCCATGGTGATCAACAATGCCCCCAAGTCAAGAATCGTCAAATTCCACATCAAGAGCCACTCAATCAGCTTAAAAGTACCGAAAGAGGTCTTTCCTAAATGAGCCATAGCATGGGATGTCAAGGTTTTGGAGAAACCCTAAGAGAGATTTGAAATTGGAGGAAAAACTTGGGAAACTAGGGTTTTTGTGAGAACACCAAGATTTTTGGCAAAAATCACTCAAATTCAACCGTAAACAAGAGAAATGTGAGAATTAAGGGCTTGGGTGAAGTGTTTTGAAGCTTGGAAGAAGTTAGAAGGAGAGGAGAGAATTTGGGAGTTTGAGATTTAGGGGAAATGTGAAGGGTTTTTCAAAAAATTCTAACTTAAAACCCTCGTTTTTAGCATTTTGGGTAAGACTTTTCGGAATGTTGATACAAACCTTCTGGAAGGTTTTGCTTACCGTTGGGGCACATTTGTCCAGTAAGGAAAACCTTCTGGAAGGTCGATGACAACCTTCCGGAAGGTTTTGCATATGCTGCAAAACCATTCCTTTGCTCCAAAACTCACATCCAACCTAACTTTTTTCAACTCCAAAACATTTTAACACCCTATCTATGACGTCTAACCTACCAAAAACATGAACCACACATATGAACCACAATTGATTGATCATGCCCAAAGTCATTTTCAAAATTCTAACATGATTTAAAATTTTGATGATTTCAAAATATAAGATATGGATTTCTAATTTCAACTACTAAAATGAATACCCAAAATATAAAGCATAGATTCAAATGACAAGGGCATTCCTAATTCCTACACATATTGAAAGTTGAGTAATATTCCCCCACCCTACAAGCATAGGGTTGCAAAACACATCATTCATATACCAAAATTAAGGACATATGAGCAACACCATGGCTTTAAATGCTAGTATAAAGTATGCACCTACACATTCATTTTCAATCTTATGTGTGTGTGAAATGGACATGTAATTTACATATTTACACAATAGAATTTACATTCACTTTGGCTACCCAATTTAAGTTTCGATGCAACCTCACCAAGGGTGTCTCTAAACAATGAATCACACTACGGTTATCCTGGCATGCTCTCCATGCGTATATGTGAGATAGAATCTTGTGCACAAAAAGAATTATGCTCACATAAAATCCAAAATTGAAGTGTGCATAAAAAAGAAACAACCTTGGCATAATCTCATGAAAGGAATGCTAGGGCATTAGATAGCAAAATCAACCTTTCTTTTTCTTTAAAAGTATGATATCCTCATGATTTCTCTAAATCATTTAGGACTTTCAAGGGTTATAATGGGGCCTTGGGTTGTTATTGAGGCAAATGAAATGAATGATATAGTATAACAATGAGGGTTGTTCCGAGTGAATGACTTTTATTCAAAAACATCTCATTTTTCATGGAATTATCAGTCTAACACCATCACCACACTCTTTGTTTCTTTTCTTTCTTTTCCTTAACATTTTCCTTTTTTCTTTGATCATTCTATCTTCTTTCAACCCTTTCTCTCCCTTTTCTTGGATTCATCATTCTTTTCATTCAACTTACGAATTCCACATTCATCATCCCTTTTTTGGGTATTCACATCACCATTCCTTCTCTTTTCATGTTCAATCATGGTTAGCTCTCAGAACAACCAAGGTGTGGTAAATTTTTATCATTTTTCACCGGCTTGGCTAAATGTCTGGCATGAAAACGAATTTTCAACAAGGCTCAAACATGGCACTAAGGATGATTTCACAAGAACAAGGCTAAGGCTCAAAATAGATCGAGAACGGCTTAAGATCATTTCTAGATAGGCATAGGGGAGCACTGTACATATCAAGACAAAGTCAGTCAACTACCCAAATGCACCTAAACAAAGCAAGCATAATGAGATTATTGAACAAATTTAAAATTTGAAAAATTGTTCCTTGAGTAAATTTAAGTTCCCTCCAACAAAGATTGGCATTAAAGCACACATGGGTTCTTACTCGTCTCCACTATTCATGTCAAGCACTAAAATGTGAACTCAATCCGTAAATTGTCAAAATTACACATTCAAGATGCATTTAAAGTTGAGTTAAAAAACAAACACATATGTGATACTCGAGCATAGGATGAACTTCTATAATGTGTTCATGTATTCAAGGTTCAATGCAAAGATCAACATATCAACAAACCCATAACACTCTAAATAGGGTAATACAGATCAATATTCAGATATTTTTCACAAAAATTTTTAAATTTTTTACATATTTCAACTATTCTCAAACAAAAATCTATAGATCATGTGAAAGGTGAATTTTACCACAAAAAATTGGTACTACGAACAAAAAACTTTCACAAACATTGGTGTATCATACAAATCGTACCCCTCACCCCCAACTTGATTCATGTATTGTCCTCAATGTAACAAAAAGATATGATATGCAATGAAGGAATGTAAAAAGATTAGTAGGGTTAGAGAATACCTCGCATTTGAGTTTTGACAAAAATACCAATATCTGCAACTAAGAACAACAACACTATATGCAAAGGTAAAGTAAGTAAAAATTACTGTACACTAGAAACCATAAGAATAGTTAATCGTCCAACAAGTCTGGGTAAACTGGATCCACCAATTCTTCCTCCACCCCTTGACTTTCAAAATCCTCAACAAATAGTTTAAGTATTTGGCCATTGACCTTGAATGTCTTGCCATCTCCAGGATTGGTGATTTCTATAGCTCCATTGGGGGTAGGCCACCTTGACAAGATAGAGGACATCCCAATGGGATTGGAGTTTTCCTTGAAAGATCGAGAGACGAGAATTGTACAATAGCACTTTTTGTCCGAGCTCAAATGTCTTTTTTAAAATGGATTTGTCATGAAAAATCTTAGCCCTTGCTTTTGAAATTTTTGACCTCTCATACGCATCTCTTTGAATCTCTTATAATTCATTCATCTCAAGCTTTCTATTCTCTTCGGCCATTCTTAAGTTGAAGTTCAAGGTCTTGATGACCCAATAAGCCTTGTGCTCCATTTCAACCAGCAAATGGCAAGCATTGTCATAGATGAGCCTATAGGGAGACATACCTAAAATGGTTTTGTAGGCAGTGCGGTAAGCCAATAGGGCATCGGTCAATCTAAATGACCAATCCTTCCTATTCAGGCTCACCGTTTTTTCTAGGATATTTTTTTATCTCCCTATTGGCCAACTCAGCTGGCCATTGGTTTGTGGGTGATAAGCGGTAGACACCTTATGTGTGATGCCATACTTATGCATCAAAGCTGCAAATGGCCTATTACAAAAATATGGCCCACCATCGCTTATCATTGCAAGAGGCATCCCGAACCTAAAAAAGATGTTCTCTTTTAAGAACTTGACCATAACCCAGTGGTAATTGATCTTGGTTGGGATAGCCTCCACCCATTTGGACACATAGTCCACTATCAACAGAATGTATAGGTAGCCAAATGACACGGGGAAGGGACCCATGAAGTCGATGTCTCAACAGTCAAATATCTCAATAACAAGTACGGGGGAGAGGGGCATCATGTTCCTTCGGGTCACACTTCCTAATATTTGGCACCTATCGCATTCCTTACAAAATGAAACATAGTCTTTGATTGAAGAGGGTCTGATTCGCACTTTTTCGTGATCGGATTAAAATTATATAGCCAAGTATAAGTGGTCAAATTGTAGTTTTCTCGATTTTAAGTCCAAGTATCGCTCCTACGAAGAGTGTGTGTAATTAGGAAATAAAATAAAAATAGTGAAGTTGTTTATCTTAGATAGGACAACATGTGATAGCTTATGATGTGAGCTTAGATTGATAACTAATTTAATTAAAAAGTTATGTTGTAAATAGATTTAGACAATAATAAAAAGTATCCTTCAGTTCAAGGATCTCATATGCGTTATATTGATTAAATACTGGAAATGCTACCTTACAGCAATCAACTTCCATGTTACTGGCAGGTCAATTGGTAGGTCTGATGTATATAAACCATCACACAGCAACTTCTTAGGTTAGTTGGTGGTATCCATGACAATTGATTAATCCAAGCAAACCAAAAGGGCAAGTCATTCATGAGAAATACTTGAATTATTCAGTTGACTCTATCTGTGATACATATACCAGTTAAACATCCTCAGCGTTCTAGTGGAGGATAAATCATGCCGATAGGAATGCCGTGGTTGTTAGACTGGCAATATTAGCATTTATACCAGTTAAACGATCTAAGTAATCCAGAAGGACAAGACATTCATGAGGATCACTTATGTCATTAGTCTGATAATTATATATATAGTAATTAACTAACCCTGATAATCCAGAAGGACAAGTCATTCATGAGGATCATTTAGGTTTTGTACCATGCATCAGTTAACATCCTTAGTGTTCTGATGGAGGATAAACCATACTGATAGGAATGATGTGGTTATTTAACCAGCTGGTTGATAAAGCACTAATGACATAATTCCAAGCACAACACCAAAATTATACTTTATACTTTGCTCCTTGCATTGTGTAGTAATTCTACATTACACCTGAAACTTTTAAACATAACACAAATAAAACCCTAATTGACTCTAATTAATAGTTTTTGGTTATTTTATCACACTAATTCAACTTTATTAACTATTCTAATTTATATATTAATTAAGGTTAATCAAGGCCAGTAAAAACCTGATTGTAATACCTTTGTCGAGGTCTTCTTTGAAGAGAAATGGCCACCGCACACCTCTGAATGGCAAAATACTTGGTCAGGGCAACACTTGAATGGGTACAAGTTGTCAAAGTAAAAGTACTTCACATCTGCCATAAACCTCCATCTATCCTCCTGGCTCTAGTGCGGTGGTATTTGTCCTGTAGCCCGATAATTGCATATGTCAGTATACCAAGGACAAACAAAATTAATAGAAAGTAAATGTTCATCAGGGAAAAAGTCAGGGATAAGAATGTGCTCATCGGCATCTTGCACCACAAGTCATGATAAATATTATGCCACCACATTCTCAACTCCCTTTTTGTCTTTGATTGTCAAGTTTCAAGTTGAATTCTTGTAGTAGGATTATCCACCTAATGAGTCTCAGTTTTGCATCCTGCTTAGACAAAAGACACTTCAATGCAGAGTGATTGGTATAAACTACTATAGGTGAACCAATGATATAAAACCAAAATTTATCTCATTCAAATACTACAACTAGTAACTCTTTCTCAGTCGTAGTGTAATCATTTGTGCCTCGTTAAGAGTTTTGCTAGCATAGTATATTACATAAGGTCTCTTATCTTCCCTTTGACCAAGCACAGCTCCAACCGCATAATCACTCGTGTCGCACATAAGCTCAAAAGGTAAGTCCCACTTGGGTGGTCGCATGATCGGAGGTGAAGTGAGCATGCTTTTTAGTTTTTTAAACGATCCCTCACACTCATCCGACCACACAAATGGGACATATTTGGAAAGCAAATTGGTCAAGGGTCGAGCCAATGTACTAAAGTCCTTTATAAAATGACGATAAAAACCAGCATGGCCAAGAAACAACCTAATGTCTTTGATGACCTTCGGTGTGGGGAGGTTGTAAATTGCCTTAACATTTGATTTGTCAACTTCAATTCCCTTCACCGAAACAATGTGCCCGAGCACAATTTCTCATGTCACCATAAAGTGGCATTTCTCCCAGTTGAGGACCAAGTTCTTCTCCTCACATCTCTCAAGTACTCTCTATATGTTCTCCAAACATCCCCCAAATGAATCTCTGAACACTGAGAAGTCATCCATAAAAACTTCCCATGATCTTCTCCACCATATGACTGAAAATTCCCATAACGCAACTTTGAAAAGTCCATGGGGCATTACACAACCCAAATGGCATGCATCGGTAGGCAAAAGTACTGAAGTACTATAGGGGCAAGTGAAGGTGGTCTTTTCTTGATCCTTCAATGCGATCTCAATTTGATTATACCTGGAGTAGCCATCCAAGAAGCAATAAAATAGGTGCCCAACTACTCTTTCCAACACTTGGTCGAGGAATGGCAATGGGAAGTGGTCTTTTCTCACGCACAAGTTGAGCTTTTGGTAATCAATACACACTCTCCATCTGGTGACCACCCTTGTTAGAATTAACTCGTTCTCCTCATTTGCCACAACTGTAACTTCCAATTTCTTGGGTACTACTTACGTGGGAATAACCCACTTACTATCGACAATCAAAAATGTGATGCCCACGTCAAGTAGCTTAAGTACATCATCCCTCATCACATTTTTCATAATGGGGTTAAGTGTCTGCTGTGGTTGTTGGGATGGTTTTGCATCTTCCTCCAAGTAAATCCAATGAGTCCAAATGAGGGGACTAATCCCCTTAATGTCGGCTATGGTCCACCCAATGGCTCCTTTGTGTCTCCTCAATACACATAACAACTCTTCCTCTTGGCTTGCCTCCAAAGTTGACCTAATTACCCCAGGGAAAGTCTCATGCTCCCCCAAGAATGCATATTTGAGGTTGGATGGTAATGGCTTCAACTCCAAGGTGGGATTTTTCACAGTTAATGCAAAGATCTTTTTCTCTTGATGTGAAAACTTCTCAAATGTAGGGCTCCATTTTTCTACCCCTTTCAAGCTCTTCGGCTCCCCTTGATAATCAACCTTTTTCTCCCTAAGCTCCAAGTGATCCTTCACCAATGTCTCAATCCTATTGACTTCATGTACTTCCTCATCATCCCCTAGTTGTTTACACAAATTGAACACATTGAAGTCCATTGTCATGTTCCCAAAAGTAAGCTTCATCAATCCATTCCTGTAATTAATAACGGCATTAGAAGTATCAAGGAATGGTCTACCTAGTATGATAGGAATTTGTGAGCTAGGATTAGCATCCGGATGAGTTTCAAGTACAATAAAATCCACGAGAAAATAGAAATTGTCTACTTGGACTAAGACATCCTCAACTACTCCCTTTGGTGTTCTAATGCTTCAGTCCACCAATTGAAAAGTGATTGAAGTTGGCTTCAACTCTTCAAGTTGGAGTTGTTGATACACTAAGTAGGGTAATAGGTTGACACTGGCCCCTAAATCAAGAAGATCTTGCTCCACCCAGTAATTCCTTATTGTGATGGCAATGGTAGGGCATCCAGGGTCTTTGAACTTTGGTGGTATGTTTTTCCTCAAGATTGTGGTCACTTGCTCAGTGAGGAATGTCTTCTTGTGCACATTTAGCTTTCTCTTCATGGTACATAAATCTTTCAAAATCTTGGCACATGAAGGGAATTGGTTTATGGCATCGAGGAGTGGAATGTTGATCTTAACCTGCTTGCACATCTCAATAATATCAGAATAGTTAGCCACCTTCATGGGTGGCTTCAAATGATTGGAAAAAGGGGCCAGATTAGGACATGCATGCACACTTACATCAACAACTTTTTCTTTCTCACTCAACTCACACTCCTTGGAGTCACCCTTAGTCTCATTTTCTTTGTTCAATGTGGTCTTGGGTGAGACTTTTGGCATGATAGTCTTATCAAATTGTTTGCCACTTCGAAGGGTGGTGACAGCCTTGAGTTGTTCATAACTCTCCTTTATTGGTTTTGATGACTCAATCACTCGTTGGCCTTTAGGGTTCTCTTGGGGTTGAGTGGGGAATTTCCCCTTCTCTTGTTGTGATATCCCTATGCCATTGGTTAGTTTTGTGATTTGAGTTTGAATGTCATTGTTAAAGGTGGTTTGGTTTTGAATGAATTGATGAACCACATCCTCCAAAGTCCTCTTATGGGGAGGTTGGTAGGTGGGAAGATTGGATGGTCTTGTTGACCATAACCTTGTGGAGGTGGACTTTGGGAAAATTTTTGTGGAGGTCTATTTTGTGAATACCCTTGTGGATTAGACCAGGGGTATTGAGAGCTAGATGATTGACCTTGGCCATGGTATTGATTTTGCTTAGGAGGCATGGAGGGTGAATATACTCTAGACCCGTGAGGAGTGGGATTCTCATTCTTTCAACTGAAGTTTGGGTGATTACTCCAACTCGGATTGTAAGTGTTAGAATGTGGGGAGAATGATTGTCTACTTTGATTGAAGGCATTCAATTGCTAATGGTAGACTTCCTTGAGTGCCAAAATGTTCGGGCACTCCAATATGGAATGCTCAACACTCTCACAAATAGAGCAAAACTCCTCGGTCTTTGAAATGTTGGACACCTCATGTCTCCTATTGACCTTAAGACTCTCCACTTTCCTAGATAATATGGTGATTTTGGAAAGTAAGTCTTCCCAGTCCCTTAAATCATACATCCCTCTCCCGCTTGGTTGATTACTACCTGGAGAAGACCTCGGTACATCAGTGGGATCCATAATTATTCCAAGATTGTGCATTTTGTGCCAATGTACTAAAGTAGTCTAGAGCCTCATCGGGATCCTTGTTTAAGAACTCCCCATTGCACATCATGTCAATGAATTGTCGATGGCCCGGTGTAATCCCTTCGTAGAAGAAACTCACTAATTGCCATGATTCAAAACCATGATGTGGAATGGATTGTAGCAATCCCAACAGTGATAAAATTGCTCATTGGGCTTTTTCAAAAAGTTTTGGATTTGCTTTTTAAGAGCGGTGGTTTTAGGCACCAAAAAAAATTTGTTCAAAAACTCGGAAAGCATTTGTGCCTAAGAGGTTATGGATTGAGGCCTCAAGGAATTCAACCATGATTTGGATTTGTCCTTAAGGAAAAAGGAAAACAATTTCAAGCGAGTTATGTCTTCCATAGCATGATTAGTGAGGAAGGTTGCAACTATATCCTCAAACTCCTTGATATGCAAATAAGGATTCTCTCTTTCATTTCTGTGGAATTGAGGAAGTAGTTGCAACATTTTCGGCTTAACTAGGAAGGCATGAGCTTGGACCAGTAAGAAAATGCATGAGGGAGTGGTGTTACGAGTGGGTTGGAGATAATCCCGCATTGACCTCGCCGGAGAATGATAAGCACATAATATTGCATATTTGATGGCCTCATTACATGCATTTTAACTTAACTTTACGTTTAATTACTTAGAGTTAGTCGAGTTTGTGAATAATGTTGAAACCTTGTGGTAGCAAGTAATTATAGCTTAAATGGTGGATTTTAGAACCTTGCAACTAAATGTGGATGTGTGGTGAAGACATGGACACATTACTTGAGGATTTTGAGGCTTAAAAGTGAAAGAAATCAAGGAGGTATCGGTGCTTGGTAACATAGGCACCAGCACCCGCACCATTTGGTTGTAGTACCTCAGTTTCCCTCCTTATTGACCATGATTCACTTCGAATCTGAAGAAGTTCAAAACATAAAAGTTGTAGATCTGGATGTCATCTATATTATGTCAAACTTTCAGCTCAATCAGATGTTTGGATCAAAAGTTATGACAATTCTATAAAAACTGGTCCAGAGGAGGCAACCTACCGGTATGGCCTACCAGTAGGTCGAACTCTAGTAGCCAAAACCTACCGGTAGCACGCTAAAAATCTACCGGTCAGTTTTGTCCAGAATGCCTACAACTCATGCTTCACTTGCTTGGGGGTTCCACCATTAATTCTCCCACTTGTCCCCTGACATCCCTTACACATTTACATGCCTCCTACACCCTAGTTGAAGACTTTTGAGGCAATGGCATTAATGGGGATGCGAGAGAAGGGGGCAGCCATAAGAGGTGCAAGCTAAGCTTGTCCTAGCCTATCCAAAGCCATCCACTCACCTCCTATTGATGGGAGGCCTGCACACACATGCTAAAGGACCCTATGGATGAAAATGCAAGGCTTCTTCACCATATATTCAGCATTCCACAAGATTTTGAGAGTGGCTACTTAAGCTTAGGAGTAGTCAAAGGAAGAAAATGATGAATAATAGATAGAAAAGCTTAGGGTGTGTTTAGTTTGAATTTCAAAAAATTGTATCCGAAAATAATTTTTGAGATGAATTTTAAGAAAGTGTTTTTGAAAATTTTTAGATTGCAAAACTTGTTTGGTTATATATTTTTGAAAATAGTTTTAAAGAACAAAAAATTATAAAATCTATTTGGACAATGATCACAAACCCCCTTCAATGCCCATCTCTATCTTTTTTTCCCCTTTCTCTGTCTTCACAAAACCCACACACAAACATAAACACATACACACACAGACCTATGTCTTGAACCCAGGTACATACACATATTTGACCACTTTGGCACAGATCTGGGTCTTGAATCCAAATGCAGAAAAAAAAAAAAAGACACTAGAAAAGGAAGGAGAAGATGCCTGGATTTGCCGAAGTGGAGAGAGCACCCAAATCGTGTGTTTCCTTTGGATTTGTCGAAGTGGAGAGAGAACCTAGATCATTTGTGTTTCGTTGCTCCAGTCTTCGTTGCAGAGAGAGAGCGAGAGAGAAGAGCTAGACGCTGGAGAAGAAGAAGATGGAGAGAGAGAGGGGGAAAAAAAGAAGGAATGAAGACTTTTGCTGCTAAGGGGACTCGAAGGGCAGACCTCATTAAAGCCCCAAAATTGTTCTCCTTGTTTTCAAATTTTTCAAAGAAAACTCTGAAAACAAGTTAGACTTGTTTTCTATTTTTTTTACTCAAATCTCATTTTTTCCTAAAATTTTGAGAACAAAAATACTAAACAAACAGGTTTTAGGTGTTTTTGAAATTTTTAGAACAAAAAACTGTTTCCAAATCACAAACCAAACATAGCCTTAGATTTTTGCATTTTCTTTTCCATTTCAGTTGTAGTAAGCTTTAAATCTCTTGTAATCCTTAACTCTTGCACTTTAATCTCATTTATTTCAAGTATATTGCAAGTTTATCTACATGTTCTAGTTTTTACCATTAAAGCTTTCAAGTTCTTCATTTTCAAGCTTTAAAATGGGTATTGCATATTTTCCTTCATAGTTTACGATTTATTGCATTGAGTTAAGTTTTAATCTCCATTTCAATACCATGTCTCTTTACATCATGTATGTCCTTCCCTTTGGCATGAGTAGCTAGATTTTAAGTTGGCTAATTTAAGGGAGAACTCCTCTTAGGTATGCCAAATCAACTCACTTTATTTCCTCCTCTCAGAGTACGATGGTTCGGTTTGACTGGGTTGAGAGTGGATGTGGTTGTGAATCTTTGATTTCCCGTAGGCCTGGTCACGGGTTATGCTTGGATCCTCACCTCCATCTCATCCCTAGCTTCCCACAAATCAATCGTTCATCTAAGCTCTATTCGAGGAAAGCTTTCGAGTTGATTTGGGATTCTCATTGGAATGACCTCTTTGGATTAGCCAACACTTGTTTTATTTCATTTCCATCAAAAACACAAATCACCAAACTCAAAACTCAAAAGATTTTACACTTTTCTCTTTTTCACAAAATCACCTTTACATAACTCCCTTCCTTCCCTGAGGAGACGACCTGGGAATACTTTTTCAAGTATAACACAGCACTCAAAAGACTCTCTGCGCTTGGGGAGCACTTTTGTTCACACACATGCATTTTGTACATTGTATTCCACCAATATTCCATTTCCCTTTGTTTGCATGGAACCCGAGTGAGAGTGACACTCACCCACTTACATAAGCCATATACACATTAAGGGTTCATGTTAGGACATTAGGGAATACAACGAAAACAATCAAGCAGAGAATCAATTGGGATATTGTTCCCTTCATTCCTAGGAGAAAAGTGCATTCTAGGGTTTGGAATTCTAGGGTCTTGCACTCCTCCTCCCCTTGGGACATTAGCACCAAATCTTCAAATTTGTCACCGGCATCCTAGGGTGGGTCTTGGTCAATATTCATGTTAGGGCCTAAGGGTCGCCTAACCAATCTATTTTGGTCATCCCGTCCCCACATACAAAACAATATCTACAAATGAAAAACAAGTAACAAAAGTATATACAAGGAACAACGTACCTCAGCCCCTGATGAGAATTCATGGGACTTACCTCCGTTGTCCGAAAATCACCTTCTTAATTCAACGCTTTGTCTTCCCCGGCAGTGGCGCCAAAAATGCTTGATTTATTTTCTATCGTTCCTAATCTCCGAACATGAACACTCAATGTGTGTATGGCTTATACGGTTATGTGAGTGTCACTCTCCCTCAAATGTCATGCAAGAAATGGGAAAATTTGTGTGAATGAAATGTGTGTGTGTGTGTGTCTACAAATGTGCTCCCCAAGAGCATAAAAACTTTTGAGTGTCGTGTTTTTACTTGGAATTGGTATTTCAAGGTTGCCTCCCAAGGGAAGGAAGGTGAATTGTGTTGAAGGTTGTGATACCCCTAGAACCGGGGGTCCCGTTGACCACTTGTCAACCCGGAAATGCCCGTGATTGTCGCATGATCCGACACCACGTTAATAGATTCCCATTTACCAGGATTTTAAACTCACACGTGAAACCTATGCACCTTTATCATTGAATCAAACTGTGGCCCAACGTACCACATTTCATCTCCATTATAGTCCATTTACATCATAGGAACTAAAGGGTGCAGAGCCTAAGGCTTGGGAGAAAGATTTAAAAAAAATTTAAAATCTGCCAAAGCGTACCGGTACAGGTTGCTCACTGGACCGGTACGCGTACCAGTACAGTTTGTCTTCTATACCTCGCCGTCCGGTATGCGGTGCCCATTTTTTCTTTTTTCACCTATTTTACATTTCAAATCCAATTTTAACCATTTCAACATCATCTCAAACATACATAATGATGTTATTCACATAAAACTTGATATCTACAAGTTCTACATGTCAAAATGGAATTAAACCTAAGTTTTACACAAAACTTATTTTCAAAAGCCACAAACCGGTTTTTCTTCACTCTCGAGGCCCCAAATGTGTGTCATCCACTGGAAAATGCCCTGCACTTGAAATGTATTCCCGTATACGATGAGCCAAGCCCAGTAGAGTATTTCCTACAAGGGCTACTCCTCACCCAAGTGCATATGAATGTATACATGCAACAATACACTACCAATATCCATTCCAATACAAGAATATGTAATTCATGTTAGAATCTATCGTTTCATGCTATGAAATGAGATGAAACTCACTCATGCACTTTATCCCGAGTCTTCACCGATTCCCACAACACAATGCAGTGCCAATGTGTAATTTAAACCGTCATCTATGTTACACATCAAATGACATTTTCAAAACTAGGGTCTTTCTTGGGGTGGGTATTCATGGACTTACACCAACGGCACCCAGCCGACATGGAATTCATAGACTACCATCAACGGTTCCGCGTACACCGACACACTTTATGGGCTCTTATACCAACGAAGTGCGAATCCAATCATCGGGCCTTTCACCCAAGGGATATTTTAGTCCTTCTTGCTAATCTGACCCAATTTTTCATAAAACCGTGCGACTAAGTCGAATCATCGATCCAACATTCCCAAGTCCACTCGTCATACACCAAATGAGGTGAAGATGACAACAATGCACACACACCCTCAATATGCGATGTCTACGTGTAAATGCAATGTAATGAACCATTGCCCATCAATGTCATGTCCCACATGTAATGAATGTCATATAGACAACGTAAACCACACATTTTACATATCTCATGGCAATTTATGTCTTATATACATAATCACCAATTTCATCACAAGTCAAAATAGCAAAGAGCATATATTAACATTTGATATTCAACCACAATTCACAATAAGCATGTCATACATAACTCATGACAATAACACATTAAATTCTCAAGGCATAAAATAAACACAAAACATACCCACCAATGCCAATTTCCAAGAAATCACCCAATAATTTCTATACATCAACCCAAGCTAGGAATTGATTTTAAGTCATTTCAATACCCGTTTCCTTAACCATTGTCAAATGATGTATGTTATTCAATACCCTTACCCATTCCATAGTACACCCAAGGTAAGAAATCAACCAAAGTAGGAGAAACCCTACATCTTGGAGCGTAAATAGAAGGTTAAAAGCCTCCTAGGACACCATCGTGATTCCAAGGCTTTGATTTCCCAAAATCCTCTTCTTGGATCTTCGGTGAAATCCCTCATTTTTGGTACGTAGACGTAGCTCTTGTCGCTTAGACCAACTTTAGTTCTTGGTCCAAGCAATTTCGACCAACAGAGCTTCTTGGATCGAAGGAGAAAGGTAGAAATTCTAGGTTTTCTCTCTTTCCTCTCTTCTCCTCTTCAACGTTGGAACTCAGTTCACTCAGGGGTGTGAAAATATTTGATTTTTCAGATATTAGCCCCTATTTATACTTTTTAATTGTGCGATCCACATTGCCACACACGTTTACTACTTTCAGGTCCGTTTTTAACCCGAAACGACTTAATTAAATTTTAATTTCAGTTCAAATAATTTTTATTTGAAATTTTATTCAATTATAAGAAAATTTTATAATTTTTATTTTTAAAGACGTTCCCGAGATCAATCGTCATCCAATTATCTCGTAAAATTCAACTATCTTAGAATTCGACAAAATTAACATGGCAGCTCAATTTTGTGATACGAATTCAACGGTGAAATCTGTTGCTCCATCCGAGCTCTATAGAAATATGCATTTTAAACCCGCATTATAGTGGCAAATTACCCTTTTGCCCTTTTTCTGAAAAAGGTTGAAATTTCTTGGGTTTTACAAAGGTGATTTTGTGAAAATAAAAAGTGTAAAACTCTTTGAATATATATTTGGTGAGTGAGATTTTGATAAAGATGTAAGGGAAACAAGTGTTGGGTAATCCAAAGAGGTCATTCCAATGGGAATGCCAAATCAACTCAAGACACTCCTCCAATGGTGCCTAGACGTTTGATTGATTTGTGTTTTGAAAATATCGATGTTTTAACTATGTGTTAATGTTTATACCTCCCTTAATTGATGGATGGCTATTATTATTTTTTTTCGGTGTCATATTACAATATGCCCATGGTTACGAATACTGAGCTAAACTTATTTCTATATGTCAGTTCATCTTTATGTTATTACGTACTTCATGCATGATACAATGATGCACGTTGTTGAGTTTTATGTAATAGTTGGGAGATTGGTTATAGATAAGTTAAATCTCGTCATAGCTAATGCTTTTGATTCAATACATAAACCTGAACTCTGTTTTCATTGAATCATCGACCTACCGATCGAATAGCTAAAGTAAACATTTTTAATGGTTCACCTTCGGGTTTACTAGGGTTATTTGGTTATTGTACGGTACATAAACCTTCTAACTAACCTAATCAATTGTTGTGATATGGTTTATGGTGGCATTTTCATAATCAAGCAATAAAATGCATGTTGCATCCGCGAACTAAAGAGTAGTTTTTCAATTATTGTAATCAAAAGTCTAGTTTAAGTATTTTTTTTTTATCAATTTTAATTTTACACCACAAGCTATTGTAAGGCACACTACGCGCACGATAATCTTACCTTTTCTATTTTGAATTCCAAGAAATAGCTCCCTGTGGGTTCGACCTCGGACTTAACCGAAGAATATAGCAATTTGATCACTTATACTTGGGCCTATGATTTAAATCAGGTCAGATATAATTGTTAATTAGAGTTATTTCAAGGATGAAATTTATTTTAAGGTGGGTAGACAATAACGACTTGATATTCAAAGATCGAGAATTAAGTCAGAAATAGGAGTATGAGCGATTAAGGGTTCGGGGACCAGACAATTGGACTATGAATTGATAGCTTGGAGTGTGTGTGAGGGTTCTGGTGATGTGTGGGGTGTTGGATTTGGGCTAGAAGTTTATCTAGTGAAGAGAGAGAAAGTCATAATGTATATGTGTTGGAGGTAGGCATAGTGTGTACCGAAGAGTTAGGGTGTGAAAGTGTGATTTAAGGATGAAATTATATTGTCAATTGAACTCCAAAAATTAAATGGATAATTTTCTAGGGTGTGCTTTAATATGTATTTAATTATAAAAATATTATTAAAATTAAAACTTCAGATTTCATGTAATTACGAAAATGTCATTGCATGGCTTGCTTTTCCAAGCTACTTGTTGTGGAGGTGTTGAAGATCTCTACTCAAGGTTTTGATGAGCCAGAACTGATAGGAAGAGAGAGAAAGAGATGAGAAAATATAGATAGAGAAACTTTGAGCTTCAAGAACAAAATCTCTATAGATTTGAATTCCAGTAACAAGGGATAAGTTTATATACTAAATAGGGTATAAGGATTTAGTTTATGATGCTTAAAACTTGTTTTGAATATAGTTTGAGTAAGAATTTTCATTTCAAAGTTTTTGGGTTTATAAGGGTGTTGAGATGGGCTTGAGTTTTGGATTGGTTTTAGCTTAATCTTTAGTTTTTAAAACCTAAGGGGTATTGGGCTAGACTAAAACCAATTCGAAGAATCCATTGGTGATCTTAGAAATTTATTTAGAGTTCATTTGGTGGGAGAAAATGGTAGTTGCAAGTCTGACCTTGAGTTGTAAAACCTTATTTTCTTCAAACTTTGGTTCAATTTTTGAATGAGTTTGAGTTGGATATGAAGGGTCTCTCATATGGCGATTTGTAAAGGGTCATGCGGTGAGTTTCTAGGTTCTAAAAACAAACACAAATATGTTCTGTGGTGTGAGAAATAGGGGTGAGAAAAGGGGCACTTGAAACAAAATTTTGGAACCTAGGGTTTCTTAAAGAAGAGGATGAAGTGGACCAAGAGGACCACTAGAAACCCCGATGGCAAGTGAGGGTGCATCCAGTGTCTCATGGACCTGTGGTTGGTGCCAAAAGTTCTATAACTCCATGCGAAAGTCCCCAAAAAATTTAAGGTTAATTCTATACCCGAATCAATAGGTGGTTTAAAATGACTGTTTTGACATTCGAACCCAATTTGACCCAGTGTTTTAGTGATCTTTGCTAAATAAACTTTATATTCATTCTTAGATATGTTAATTGAGTATGTGTATGAAATTTAATTAAAAAAACATTGTTTCACTTTGGCTATTTTATTTTAAAATACCGAGACTGCTAGGGTTTCTCAATTTCAAAATAGCCGATTCTTTTCAAACTGATTTCTAAATTATTCTATATGTTATTTGTGATGCTTCAACATGTTTTGAAATATATGATTGGGTGTTTTAAACATTGACATGGAATTCGAACCCGAATTAGGGTTTTCACTAATTTTTGAAATGATCATATTGATTGAATTCCTGGTACTAATTGGATCTCTAGGATCCTTTTAAATGAAATGTAAGTGCACACAGTTTTGAGTGGCAGAGGGTTTATGTTCCAACTTAAGGCCATAGAGGGTTTCTCTTTGGGTTCGTAAATGCTTTGGTGGCCCTATTGGTCTTCGAACTTCGGTACTGAATTGGATCATATTGACTTGGGAATGTATCTTCCTTGGGGTGAAAGCCCCCTAAATTGTTGGATCATATGTTCTTATTGACTCTTAGTGCTCTATTAGGATTATTGCACACTAGTGTGGCACTGTACTTGATGATTCTAAACCCTTTTTACTATACCATTTTGCTTAACTGCTATTGTTTTACATGAAATGAAGTTGTTTCTCTTATATGTATATCAAATGCTCATTTCACTTTTGCCCAAAAATGCTAAACTATACTATTTTCAAACTCGTTTGCCTAGCATTGAGTTACTTAATTGAGCTGTTGATGCTCTGCTTGATCATTTCTGTTGTATTCCCATTACCAACACAAGAACCCTCGATGTGTATAAGGCTTATGTAGGTGGGTGAGTGTCACTCTCACTAGGGTTCATGCAAGAAATGGGGAACAGAATAATGGTGTGTAGATTTCGTGTGTGTGTGTGTGAACAAAAGTGCTCCCCAAGCGCAAGGAGTCTTTTGAATGTCTTGTTTTACTTGAAAATCATATTTCAAGGTCGTCTCCTCATGGAAGGAGGTGAATCGTTTTGAAGGTGATCTCAGTAAAAAAGGGTAAAGTGTAAAAATCTTTTACTGTTTGAGTTTGGTTTGTGATTGTATCTTGATGGAATTTAAATGGAAAACAAGTGTTGGCTAATCCAAAGGATTCATTCCAATGGGAATGCCAACTCAACTGGAGACCTTCCCCCAATGGTGTCTAATGTTCGATTGATTCGTGGGAAGCACAGGACTACAATGGAGGTGAGGATCCAAACATACCCCATGACAATGCCTACGGTGTATCAAAGACTCACAACCACGTCCACACTCAACCCAGTCAATCCAAAATAACATACACTACGAGGAGGAAAAAAAAGGAGTTGAAATGGCATACCCAAGAGGAGGTCTCCCTTGGGTTAGCCAACTTAAATGCTTATCTACTCATACTTAAACCAAAGACAATAATGTAATGGAAAGGCATTGTAAAGGGATGAAGATTTTAGCTAAGTTAATGCAAGAAAACATAAATTATAGGAAAGTGCATTTAAGACCCATCTTAAAGCTTGAAAATGAAGAACTTGAATGCATTACTGGTGAAATCCAAAATGAAAGACTAAACTTGAAATATGCATGTAATAAATGACATTAAAGACATTCAACAAAGCTTAAACAAGTCTTACAATAGATTACAAGGCAATGTATGGAAGAAAAATGCAAAAATATTCACTTCTCTCTCTAGCACTATTCATCTTCTTCCTTGGAACCTCTAAGCTTCTCTCTCTATATTACAATGTATACCCATCTATCTCCTCTATAATGGTGTATGAGCTTGCCAAAAATGTCCATGGAGCTTGCCTAGCTTGTGTGATGTCATCCCAATCTATAGGGGGCTGAAAGGGATGGGTTGGATAGGCTAGTATAGGCCTAGCCTGCACACCCAACTTCACCCATTATCTCTCTCCTCATTTATGTTCAAACACCCAAAAGTCCAAGCATGAGTGTATGAGGGGATGTCTGTGTGTAAGGCATGTCAGGATGAGTGGGAGAGTGCTTGGTGGGACTCCCAAATTTGCAGAGCTTGATATGCAGAATCTGGCGATTTTTAGTAAAACCTACCAGTAGGTTTCACTCCAGTGAGCAAAACCTACCGGTAGGGCCTACCCATAGGTTTTCCTTGTTTTGCCAAATTCTTGGTTTCTCCACCTTTCAAGCAAACATCAAGCCTCCACCTCATCTCCAATCAACTCAAGCATTATGATAGGGCCTAATAAGCACCATTTGAATCCCTTTTCCTATAAACATATCAAAACTCCATTAAAAGCTTGAGCAGTGCAATTCTGCTCATTTTAAATGCAAAATCAAATGTAAAAGGGATCTAAATGCACATAAAATATGCAATATTTTGTGCTAATCACACCCCCCAACTTGAGCTTTGCTAGTCCCTAGCAAAATTTGTTTCCAAACCAAAATAAACAAGTATGAAATTGCAACAATACATTTTCACAAGTCATCCATCAAGCCCTTCAAAATACAAAAATCATTATGCAATTATCGAAATGAACTTGGACAAGATGGAACAAAAACTGTGGTATTTCATTAATGTCTTTCAAAAGTTGGGTACATGGAGTTTGCATTCAAAAATAAAAACAAAACGGCCTCTAATTCCTAACGACTCTTCTACTAGGCCGACACTCCACCTAAACATGTACAACCCAGAACAACAATAAAAGACAAAAACTATGGTATCTTACTCCTCGTCTCCGTGTCCATCATCATCCTCATCATCACCAATGTCAGAATCACTCTCACCCTCCTCCTCCTCATCAGTATCTTCATCAATATCCCCCACCTCAACCACAGTGGAAACTGGGGGGGGCAAAGGCGGAAGGTCCAACTGCTGAAGGTGGTGGTCCACCTGGGATGGGCTCTCCGGAGAACATATGCTAGAATAGTCTAGCTATCATGGCAGAGATCCCATGCACTGTAACCTCTAATGCATCGAGGCACTGAGATACTGAACGCTCAGGTGCAGAGGTCGATGGGACAAACACAGACGGCCAAGTAGATGGACAAGTAGATGGCCCAGCAGATGAAGGTCCTGCCTCAGATGACTCTAGTCTTACAGCCCTAGTGCGCTCAGCTCAGATCATAGCATGCCTTTTTTTACTGCTGGCCTTTCCTATAGCCTTGGTCTCGGGGGGAGTGAGCTTGTCAAAGGCATAAGCCTTTACTTTGAAATGCTTGCACATCCAAGTCACCAAGTTCCCAAAAGGGAGTTTGGCCTTAGGATTTTGAGTCTTGGTGAAGTCCTTTATTATCTCTCATACAAAGGGCCATCTTTTCCCACCTTTCCCAACATGCAAAGTCTACCACCTTTCCCAACATTACTGCATCCAAAAGGGCCATCTTTTCAATGTTAGGCGTCTTCTCAGCGCCCCTCGGAAGCAGATTATAATGAAGAAGCTTGTTCAAAATCTCATATGAATGTTTGAGGCCCTCGACTTAGACCGTTCCCTTAAACTGAGTCGGGTCCTCATACATTAAAGCTACATACTCAAATATAGTCTTGGTGCTAGTGATGTTATGCGAGTATACCGGGGTGGAGGGAGGTGGCCTCTCGTAATGTAGGAAGGTAGCAATCACTACAGGGGTCACATCAAATGTCTTACCCCTTACGTTCGTCCTCAAGACCTCACCCTCACCAACCACCTTGAGTTTTTGGTAGAATTCTCGGCACAAAGACAAATTGAACCCTTCCACAAGCTCAAACCAAAATGCAATCCCATGAGCCACAATGATCCTCACTGCCTCATTGGTTGGGCCAAGGGATATGTGATCGAGGTACCTCTCACAAGTAACTTTCTTCTCCCTAGTAACATTTTTCTCCTGGATACTTTTGTACCTCACCTCATTCCTAGCTTTCTTCCTTTGCTCATTACGGTCTCCACTTTATCCCTCCCCGCTCCTCTTGTGGGTACTTGTGTCCTCAACCTGTGGAGAGTTTGGCCCGGTGCGTTTTGTTCAGGACATGCAGAGCAACACTGCCCCAAAGGTTAAGAGTGCAAAAAGGTCTAAGATGAAACCCTCAATCGGGTCCATAACATTCCAGAGAATCATCACTTGGCGAGCCATTGCAAAGTTATTGGAGGTTTTGAAAAGAGTAGAGGAGATTAGGGCTTGTAGAGTTTTCAGACAAACTAGAGTTTTACAAGATGAAACCTTCAAATTTTCACTAAAAGTCACCAAATCAATAGCCCTAAGGTTGAGAATTGAGAGATTTATGGAATAGGTTAGGGATTTGGAAGCTTGGGAGTGTATTGAGTGAGAGGGAAATGCTTTAGGGTCTGTCATTTAGGGAGATAATGAGGAGTTTCCCCGAAAAAATTCAATTTAAAGCCCTAATTTTGGCATTCTGAGCGAAACCTATCGGTAGGTCGATGGAAACCTACCGATAGGTTTTACTCCAGTGAGCGAAAAATACCGGTAGGTTTGCGGTAGGTGCAGGACCAATGGTCAAAACCTACTGGTAGGTTTTGCCTTATTTACAAAATAAACCTCTGATATCCAATACACTTGCACTCCTCCTCATTTCAAGACCTACCCATTAAATTGACCTATCCTCCACCCAAAACTTGTGATACACTTATAAACCACAATTTGAACCATCATGCCCCAAGTTATTACCAAAATTCCAACATGATTTAAAATTCGATGCATTCAAAAAACAGGCATAGATTTCTTATTTTAAATACCAAAATGAACACCCACAATGTAAGACACAAGCAAATAACAAGGGCATTCCTAATTCATTCAAACATCAAAAACTTGAGCAATATTCCCCTATCCTTTAAGCATAGGGCTATGAAACACGTCATTCAAATGCCTGAATCAAGCACACATGAGTATCACTATAGCCTTAAATACTAGTCTAAAGTATGCACCTACACATTCATTTTCAAACTCGTGTGTGTGTTAATTGGACAAGTAATTTGAGCAGTTACACAACAGAATTCATATTCGATTGGCTAACCAAATTCAATTTCAACACGAAACTGACCTAGGGTCTCTCTTAACAATGAATCACACTTTAGTTGTACTGGCTTGCACTCCATGTGTACATGTGAGATAGAATCTTGTGCACAAAACAAAGTAGACTCACATGTAATCCAAAAATGAAGTTCATGCATAAAAATGAAATGACCTTGGCATAATCTCATGAAGGGAATGTTAGGGCATTAGGTAGCAAAACTAACTCCTCTTTTTTCTTTAAAAGTGTGCATTTCCCATACTTCTCAAGATCAATTAGGACTTCAAGGGCTATAATGGGACCTTAAGGTGATATTGAGGCAAAAGGAGCGAAGAATATTGGATAACAAAGAGGGTTGTTCCAAGTGAAAGACTTTTATTTAAAAAACATCTCCCTTTTCATGGTATTTCCATTCTTACACCATCACCACACTCTTTGTTTCTTTCTTTCTTTTCCTTATCATTTTCCTTTTCTTTTGATCATTCTTTCTTCTTCTCACCCCTTTTTTTCCTTTTCTTGGATTTTCATTCTTTTCCATTCAAATCTTTGAGTTTCAACATCATTTCTCCCTTTTATTTGAGTTTCCACACCATACTTCCTTATCTTTTATGATCACTCATATTCAGCTCTAGGAACAACCAAGGTGAGATAGATTTTTATCATTTTTGCACTAGCTTGGTAAAATGTGTGGCATAGAAACAAATTTCACTTAATGCTCAATCATGGCACTAGGGATAATATTTTCTCCAGAAAAAAAAAAGCTAAGGCTTGAAATATTCAAAAATGGCCTAAGATTACTTCTAGATACGCATGGGAGAGCATTATGCATTTCTAGACAAGTTAATCAACTACCCAAATGCACCTAGCCAAAACAAGCATAATGAGATTATTGAACGAATTTAAAATTTGAAGAATTGTTCTTTTAGTAAACGTAAGTTTCCTCCAACACAGATTGGCACTAGAGCTCTCACGGGTTCTCACTCATCTCCACTATTCATGTTAAGCCTAAAATATGAATCCAATCTATAAATTGTCAAAATTACACATTCAAGGAGCACATACAGTTGAGTTAAAAAGTAGATACATATGTGATACTTATGCCTAGGATTAACTTCTATAACATGCTCATGTGCTCAAGGTTCAAAACAAAGATCAACATATCATCCAACCCAAGCACTCTTAATAAGGGAATACCAATCAACATTTAGATATTTTTCACAAAAATTTTCAAATTTGTCACATAATTTGCACTAATGTAAAGAAAAATCTGTATGATATGTGAAAGGTGAATTCTCACCACAAAAATTAGTATTATCCACAAAACTTTCCACAAACATTGGTGAATCATGCAAATGGTGCACCTCACCCCCACCCCCAACTTGATTCATGCATTGTCCTCAATGCAACAAAAAGATATGATAGGCAATGAAGGACTGTAAAAAGATGAGTAAAGTTAGAGAACACCTCGCACTAGAGCTTTGACAAAATACCAATATCTACAACTAAGAAAAAAAAATGCTATATGACAAAAGAAAGTAACATGCAATAAAAGTAAAGTAAGTAAATAAAAGCGACTGTACACTAAAAAACATAAAAAAAACCAGTTACTTCTCCACCAAGTCCGGATATATCGGATCTGTCAAATCCTCCTCCACTCCTTGTCCTTCAAAACTCTCAAAGAATGGTTTGAGTCTTTGACCATTGACCTTGAATGTCCTGCCATCCTCAGGGTTTATGACTTCCATGGCTCCATTGGGGTAGGCCACCTTGACAAGATAGGGACCATCCCAACGGGATCGGAGTTTTCCTTGAAAAATTGAGAGACGAGAGTTGTATAAAAGCACTTTTTGGCCGGGCTCAAATGACTTCCTCGCGATGGATTTGTCATGAAAGATCTTAGCCCACTCTTTTGAGATTTTAGAGCTCTCATATGCATCTCTTCAAATCTCTTCCACTTCATTCAATTCTAGCTTCCTATGCTCTCCGGTCATTTGCAAATTGTAGTTCAAAGTCTTTATGGCCCAATAGTCCTTGTGTTTCATCTCAACTGGAAAATGGCAATCATAGACGAGCCGATAGGTAGACATTCCTAAGACAGTCTTGTAGACAGTGCGGTAAGCCCATAGGGCATCAATCAGTCTACATTACCAATCTTTCCTATTTGAGTTCACTATTTTCTCTAAGATATTCTTAATCTCCCCATTGGCGAACTCGGCTTGACCATTGGTCTTTGGGTGGTACGCGGTGGATACCTTATGTTTAATGCCATATTTAAGCATTAAAGCCGCAAATGGCCTATTGCATAAATGTGATCCACCATCGCTTATCATTGCACGAGGCATCCCAAACCTCGAAAATATGTTCTCTTTCAAGAATTTAACCACGACCCGGTGTTCATTGGTCTTGGTTGGGATAGCCTCCACCCACTTGGACACGTAGCCCACTGCCACTAGAATGTATAGATTGCCAAACAACATAGGGAAGGGACCCACGAAGTCGATGCCCCAACAATCAAATATTTATGTAACAAGTACAGGAGAGAGGGGCATCATGTTCCTTTGAGTCACACTACCTAACTGTTGGCATCTATCACATTCTTTACAAAATGAAATACAGTCATTTATCAGAGAGGGCCAACAAAAACCTGACTGTAGAATTGTTGTTGAAGTCTTCTTTATAGAGAAATGGCCACTACATGCCTCTGAATGACAGAATGCAAGGACTTCCCACTGTTCATTTTTTGGTACGCATCTCCACATGACTTGGTCAGGAAAGTACTTGAACAGGTACGGGTTGTCGAAGTAGAACTACTTCACATCCTCCATAAATCTTCTTTGATCCTTCGGGCTCCACTACGGTGGTATCTGTCCTGTTGCAAAATAATTACATATGTCAGTATACCAATGACACACATAATGAATTGAAAGTAAATGTTCATCAGGGAAGAAATTAGGGATAGAAATATGCTCATCGGCCTCTTGCACCACCAGTCGGGATAAGTGACACTACAAGAAAAAAGGTCTTTTATGGCAAATTTTTTACGACGATTGTATTTGCCGTCATAAAAAACGTATTTGAGACAATTTATTGTGGCGGCTGTGTTTGTTAACAATTGTGGTAGCTATTTTTTCTATCGTAAATAGTGTCATAAACTCAAAAAAAAATTTATTTGAGACAGATAATTTTCCTTCTGCAAATAACATTTCATAAACTCAAAAGAATTTTTTGTATTTGTGGCAACTATTTTTCCCATCGCATATAATATTTCATAAAACATTAAAAACGTTGTTTTACATTAAAAAATAGTTTATAGTTTAAAGAAGGAAAACTCTAAAAAATATTTGTATTACCACAACTATTTTTCATATTACATGTAATATTGTATAAAATTACGTTGTTTTACATTAAAACACAATTTTAGTTCCAAAAAAAAAAATTAATCCCTACAAAGTCAATTTTTTATATTAAAATTAGGGGTTTCAAAATATGACACGACTCATTAACACAACACAAAATTAGTGCATTAGTTGGGTCTTCCCTTAAATCACTTGTTTAGTAAATTAGTAGACCCAACACGATACGATTAATAAGTGAATCAAATTCTGGTGAAACAAATCTGTAACGCCCAAAACCCACCCTGGACGGCATTATAAACTAAAAACCATTCACATCATGAGAGCAACTAAATAATTCATCCATAAAGAAATTTCATTCATCAAATATATCATTTACAATATCATCCCAAAAGAATAGGCCAACCATTGCCACTATATCCAAAAGAATATGCCAAGCTATGGCAATTACATCCCAAAAGAATTAAACATAAACTCGCAGCGGAATTACAAAAGGGTCTAGACTTCCCAATATTTCCAAAGTAAATTTTCTAGTCTAAAATAAAAAGTAATGTTGTTCTAAGCGTCCACCTCGGGATCAACATGCTCGTCTATGGGAATCTCCCAGTGTGCCAGTTCCTCAATTCCCAAATGCTCCTCTAGTAGATAATCTGAAAAATGTAGTTTCTAGGGGGGTGAGCACTAAGCTCATACAGCAACATTCCTCCCAAACTCGAACAAGATTTAGAAAAGCATATAAAAATGGTCAGTCACCTTTCACAAATAGCATATATGAATTTCGAAAGAAAGTTGGGACATTTAACCAGATCTCAAGTTTAAGCAACAGTAATAGTTTAATACATAAGTGAAACCAATATACAACTAATAATCCATTCCACTATAAACCGTTTCTCCCAAATTCTTGCGGAATTTCATACTTCCCAAAATTCTTGTAGAAATTATTTCTGGTACAATGAACAATAACTCATAACTTGAACATTTCACAACAATATATACATATATCTCAACCATGATGTAAGGCATCCACATGAGTCAACGCATTGAGTAACATCTTGCCCACACACACACACCCAAATCTTCTCAAAGATATCCAACTTTTAGGAAGGACGTATACCATACCAATGGCAGTAACGTATCCAACCCAGGCATTAGTATACTAACCCTACGCCTCGATACCTGTGAGCAATAGCAGTTTAGTCTTACCAAAGCACTAACCCCACTACGAGTGGTAGAAAAAGTTCAAACCCACACGGAGTATGAATAACGTCTACTCACTCTACGATATCTCGTCAAAGGCCACCCATGGTCCTCCCACATTCATGAGAGATACAGTACCAAACTAAATTTCTTAATTTACAAGCATATCTCAAAATCCCTAAATTTATCATGTGACAATTCCAAAACCAATTAAGAAAAATACAATAGATCACAACATCATTTTATTACTCAACACAAAGCACTATAGTTTCGAAATCAATAATAAATGAAGAATTTAAGAAGAAAATCCATCACTTTCCAAAAACTAGGGTTTCAAAGCAAGAAAAGAGATTTCATGGGTATTCAACCCTAACTTTGTTCAAAACATGTTATCTTTGCAAGAAGACCAAGAAAAGATGATTTCATAGCAAATATATAAGATTTAGAGTCAAAGAATACATATATATTAGCCCCAGCATCAATGGACAAGAATGGAAGAAAATTCCCTACCTTGTTTTGTAGTTTGAACGAAGAAGATGAAGATTTGACCCTCCTTGAAGTGTAAAATCCCTTTGATCTTGTGTTTTTCTCTCCCTTTCTTCCTCTCCAAGGTTTTCTAGGGTTATAAGTGTTGAAATGGGGCTAAGTGAGGCGTCATTATGTATTTATAGGGTGAAAAATGGACCCCATTTTGCGACTTAAAATTTCAAAAACTTACAGAGCGTACCAGTACGCAGTACCGGTACGGTATACTCTCTGGACAACAGTGTACCGGTACGTAGTACCGGTACAGTATGCCCTCTAGACAGTATGGTACCACTGGTACGGTTTGTCTAGTTTTTCCCTCTTTCTATGTTTTTCATTTCAAATCCATTCCAAACCCTTTCAAAACCAACACAAACTTATACAGCATACATTTGTACATCAAACATAGTTGGTATAAGTTCTATTGCAAACAGTTTCATATATTTACAAGTCAAAACTAAGTTAAAACTAAATATTTACTCGATTCATCACTATTAACATTTTTATCTCTACCCTTACAATCTACTTAGTTCATGCATACTCCATTACTTAAATTAGTATTTCAAAAACATAATTACATGTTATATAAAGATAAGAATGTAGGGGTTTACAAAATCAGAAGATACATGACACGACTCATTTATATACCATTTTATAAAATATTTGTGCATAACAAAAATTCGATATGATATAATTCGTTAGAAATAAATTAATAAATGAATCGAGTATGAGTTGAGTGTTTGTTTGATACGAACCAGGGTGGCTCTAGGAAATTTGAGACTTAAAATGAAAATATTAAATTATGGTTTTTTTATTTTTAATATTAATCTTTTAAAAAAATAATTTTTTTTAAATATTAATTTTTAGTAAAAAATTAATTTATTTTTAATTTATAATGTGAGAGAGATATAGTAGGAGAAGGACGTGCCAGTGTTGCCGAGAAAAAAATTTTAATTTTTGTTTTGTTTTTTACCAGAGACAGTGTTTAATTTTAACCTTTTTTTTTTAATTTTTTTACTTATTTTTACAGATAGAGAGAGAGTAAGTAGGGGTAAATATGAGTTAATTTGTTAATACCTTTTATTTTATTTTTTTATTTATTTTAGGTTTCTAATGTTATGAATTGGATCATGAACAAAAATTATTAAAATAAAATTTTTAACTTTTCTTAATTTTTTTTGGGGCCTTTTTTGTAGGGTTTAAAATTTAAAGGATTTAAATTTTTTCTGGATTAGTAATATATCTAAAATTCTGGGGCCTTCTGGAGTTTGATGCTTTTTAAGGATTTTTTTTTAATGCTTTTGGAGTTTGACCCAAACTCTCCAAATGATTTATTCCTTATTTATTTGGTATTAATTTATAATTAGAATTTTAATGGGTTTAAAAGTTTTGACCCATAGAGTATTCTAGTTAGTTTGGTATGTTTAATTAAAGTTATAATACGATTAGTTTGATTTGGTTTTAAAAGACTTAGTAAAAGTTTGTCTTCTTTAATTGGGAAGTCTTGGACAGTAGCTATGATGAACACAATTCCTTTGTTTTGACGTTGAGCATTGACGTGTTTCGTCACTTTCATAATTTTGTTTTTCTTTATTTTATTTCTTGTTTTGGTTGTTTTTTTGATTAATTGTGTGTGTGAAGTTATTTTGAGTGTTTAATTATTTTGGAATCATACACGATTGATAGACCCATCAAAAACTAAGAGACGATATTAATTTTTTGTTGTCTATAAAATTATTAATTTTTAATTCATTGCCAAAATTGCCAAAAACAATAAACCAAACAAAATTAGCACCGATCTCTACCTCCCCCCCCCCTTTTTTTCCTTTTTCCCTCCTTTTCTAGCCCTTTTTTCTCCTGTTTCATATTCCCTCTTTTTTTTGTCTTCTTCTCCAGGCGACAGCCCTTGTTTTCTTCTCCCAGTGAAGCGGCAAGTGCAAGTAAGTATTTTTCTTATTCCCTCTCTCTCATTCTGTTTTGGGTAACATTCTTGGTTGCCTTTTGATTTGTAATTTTTGTTTTATTTTTTCTTTATTCGAATGATGTTCAAGATAAGTGTGATAATTGTCCTCAATTTCATATTTATAGAATTTTTCAGATTGATATTTATTTTTAATTATATTCAAATTGAGTTCCAATAATTTTAAGATGGTTCATCTGATATGAAAGATTCGGGATAAATTAGTGTGGGATTTAGATTGAGATTGTGTTTCAACTAGTCTAGAGAAATTTTGATTCTTGACAAGTCCAAGTGTTGATTTTGTAATGATGATTGCTTGGTATATGATTAATAGATACGAAATTAATTAATACAAAAGCATACACAAGATCCTGTTCTACACAAATTGATTGCTTTTACACTATGAACTAATACTAAAAATATTATGGACTAAGGACTAATGAGACCTAAGTGATGCTAAGACGTACGACGTACGTGCCAATTTACTTTAAATTCTTGGCCATTTACAAAACATGCACATCATAAGCAACCCAAAAACATCAATTACAGAATATTAGGATTACAAATGAATATATGTTCTTAAGTTAATTAAGTTTTGTTTAAATTAGTTGCTTCTGTATATAGAATCCACATGTGTTACAAAACGCATAACCACACAATTATCAAAACACCAAAAACCTGGTATCTCAAAATAGCAATTATGAGTTTATCTCCCTAAAAAAACTTGTACCAAGCTGCATTAGCATCTACTTATGGTTCTAGGGGAACACTGCGACATGATAACACAAAAATGGACATCCATACAACTAAGCACTCATTCATAGGTTTTAAAATAGCCAATCTATTTAATTACAATTTCAAGGGTCACCACCTGACACATACAAAATATGTGAGGGTCTATACTCCTTCCGAATGTACTAAAAGGGACACAATGGAACCACTTGCCAATAACCTATCTTGATGTCCCTACAAGTTATCTTGAACAGTCACCACAATAAAAAGTACAACCAACCAGTACAAAAAAAAGGGACAGTAATAAAATAACATAAGAGCAACCCAAATTTTAGAGTATCCTTTTTCTAGAAAGATTGTAATCCATGTGTTTTTTTTCTAATTGCTTTTTTGAGGTTGGTTAAAATGTTTTGAGTTTGAATTTGGAATGTGTCATATTGAATCTTATTGCTAAATAATCCAAGGAATCCATATTATATGCTTTTGGTATTTACTATTGCATACATGCATTTTTTAACAATATTTTCACACATGCATGACTGAAAAATTAGGTACAAAAATTGAGAAAATTTGAAACATGGACAAGAGTTGGATTGACTTACCAAATAAGGTCTCACAGGAGTACTTGGATGGGGTTAAGCAATTTCTTACGTTTGCATACACCTATAAGCATAAAGGTTCAACAATTTATTGCCCGTGTAAGAGATGTGCAAATCGCTTCTTTCAGTCAAGAGAAGTAGTATGGGACCATCTTATTTCTAATGGCTTCTTAAATAAGTACAAGAATTGGATTAACCATGGGAACCCTACATGCCATTGTATGGCAGTGTAACGCCCCAAAAACCCCCGTGGGTGACATTACATTCTAAAAACCATTTACCGTATGAGAGCATTAAGTAAAATCCATCACGATGAAAGTTTTATTCATCAACCATTCATATTTTAACAAAATTTGGGCAGAGTCTCCTTTGTACGGGGAGCTTTACCCAAAACACAACATGTATAATTATATTACAATTGACCACACCGGGTCCACATATGCATAACTATTGACCACACCGGGTCCATTTTTCCATCATAAAATAAACTTGCATTCATCATATGTCATATCCACACTATCATCCCAAATTAATAGGTCTAATCTTGGCCTTTACATCTCCAAAATGTAATAATATAACGCAACGGAAATAACAGAAATGAACTAGAGTTCAAAAGGATATTCTAAGCATAATCTAGTCTAGAACAAAATAAAAGTGTCGCTCTAAGCGTCCACCTCGGGATCCACATCCCCGTCAAGCGCAGTCTTCCAATGGGTGGGCTCCTCGGCTCCTAACTCCTCCTCAAGCGTGAAATCTGAAAAAATTTTATTTGTAGGGGGTGAGCACGAAGCTCTGTAGCAAAATCCTCTCAACTCAAACAAGGTTTGAAAAACATAGCAAACGGTCGGTCTCATTTCACAACTAACATATATATAGGTTTGGAATGAAAACAATGACATTTTAAAAGAGATCTCAAGTTTAAACAATAGTAATAATCAGTTAAAAGAATAAAGTGAGTTTAGCATCGATAAACAAAATTCTAATTTAAGCTATTTAAGAAGGGCTTCTCCCTAAGCATTGTCCCATACCAATGCGTCGGCAAGAACGACCCAACTCCCGATTCCATGTATTTTTGGTTCATCCCCGTACCATGTATGTTGATTGCTTCTCGTGAATCTACCTAACGATCATGCCTAGTCCACCAATTTCAACCAACAATCACAAATCTCTTTAGGAAGGGCGTGTACCGTCTCCTACGGCATTGACGAAATCCTCCCAAGGTGTCTAGTATACTAACCCTTTTCCTCGGTGTATATGTGAACAATAGTGATCGCGAGCACAACAACGATCCACTACGAGCATTAGGCAACCATCTCACCCCCCATTGGGATAGACTAACCTCTAACACTCTACGGCATCTCTCGAAGGTAATCCAAGTCCATCACAACAACCATACAATGAGGAAATCAAAAATATTCACAATTCACAACAATTTCCCAAATATAGTAAAATCCTAAATTTTGTTTTCACATTTGTCATATAATCGAATAATCCAAGAAAATATGCAAGAGATCGTAATTTATATCATGGTGTTATACAATATTCAACACTAAAGTTTTAAAATCAAAGACAAAGAAGAAATTAGGAGAAAATCCCCTTTTCTTGAAAACTAGGGCTTTGAAGATAAAAAAAAAAAATCAATAGAGCTTTGGTGGTTACCCACCCTTCATATTGTTCAAAACATGGTATTTATTACAAATAGAACAAGAATCATGTATTTCATATTATATATGAGAAGGAGAGTGAAGAAACATATATCTATATACATATATATATATATATATATATATATATATATCTAGCCTCAATGTGAGAGATTGAGAGAAAATCCCCTACCTTAAATCAAGATTCCAAGCTAAGACTCAAGCCTCAAGACCTTCTTGCTCTCCTTTCTTTTCCTCTTAATCTTCTCCTCCTAGGGTTTCAAAAGATTTGGGTGAGAGGGTAGCAAGAATGGAAGAAAATGGGAGGAGAATGTATTCTTGAAGAATTTGAAGTTTTGATTTCTACAAGGTATAAATCCCTCTTGATTGATATTTCTATCTTCCTCTCTTCCTCTAAAATGGTTCCTAGGGTTTGGAGGGGTGAAATGAATGCTAAAGGGACGACATTAGGTTTTTATAGGGCAAGAAAATCGAGCAAAACCCGATATTTTCTGTTCAGAAAAAATCGGGTTTCCTTCGTACTGTTCACAGATTTTTGGTGCGACTTCTAGGTCAGTTTTGACCCATTTAGAGGTCGAATTGGAAATTTTGCATGAAATACACTTTTGTAGACCTAGAGGTCGACTATTTCCTATCCGAATTTCAGATCAATTGGACATCAAAATATAAAGTTATGATCAAAATACTAAGCAGTGTCTATCACCCCTTTTTACCCAATTTCACTCCAATTTGGTTTTACTTCTAAAATACTTCCTAACTACTAATACATCCCATATTACCTCTCCCAATGTTTTCCGACCTCCCGAATTCAATGGTAATGTTATTTTGATAAAAAAAATTAATATATTTATTTAGTTACCCTTATCAATCTTAAACACATCCAAAAAAAAAATTAAGTTTGACCCAAAAGTCAATCCGTTCGAAACTCAAACTTCATGATTAATATTTCAACAATGATTCTAAGTTTTTATCTTCATTTTATTCATATTTGAAAAACTCTTAAGATATTAGTATTCTTATTTAATTTTAGTACAGGGTCTTACAGGCAGTCATGAAAACAAAACTTCAGTTGATTCACATCTTCAAGATAATATGGTCGAAATGGTACACCAAGCAATGGGAATTCCAAATATAGGTTCAAACGTTGAAGATGATGTAATTAAAGATGATCTCTAGTCAAGGCCTAATGAAGAAACTACAAAGTATTTTAAACTTCTACATGAAGCAGAAAGTAAATTGTATCTTGGGTGTACACATTTCACTACATTGTCATTTATTGTTCAACTACTACATTTGAAGGTTCTCAATGGATGGACAAACAAGTCATTTACAATGTTGCTTCAGTTGCTAATCAAGGCTTTCCCTGAGGGAGCTAGACTTCCAAGTTCATATTACAAAGCCCAAAAAGTAATAGATGATTTGGGTTTCACATATAAAACATGGGATGCATGCCCTAATAACTGTATGTTGTTCAGAAATGAGGATGAAGGGTGTGATGAATGTGAGATATGCAATACATCTAGATGGTAACAATTCGAAGGTAATCCAAATGGCATCGTGTCATGTGAAAAATGAATAGCTGCAAAACAGGTGAGATATTTCTCTTTGAAACAAAGGCTGCAAAGACTATTTATGTCAGAAAAAACCTCTTTGCTAATGAGATGGCATGCAAAGGAACGGTCCGATGATGGTGTATTTAGGCATCCAGCTAACTCTCTTGCTTGGAAGACTTTGGATCAAAAAAACCAATCCTTTGCTAGTGACATTCAAAATGTTAGGCTTGGGTTAACAACCGATGGATTCAATCCATTCAGGTCCATGAACATAGTTCATAGTACTTGGCCTGTCATATTGATTCCATACAACTTACCCTCATGGTTGACCATGAAGCAGCCTTTTCTTATTTTGTCAGTGCTTATTGATGGTCCAAAAGGACCTGTCAACAAGATTGATGTGTATTTGCAACCACTAATTGAAGAGTTGAAAGAATTATGGTTAGAAGGTGTAAATACATTTGACGCATTAGCCAATGAAATGTTTCAATTACATGCAAGTTTCTTGTGGACAATTAGTGATTTCCCTACATACGCCAACTTATCTGGGTGGAATACGAAGGGTGAGTATGCTTGTCCCTCTTGTAATAAAAAAACTTAGTCTTGTTGGTTGAAGTATGGGAGAAAATATTGTTACATGGGTCACCGTCGTTGGTTACCTGATGGACACAAATTTCGAAAGTCAAGGGAGTACTTTGAGGGACACAGGAATATAGAGGCAAGCCTACCATTTTGACTGGAACTGATTTGTTGCTACAATTGGAATCAGAACATATATAAACTGAGTACAAGAAGGATGAAGTTATGGAAAGGAAAAAGAGAGAAATACATAAGAAAAAAGGTGTGTCCAAAAAACATAGTTGGAAGAAAAAGAGTATCTTCTTTGAATTACCATATTAGGAGCATAATTTAATAAGGCATAACCTCGATGTAATGCATATAGAGAAGAATTTTTTTGACAATCTATTGTGGACAATATTAGGAGTTGTGGGAAAATCAAAGGACAACTTGAATGCAGGACGTGATCTATAAGAAATAGATATCATAAAACCACTACACCTACAGTCAAGGGAGTCTGGTAAAATGTACTTACCTCCTGCACAATTTTCCATGAGTAAGAATGACAAACATAAGTTTTGCAAAGTATTAAAGGGGGTCCGGGTACCAGACGGATATGTATCCAATATCTCACGACATGTGAATTTACAAGAACGAAGTATTGGAGGTCTTAAGAGTCATGACAACCATATTCTAATGCAACAAATTATTCCTTTGGCTATCCAAAAATTATTGCCTAAGAATGTAGTTCAAGCCATAATTGAACTTAGTAATTTCTTTAGTGAATTATGCTCAAAAGTGAATCATGCAACGGACTTAGAATATACTCAGGACCGTCTTGTGCTAACACTTTTCACCTTGAGAAAATATTTGTACCCTCCTTCTTTGATATTATGTAGCACTTGCCTATACATTTAGCTGACGAAGCATTACTCACTAGTGTAATGCAGTTTCGATGGATGTATCCCATTGAAAGGTCAATGATACTTCCTAATAATTATGTTTGTTAAAATTACTATCAAAAGGTAGTTGTAATCTTTTTTCCAATGAATTATGTCATGCCTTGTAACATTTATAGGTATCTTCTTACTCACAAACAATATGTCCGTAACCGGGCTCATCCAGAGGACTCAATTGCCAAAGGTTACTTGATGGAAGAATGCATGAATTTTTGTGCAAGATATCTTAGCGACACCGAAACCAAGTCTAACAGACCTTTCAAAAATTATGATTGTGGTGAGAACTTAGGTTGTGCTATAGGGGAGAACCTTCAAATTCTACTTGATACTGTGACATGGACACAAACTCATCGATTTGTTTTATTCAATACAGATTCAGTTGCACCATTCATAAAGTAAGTCATATATTTTAAACAAAACTTTGATAATTTTAAATTTAATTTTAATTTATATATGTAATTTAATTATTACTTTGACCTTACTCAGCGATCACCTTGCACTCCTTTGGAGTAAAATGCCTCGTACAGATGATCATCACATTCGTCGCAAGCACATTGAAACATTCCCTATGTGGTTTATGGAACATGTATGTATGAATTGCATGACATAATGTACTTGATTTATGTTATATATATTTGTATATTGTATATGAACTTAATGTTATTCGTTTGTTTAACATATTAAAAATAGGTTCAAACCATGTGGAGGTCAAATAATGTTGAATATATAGACGAAATTAATAGATTGGCAAATGGTCCTCAAAAGTTAGCAAGGAGATTTAAAGCATGCGTCATCAATGGGTTTCGTTTTCGCATAAAAGATGTGGATAATTGTCGAAGCAATCAAAATAGTGGTATCACATTAACAGCAAATACCGTGAGTTGTGCTAGTAGGAAAGACAATAATCCTCACATGGGAGATGTGTCTTATTATGGAGTCTTAACAAACACTGTTGAAATTCAATACACTAATGATATGAAGTATGTGCTATTCAAGTGTGATTGGATTGATAACAATAGGGAAAAAAGAAGATGATTTTAAATTCACACTGGTCAACTTCAACCATTTGTTGTATCGAGAAATTGGTTGACAAATGAACCTTTCATCTTAGCATCCCAAGCAGAGCAGGTTTAGTATGTTGAAGACCCTTTGGAACCAAATTGGCATGTTGTTGTGAAGATGTCATAGAGGGACTTATTTAATATGCAATCTAAAGACCTACAGTCAGAGCCTTTTATTAATCAAGAATTGGATGAAAATGTGATGATTCCCAATGATAATGCTGGTTAGGTGAGACAAGAAGTAGAAGGAGTATCAATTACCTGAAACGATGATGTTCCAATCAATGTTGAAAGGATGGCAATAAAAATAGTTGAAGTAATTTTAATCTTCATGTATAACATTCATTAATTATTATTTGTATGAAATTATATCTTTTTTTCTAAACGAGTAATATTAATAAGTTTGTATACTGCTACAGATTTACTATGCCAAAGAGGAAAAGATGTCCCCACTCTATGTCAGAGGTGTTGCGTGTATCTACATCAACATCACTAAACATTGTTAAGACCCCATCCCGACTATCATTATAAACAAATTTTGCAAGGCCACCATCATATGCACAATCATCTGAATTAGGTGTATAATGCATACAACATATTTCATACTTATTAATAGTTTATATTTGAAATTCACTAATATTTTTTGCCATTGTGACTCAATGACAAAAAAACAAGGCCAAACCCCAGCCAACGGTCCTAAGGAGTGGGCAACAGGAACAAAGATTGAAGTAGAATTCGATTCAACTTTTCATCCAGTTGGTAATAGAGCTTCTGAGTTAAAGACGGCAATGGGAAATATAATACGCAATGGGTATAGGGTTCCACTCACATACATTGATTGGGATTCAGTGCCCACTGATGTGCTTGATAGTATTTGGAGTGAGGTGTAGGTATAAATCTATATAACTTAGTAAATATATGATATTTCTTATTGTAAAAATATTACTAGTCAAATTGTCTATTTCTTTCAATGTTGAGAATTTTATTAGAATATAGTGTTGTATTGGCAAAAAAAATCTTAATTATAAGCTAATTGCTTGAATAATGGTTGTAGGATAACTTGATATTTGCACCCCCAGAATTTACAGAGGTTTGCTTGAAAGCATGTAAAAAAAACATGGAGAGAGCATAAATATCAAATAAAAAAATATTATAAACCCCGCAAGATAGATGTGAACCTTTCTTCAAATATTCCTCCTGAAATAGTGCCACAGTAGTGGCAAGAGCTTGTGCAATATTGGGGAAGTGACATAGCAAAGGTATGAGTATAATTTTTATATACCATTATAATAATATAATACTAACTTTGAATAATTCGTAATTAATGATATAGAAAATATCATACCAAAATTCAAGCAATCGTGAATGTCAGGGCCCAATTCACCGGAGTGGGCGAACTCACATTGCCCAATTACGGAGACAGGCAAGTGACTTTTAAAATGAATGTGTTTAGATGTGTAACATTATATCTATATTTGATAAGTGTTGAAATCTATTTTATGTTTGTTGATATTTTTAGATGGAAGAAAATGGAGAGAGAATCGATAAAATCAGTATCTATATCAAAACACGCAAAGAATGGTGTTCCATGTGACACAGATGCAGCAAAAATCATTGTATTTGTTACTTATATTTATGTAATTTTAAATAATTTTCTATCAGACTCGTTAGAAGATATCTAAGAAATATTAATTCATTTTTCTAAATTGTAGGAAGAATTTTAGGAGCGACTATCTCAGATTCCTGAGTTAGATCAGACACCAACCCTTCGAGATCAAATTTTTCATGAGGTTTTTGGAGAAGATGGACATGGATATTGCAAGACCTATGACACTAGAGTGCCTCGGAGTGCAGTGTATAAACTGAATACAACCTCATCAGATGTATTAAATCCTATATTCATTGATCAAATTTTTCATACAGTACGAGCAGAGGTAGAGCAACAATTTAAAGAAACAATGCAAGCGGAGGTAGAGCAGCAATTAAAAGAAACAATGTGAGCCAATGTAGCTCAACAATATATTTAAAAAAATGCAAGAGAGATCACATCCACAAAATGCTCACATGTGACATTTTTCTCCTGAAATTGGCCTTGTGGGGTTTCCATGATTGTGGGATTTTCCACCTAAAATTGGCCTTGTGGTGGTTGTGGTGATTTTGGTTGGGTAGGAAACTTGCCCTTCTCATGTATGGTCATGGATTGAGTCAACTTTTGGATATGGATTTTAAGATCGTCGAAAGATTGAGTGATCTGTGTTTTGAAATCAGTAAAAGCCTAAGTGGAACTATGATTGTAGTTCATCTGGCTTTGCATAAACTGATTCAGAGTATCCTCAAGACTCCTCTTTTGTGGTGGTTGGTATGGTTGATGCGTGGGAGGTCCTTGAGGTGGTGGGTGTGAACCTTGTTGTTGGTTCATGGGAGTTGGTTGTGTGTTTCTCCAACTAAAGTTTGGGTGGTTCTGCCACCCTGGATTGTATGTTTCAGAGTATGGGTTGGAGTAAGGGTTGTTGAAGTTGGAGACAACATTTATTTGTTCCAACAAAACCTCTTTGAATGCTAGAATGGTGGGACACTCCCCAATAGGGTGTCCTGTCAGCGCACAGATTGTAACGCCCCAAAAACCCCCGTGGGTGACATTACATTCTAAAAACCATTTACGGTATGAGAGCATTAAGTAAAATTCATCACGACGAAAGTTTCATTCATCAACCATTCATATTTTAACAAAATTTGGGCAGAGTCTCCTTTGTACGGGGAGCTCTACCCAAAACACAACCTGTACAATTATATTACAATTGACCACACCGGGTCCACATATGCATAACTATTGACCACACCGGGTCCATTTTTCCATCATAAAATAAACTTGCATTCATCATATGTCATATCCACACTATCATCCCAAATTAATAGGTCTAATCTTGGCCTTTACATCTCCAAAATGTAATAATATAACGCAGCGGAAATAACAGAAATGAACTAGAGTTCAAAAGGATATTCTAAGCATAATCTAGTCTAGAACAAAATAAAAGTGTCGCTCTAAGCGTCCACCTCGGGATCCACATCCCCGTCAAGCGGAGTCTTCCAATGGGTGGGCTCCTCGGCTCCTAACTCCTCCTCAAGTGTGAAATCTGAAAATTTTTATTTGTAGGGGGTGAGCACGAAGCTCTGTAGCAAAATCCTCTCAACTCAAACAAGGTTTGAAAAACATAGCAAACGGTCGGTCTCATTTCACAACTAACATATATATAGGTTTGGAATGAAAACAGTGACATTTTAAAAGAGATCTCAAGTTTAAACAATAGCAATAATCAGTTAAAAGAATAAAGTGAGTTTAGCATCGATAAACAAAATTCTAATTTAAGCTATTTAAGAAGGGCTTCTCCCTAAGCATTGTCCCATACCAATGCATCGGCAAGAACGACCCAACTCCCGATTCCATGTATTTTTGGTTCATCCCCGTACCATGTATGTTGATTGCTTCTCGTGAATCTACCTAACGATCATGCCTAGTCCACCAATTCCAACCAACAATCACAAATCTCTTTAGGAAGGGCGTGTACCGTCTCCTACGGCATTGACGAAATCCTCCCAAGGTGTCTAGTATACTAACCCTTTTCCTCGGTGTATATGTGAACAATAGTGATCGCGAGCACAACAACGATCCACTACGAGCATTAGGCAACCATCTCACCCCCCATTGGGATAGACTAACCTCTAACACTCTACGGCATCTCTCGAAGGTAATCCAAGTCCATCACAACAACCATACAATGAGGAAATCAAGAATATTCACAATTCACAACAATTTCCCAAATATAGTAAAATCCCCAATTTTGTTTTCACATTTGTCATATAATCGAATAATCCAAGAAAATATGCAAGAGATCGTAATCTATATCATTTTGTTATACAATATTCAACACTAAAGTTTTAAAATCAAAGACAAAGAAGAAATTAGGAGAAAATCCCCTTTTCTTGAAAACTAGGGCTTTGAAGATAAAAAAAAAATCAATAGAGCTTTGGTGGTTACCCACCCTTCATATTGTTCAAAACATGGCATTTATTACAAATAGAACAAGAATCATGTATTTCATATTATATATATGAGAAGGAGAGTGAAGAAACATATATCTATATACATATATATATCTATATATATATATCTAGCCTCAATGTGAGAGATTGAGAGAAAATCCCCTACCTTAAATCAAGATTCCAAGCTAAGACCCAAGCTTCAAGACCTTCTTGCTCTCCTTTCTTTTCCTCTTAATCTTCTCCTCCTAGGGTTTCAAAAGATTTGGGTGAGAGGGTAGCAAGAATGGAAGAAAATGGGAGGAGAATGTATTCTTGAAGAATTTGAAGTTTTGATTTCTACAAGGTATAAATCCCTCTTGATTGGTATTTCTATCTTCCTCTCTTCCTCTAAAATGGTTCCTAGGGTTTGGAGGGGTGAAATGAATGCTAAAGGGACGACATTAGGTTTTTATAGGGCAAGAAAATCGAGCAAAACCCGATATTTTCTGTTCAGAAAAAATCGGGTTTCCTTCGTACTGTTCACAGATTTTTGGTGCGACTTCCAGGTCAGTTTTGACCCATTTAGAGGTCGAATTGGAAATTTTTCATGAAATACACTTTTGTAGCCCTAGATGTCTACTATTTCCTGTCAAAATTTCAGATCAATTGGACATCAAAATATAAAGTTATGATCAAAATACTAAGCAGTGTCCATCACCCCTTTTTACCCAATTTCACTCCAATTTGGTTTTACTTCTAAAATACTTCCTAACTTCTAATACATCCCATATTACCTCTCCCAATGTTTTCCGACCTCCCGAATTCAATGGTAATGTTATTTTGATAAAAAAAATTAATATATTTATTTAGTTACCCTTATCAATCTTAAACACATCCAAAAAAAAAAAATTAAGTTTGACCCAAAAGTCAATCCGTTCGAAACTCAAACTTCATGATTAATATTTCAACAATGATTCTAAGTTTTTATCCTCATTTTATTCATATTTGGAAAACTCTTAAGATATTAGTATTCTTATTTAATTTTAGTACAGGGTCTTACAATCCACCCCCCTTAAAGAAAGTTTCGTCCTCGAAACTTACCTCAAGTAGCGAACAAATATGGATATTTCTCTCGCATCTCCCACTCCGGTTCCCAAGTTGCTTCCTCTACGCCATGATGTTGCCACAGGACTTTCACCAGCTGGATTACCTTGTTGCGAAGCACTTTCTCCTGGATATCAAGAATCTTCACCGGCTGCTCTTCATAGGTGACTCCATCTTGCACTTCAATATCCTCCAAATCCACGACATGCGACGTATCTGGTTGACATTTCCTCAACATCGAAACGTGGAACACGTCATGAACTCCTGACAATGATACTGGTAGCCGAAGTTGGTATGCTACTTTGCCCACTGTCTTGATCACTTCAAATGGACCGATGTACCTTGGAGCGAGTTTTCCTTTCTTACCGAATCTAAGTACGCCCTTCTTGGGTGACACTTTAAGAAATACAAAATCTCCCTCCTTGAATTCCAAAGGCCTTCTTCTCCTATCCGCATAGCTCTTTTGTCGACTCTGTGCTGTGCGTAATCTCTCCCGAATGAGCTGAATCTTCTCCGTTGTCTCCCGTACAATCTCGGGCCCAAACATACTACTCTCTCCGGCTTCCAACCAACATGTCGGGGATCTACATGGTCTTCCATACAAAGCTTCATACGGCGCCATTCCGATACTCGCTTGGTAACTGTTATTGTACGCAAATTCCACCAACGGTAAGTGATCGATCCAACTCCCTTTGAAGTCCAATGCGCAAGCCCGTAACATGTCTTCCAAAACCTGTATCACTCTCTCGGATTGGCCATCTGTTTGAGGGTGAAAGGCTGTGCTGAAATGTAATTCTGTCCCCATAGCTTGTTGTAGACTTTGCCAAAAACGAGCCACAAAACGAGAATCGCGATCCGACACGATAGAAAGTGGAACTCCATGCAATCGAACAATCTCTCGAATGTATAGTCTGCTCAAGATCTCTAACGAGTCTGTGGTCTTCATCCCCAAAAAGTGAGCTGACTTGGTGAGTCGATCTACGATAACCCATACGGCGTTATGCCCTCTTGAAGTCCGTGGAAAACCCGACACGAAGTCCATGGTGATATGATCCCACTTCCACTCCGGGATAGGCAGAGACTGTAATAATCCTCCAGGTCGTTGGTGCTCAATCTTCACTTGCTGACATACGGCACACCTTGAAATGAACTTTGCTACATCCTTCTTCATTCCACTCCACCAATATTGTCGTTTCATATCTCTATACATTTTTGTACTCCCCGGATGTATAGAGAACTTCGATCGGTGACACTCTCCCAACACTTCTTCCCTCACTTGGTCGTCGTTTGGCACGCATAATCTTCCCCAAAACTGTAACTCCTCATTCTTTAAAGACCAATCCTCAACAATCTCATTCCTCTCCAATTTATCCCGAATTTTTGTCAACTCGGGATCTAATCGTTGCAACTCCACAATCCTTTGTCGGAGGATTGGTTGAGCTACTAGGTTAAACAAACATGGTCGATCCTCCGGTCCATTAACCCATAGATCAAACTCCTCCAACGTATCCATCATTTTCCACCGTTTAGCCGCAAGGACATTGATTTCACCCTGAGACTTCCTACTCAATGCATCCGCTACTACATTAGCCTTCCCCGGATGATAGTTGAGAGTGAAGTCGTAATCTTCTAAGTACTCAATCCACCTTCTCTGCCGGAGATTTAATTCTTTCTGTGTGAACACATACTTGAGGCTTTTATGATCCGAGAACACTTGAAATTTCTCTCCATACAAGTAACACCTCCACAACTTAAGAGCAAAAACCACAGCGGCTAGCTCCAAGTCGTGAGTGGGATAGTTCCGCTCATGAATCTTGAGTTGCCTCGAGCCATAAGCAACCACCTTGCCTCCTTGCATCAACACACATCCCAAGCCTCGTAGTGAAGCATCGGTGTAAACATCGTAACCTTCCCCACTGTTCGGAATAATGAGGATCGGTGCCGTCGTCAACTTTTCCTTCAAGGTGCGAAAAGCTAATTCACACGCTTGAGTCCACACAAATTTCTCCCCCTTCTTGGTAAGGCGAGTCATCGGCATCGCAAGCTTGGAAAAACCTTCCACAAACCTACGATAGTAACCGGCTAACCCCAAGAAACTACGTATTTCTGTCACATTCTTTGGTGGTTCCCATTTCATCACGGCCTCAATCTTCGAGGAATCAACCGCTACCCCTTGCTCGGACACAACATGGCCAAGGAACTTCACTTCCTTCATCCAAAACTCACACTTGCTCATCTTCGCATATAACTTATGTTCTCTCAATGTTTGTAGCACAACCGAGAGATGATGTGCATGTTCTTCTTGTGTCCGGGAATAAATCAATATGTCATCAATAAACACAATGACAAATTGATCTAGATATGGCCGGAATACCCTGTGCATCAAATCCATGAAGGCTGCTGGAGCATTAGTCAATCCGAACGGCATCACCGTATACTCGAAGTGACCATACCGAGTACGAAAAGCAGTCTTAGGAATATCCTCCTCCTTGACACGCAGTTGATGGTACCCGGTGCGGAGATCAATCTTGGAGTAGAACTTAGAACCCCTCAATTGATCAAATAAATCATCAATGCGCGGCAAGGGATACTTGTTCTTCACCGTCACCCGATTCAACCGTCGGTAATCTGTGCATAACCGAAGTGTTTCATCCGTCTTCTTCACAAAGAGGACCGGGGCTCCCCAAGGTGAAGTGCTCAAACGGATGAATCCAATTGCCAGCAAGTGGTCCAATTGCTTCCTTAGCTCCTTCAACTCCAAAGGCGCCATCCGATAAGGAGCAATAGAAATAGGTTCGGTTCCCGGATAAAGATCGATTGCGAACTCAATCTCTCTCTGTGGCGGTAACCCGGGTAATTCATCTGGGAAGACATCCGGAAAATCTGATATAATCAACACCATACCCGAGTGGGATCTATCCCGATCATCTCCCATCAAGCTAGCCAAGAAACTCAAGTGGCTCCCTGCCTTAGCTTTTAAGAATTTACTTCCCGTAGTAGGAAATGGATGGAAAGAATCTCGGTTATTCACAAAACTGAAAATTACTCCTCCCGACAATTGAAATGTAATTCGCTTGCGGAAACAATCCATTACCGCATGAAAAGTGGATAACAAGTTCATCCCAAAAATCACGTCATACCCCTTCATCTCTAAAGCAATCAAATCCACAATCAATTCGTGCTCCCCAATACGAAGCACACAACCCTTGCAGACTCGGCTAGTACCCAACTGTTCTCCCGTAGGCAAGTCAACAGTCAAAGCATGTTCTAACTTCTCGAAACCCAATCCCAAATTCATAGCATATGCAGTACGTATAAAAGAATGAGTAGCACCAGGATCGAATAAGATTCGGGCCCAAGAATTGTAGAGAAGAATGATACCTTCCACAACGGCATTGGAAGCATCCTCCTCCGGTTGGATTAAGGCAAATACCCTCCCCGGATTGGCATCACCGGGGGCTTGAGCTCTCAATGGTCTCGGTGGTGGAGGGGGCCTATTTGCATGTGATGGCCCGGCTGATTGATTGGCCTTGGGTGGAAATGACGGGCAGTTGTTTCGGAAGTGTCCTACACCTCCACAAGCAAAGCATTGACGAGGGTCAGTGTTTGGTCTAGTCGGGGCATGCCCCTCTCCTCGGACTGTAAGAGGTCTCTGCCCCACCGCTTGATCGGGGCGACGATATGGTAACGCCCTCGGTGCTCCACTGCTACTGGCACCTGTACGGATCGGGCCTCCTCTAGCATAGCTCTGTCTCCTCTGAGAGTCATCAATGTCTCTCTCCACCAATGCCGCTCTGTCAACCAAATCTCTATAGTCTCGGATTCTGAGTGCCACAAGCTTCTCTCTGATGGTCGGTCTCAAACCCTGCTCGAAGCGCTTGGCCCTCCTATCCTCGGTGGATATGAACTCTGAAGCATAACGGGATAGCTCATCGAACCTCCTCTCATACTCAGCCACGGTCATACTGCCCTGCCGCAAGGCTAGAAAGTCTGCACTCATCTTATCTCTGACAGACTCTGGAAAATACTTGTCGTTGAAACTTTGCTCAAACTCCTCCCAAGTGAGCGTATTAGTGTCCCTCCTTTTCTTCACTGACTCCCACCAGTAATCGGCCTCCCCTTCCAACAAATAGGTAGCCAAGCCAACCCGAAGGTCCCCGGCGATCCCCATACCATCACAAATTTTTTTCACCCGGCGGATCCATCTATCCGCATCTAAGGGATTGGAGCTCCCTTGGAAGGTGGGTGGGTGTTGCCGTAGAAATTCTCGAAGAGCTACCATCCTTCGGTTCTCATCGCCGTTGCCCGGTACTTGGACTAAAGGACGAACTCCACCGTTGTGGTGGTTGTTCCCACCTGGTTGTTGCACTAGGGTGGTGAGTTCCCTTAAACATTGGTAAATACCCTGTATGGCGTCGAGAGGTGGTGGAGGTGGTGGATTTGCTTGACCACCACGCCCACGACCACGTCCACGTACCCGTTCACCGTCCATCCTGCATATCAATTCACAATTTAGTTTCATTGATGTACAAGACATCCTAAATATCACTTTAATCTAAAGCATAAGGTTCATATAAAATTAGACCAACAATTTCCTTCAACTTAATCCTACTTCCCTAGTGGTACTCCATAACCTACAGCTCCCATGTAAGACCTAAAGCCTTGGCTCTGATACCAAATCTGTAACGCCCCAAAAACCCCCGTGGGTGACATTACATTCTAAAAACCATTTACCGTATGAGAGCATTAAGTAAAATTCATCACGACGAAAGTTTCATTCATCAACCATTCATATTTTAACAAAATTTGGGCAGAGTCTCCTTTGTACGGGGAGCTCTACCCAAAACACAACCTGTACAATTATATTACAATTGACCACACCGGGTCCACATATGCATAACTATTGACCACACCGGGTCCATTTTTCCATCATAAAATAAACTTGCATTCATCATATGTCATATCCACACTATCATCCCAAATTAATAGGTCTAATCTTGGCCTTTACATCTCCAAAATGTAATAATATAACGCAGCGGAAATAACAGAAATGAACTAGAGTTCAAAAGGATATTCTAAGCATAATCTAGTCTAGAACAAAATAAAAGTGTCGCTCTAAGCGTCCACCTCGGGATCCACATCCCCGTCAAGCGGAGTCTTCCAATGGGTGGGCTCCTCGGCTCCTAACTCCTCCTCAAGTGTGAAATCTGAAAATTTTTATTTGTAGGGGGTGAGCACGAAGCTCTGTAGCAAAATCCTCTCAACTCAAACAAGGTTTGAAAAACATAGCAAACGGTCGGTCTCATTTCACAACTAACATATATATAGGTTTGGAATGAAAACAGTGACATTTTAAAAGAGATCTCAAGTTTAAACAATAGCAATAATCAGTTAAAAGAATAAAGTGAGTTTAGCATCGATAAACAAAATTCTAATTTAAGCTATTTAAGAAGGGCTTCTCCCTAAGCATTGTCCCATACCAATGCATCGGCAAGAACGACCCAACTCCCGATTCCATGTATTTTTGGTTCATCCCCGTACCATGTATGTTGATTGCTTCTCGTGAATCTACCTAACGATCATGCCTAGTCCACCAATTCCAACCAACAATCACAAATCTCTTTAGGAAGGGCGTGTACCGTCTCCTACGGCATTGACGAAATCCTCCCAAGGTGTCTAGTATACTAACCCTTTTCCTCGGTGTATATGTGAACAATAGTGATCGCGAGCACAACAACGATCCACTACGAGCATTAGGCAACCATCTCACCCCCCATTGGGATAGACTAACCTCTAACACTCTACGGCATCTCTCGAAGGTAATCCAAGTCCATCACAACAACCATACAATGAGGAAATCAAGAATATTCACAATTCACAACAATTTCCCAAATATAGTAAAATCCCCAATTTTGTTTTCACATTTGTCATATAATCGAATAATCCAAGAAAATATGCAAGAGATCGTAATCTATATCATTTTGTTATACAATATTCAACACTAAAGTTTTAAAATCAAAGACAAAGAAGAAATTAGGAGAAAATCCCCTTTTCTTGAAAACTAGGGCTTTGAAGATAAAAAAAAAAAATCAATAGAGCTTTGGTGGTTACCCACCCTTCATATTGTTCAAAACATTGCATTTATTACAAATAGAACAAGAATCATGTATTTCATATTATATATATGAGAAGGAGAGTGAAGAAACATATATCTATATACATATATATATCTATATATATATATCTAGCCTCAATGTGAGAGATTGAGAGAAAATCCCCTACCTTAAATCAAGATTCCAAGCTAAGACCCAAGCTTCAAGACCTTCTTGCTCTCCTTTCTTTTCCTCTTAATCTTCTCCTCCTAGGGTTTCAAAAGATTTGGGTGAGAGGGTAGCAAGAATGGAAGAAAATGGGAGGAGAATGTATTCTTGAAGAATTTGAAGTTTTGATTTCTACAAGGTATAAATCCCTCTTGATTGGTATTTCTATCTTCCTCTCTTCCTCTAAAATGGTTCCTAGGGTTTGGAGGGGTGAAATGAATGCTAAAGGGACGACATTAGGTTTTTATAGGGCAAGAAAATCGAGCAAAACCCGATATTTTCTGTTCAGAAAAATCGGGTTTCCTTCGTACTGTTCACAGATTTTTGGTGCGACTTCCAGGTCAGTTTTGACCCATTTAGAGGTCGAATTGGAAATTTGTCATGAAATACACTTTTGTAGCCCTAGATGTCTAATATTTCCTGTCAAAATTTCAGATCAATTGGACATCAAAATATAAAGTTATGATCAAAATACTAAGCAGTGTCCATCACCCCTTTTTACCCAATTTCACTCCAATTTGGTTTTACTTCTAAAATACTTCCTAACTTCTAATACATCTCATATTACCTCTCCCAATGTTTTACGACCTCCCGAATTCAATGGTAATGTTATTTTGATAAAAAAAATTAATATATTTATTTAGTTACCTTATCAATCTTAAACACATCCAAAAAAAAAAGATTAAGTTTGACCCAAAAGTTAATCCGTTTGAAACTCAAACTTCATGATTAATATTTCAACAATGATTCTAAGTTTTTATCCTCATTTTATTCATATTTGGAAAACTCTTAAGATATTAGTATTCTTATTTAATTTTTAGTACAGGGTCTTACACAGATCCCACACACTTGTTCTGTGGGAGAGCTAACATCAACTTGATGAACCTTTTTTATCTCTAAAGTTTCAAGCTTTCAAGACAGGGTAGCCATTTTTGCTCTTAGGTCATCGTCATCTCTCAAGACATACTTACACCCCCTTGGGAAGTAGATGATTTGGTTTCAACAATGGTAGGAAAGGCTAAGTCCCACATCTGAGAACTATCAGATATGGTATCAAAAAAATTGAATGCCTCCTCCGGACTTTTGCTCATAAACTCTCCTTGAGCCATCATTTTGACAAAATGATGTAGTCTAGTGGTCAAGGACTCTTAGAAAAATCCTACCAAAGTCTAATTCTCAAAAGCATGGTATGGGCAGGACTAGAGCAGATCCTTAAATCTCTCCCAACTGTGGTAAAAGGTTTCTCCTTGTATGACCAAAAAGTTCATGATTTGCCTTTTTAATGCATTAGTGTGGTGTAGATGAAAAAACTTTCTAAAAAGTTCATTTCGTAGTGCCTGCCAGTCAGGTATTGAAAGAGCTTTTAAAGAATTTAATCATTGTTTAGCTCTGTCCTTTAGAGAGAATGAAAAAAAAATTATTTTGGCTAGCTCAGAATTGTCTTGAAACATTCCACATACTTCCTCAAACTCTTTTATATGCAGATATGGGTTTTCTATTTCGAGTCCACGGAATTGAGGGAGTAGTTGAATTGTCCCCGTCTTTACTGTAAAGAGGGGTGCATCTTTAGGAAAGATAAAACAAGAGAGGACACTATTTCTTTTGAGATTTAAGTTATCCCTCAAAGTTTGAATGTTAGGCACTTCCCCCTCTCTCACAGGAATTTATCCTCATCTCTCATCATTTGTCATTTTACTTTCACAAGAGTCTGTTACTAATCTAGGTGAAAGTGGTTCAGGTTGATTCACAGACCCAGAAGATTCTGCTGTCAAATTTTGATAGTGAGGAGCGTTCTCAAGCATAAAAGTAATTAAAATAACTTTATACACAGACTATAAACCATTCACATCATGAGAGCAACTAAATAATTCCATCATTGAAGAAATTTCATCCATCAAATATAAAATTTACAATATTATCCCAAAATAATAGGTCAACCATGGCTATTACATCCCAAAAGGATCACATTTACACTTGCAGCAGAATTACAAAAGGATTGACTTTACATAGTCTCAAAATAAATTACCTAGTCTAGAACAAAAGAGAATATAACTCTACACGTCCACCTCGGGATCCACATTCCCTTCTATAGGAGCTTCCCAGTGTGTTTGTTCATCTACTCCTAGCTCCTCCTCTAGCACATAATCTGAAAAATATGTTGTTTATAGGAGGTGAGCACGAAGCTCTGTAGCAACATTCTTCCAAACTCATATAAGATTTAGAAAGCATGTAAAAAAAGTCGGTCTCATTTCACAAATATCATATATTAAATTTTGAAAGAAAATAGGAACATTTCAATAGATCTCAAGTTTACACAATAGCAATAATTTAAATGATCAGTGAAATGAATTTCCAAAACAATAAACCATTTCTAACCGTAAGCCATTTCCCACAAGTTCTTGTAGAGTCTCATACCTCTACAAGCTCTTGTAGGAAACCAATTCCACACAATAAACATGTTCTCATGTATGTTGGTTTCTTCCCATGAATCTACACAATAACTCTACCTCATTCACTCAATCCTAACCACACAAACCACTTTAGGAAGGGCGTATACCGTCTCCCATGGCATTGACAAATCCTCCCCAGGAAATGTATATCCACCCTCAGCCTCGAACTTACGTGAACAATAGTGGTTGTTCTCATAAATAACAAACCACTACAAATGTTAGGAAACCATCTCACTCCCAGTGGGATAGACTAACCTCTAACACTCTATGGCAATGCTCGAATGCAATTCAAGTCCATCACAACAACCGTACAAGAGATACAATTCCAATCGATTTCTCAAATCATGAGTAAATCCAAAATTCCCAAATTTCATAATTTGTAATACAAGAGAACAATATAAGAAAAATAAGCACGAGATCATCACAAATACCATTTGTTGTTTGATACAAAGCACTAGAGTTTTGAAATCAAGAACAATTAAACATTAAGAAGAAAAATCTATTTTTCTCAAAAACTAGGGTTTTTATGGCCATCAAACCATAATACCTTCAAAACATGGTGATACTTGTAGAAACTTCAAGGACCAAGTATTTTATAGCATATAATTAAGATTTAGAAGCAAAACATGTATATATATAAACCCTAGCCTCAATGGACAAGAATGGAAGAAACCCTTACCTTGGTGTTCTTGAAAGCAAACTAGGGCTTTAATCCAATCCAATGTGCAAATTCCCTTTGATCTTGTGTTTTTCCCTCTCTTTCTTCCTCTCTAAGGTTTCCTAGGGTTAAAAATGTTGAAATGGGGCTAATAACGGCATCATTATGTATTTATAGGATGAAAAGTGGACCCCAGATCACGACTTAAAATTTTTGGAACTTACAGAGCGTACCGGTACGGTAAACTCTCTAGACAATAAGGTACCGGTATGGTATGCCCTCTGGACAGTAGCGTACGGGTACAGAGGGCATACCGTACCGGTACTGCGTACCGGTACGGTTTGTCTAGTTTTGCCCTCTTCCTCTATTTTTCATTTCAAATCCATTCCAAACCCTTCCAAAACCAACCCAAACTTTTACCACATATATTTGTAAATCAAACATAGTTGGTATAAGTTCTATTGCAAACGGTTTCACATATTTACAAGTCAAAACTAAGTTTAAACTAAATATTTATCCTGATTCTACACTATTAACATTTTCTACAGTTATAACCTATACGGTTCATTCCTATGCCATCATATATATTAAATTACCAACTAATTTGTATCATTATATTACTATAAACATGTGGGGGTTTACAAAAGCCAACAACTCTACAGCCAATTAGTGAGGGATGTTCGAACGTTGTGTCTGTTTTTGCTTTAAGGGCATTCAAACGCCAAATGGGGTCTAAACCCCCTACTCAAGTGGCCTATGGTCTCTTTGATGGTTACTTCCATACGTCTTGAACAACTCTAACCCTGTACTCAGCAACTTGGTCCTCAGTAACTCATGACAACGTTTGAACGTGGAGTGGCATTCGAACGTTGTACTCAAGTACTTATGTGGTTCTACTTTCTTTGCTACAACACTCCAGCAGGTCTCAGTAGTCTAGTCTTCTCAGGTTTCCAGAGCACGTTCGAACGTGAGTGGACGTTCGAACGTGATACCCAAGTACCTCAGCATTTTCCCTTTTTGATTGCAACACATCATGTCTCAGCAACCTAGTCCTCAATCACTTCAGGGGAACGTTCGAACGTTGATCCACGCTCGAACGTTCTTGCTTTGTGCCAAGCTATTCCAATTTTGCCCCTTTATCCACTAGTGTTACATCCAAGTGTGATATTTGTTGTTCTTGAGCTCTTTTTTACTTTAGGACCTGAAATGTCATTACTTAAACTCCATCAAAGCACAATTAGTCCCAAAAAGGCATAGTAAAATGCTAACTTTAAGCACTAATAAGTGGAAACCATGTGTGTGATGCCATACTTATGCATTAAGGATGCAAATGGCCTATTGTAGAAATGAGAACCACAATCACTTATCATTGCTCCAGGCATCCCAAACCTTAAAAAAATATTTTCTTTGAGAAAATTGACCATGGCTCGGTGGTCATTGGTCTTGGTTGGGATAGCCTTTACCCACTTGGACACATAGTCCACTGCCAACAAAATATAGAGGTGCCCAAAAGACATAGGAAAAGGACTCATGAAATCAATGCCCTAACAATCGAATATCTTAATTACTAACATGGGGGACAAAGGCATCATATTCCTGCAGGTCACACTACCCAATCTTTGGCACCTATCATATTCTTTGCAAAAGGAAATACAATCCTTAATTAAAGAAGGCCAATAAAAACCAGATTGCAAAACCTTAGCCGAATTCTTTTCAGAAGGGAAATTTCCATCGCACGCTTCGAAATGGCAGAATGCAAGGATGTCATGTTGTTCATTCTCAGGTACGCATCTCCTCATGAGTTGGTTAGTGTAGTATTTGAACAAGTATGGGTTGTCGAAGTAAAAGTACTTCACATCCACCATAAATCTCCGTCTATCCTCCAAGCTCCAGTGCGGTGGAATTTGTCCTGTAGGAAGATAATTGCAAATGTCCGCATACCAAGGACAAATAGAATAAATGGAAAATAAATGCTAGTCAAGAAAAGGGTTAGGGATCAGAATATTCTCTTCGGCACCTTAAACCACAATTCGGGACAAATTGTCCACCTCTACATTCTCAACTCCCTTTTTGTCTTTGATTGTCAAGTTGAATTCTTGTAGGAGGAGGATCCACCTAATGAGCCTCAGTTTTGCATCCTACTTAGACAAAAGTTACTTCAAAGTAAAGTGATCAATGTAGACTACAATAGGTGAACCAATGATGTAAGACCGAAATTTATCAAATGCAAATACAACGGCTAGGAACTCTTTTTTGGTGGTAGTGTAATTCATTTGTGTGTTATTGAGAATCTTACTAGCGTAGTATATTACATTTGGTCTCTTATCTTCCCATTGACCTAGCATAGCGTCGACCGCGTAATCACTATCGTCGTGCATGATCTCAAATGGTAAATTCCACTTGGGTGGTCGCATAATTAGAGGTGTAGTAAGCATGCATTTGAGTTTTTTAAATGATGCCTCACAACCATCCGACCACACAAATAGGACATCTTTGGAAATCAAATTAGTTAAGAGTCGTGCCAATGCACTAAAATCTTTTATAAAACGACGGTAAAAATCGGCATGGCCAAAAAATGACCTGAAGTCTTTGATGACCTTTGGCATATGGAGGTTGGAAATTGCTTCAATCTTGGATTTGTCGACTTCAATCCCCTTTGCTAAAACAATGTACCTAAGCACTATCCCTTGTGTCACCATGAAGTGGCACTTCTCCTAATTGAGAACCAAATTCTTCTCCTCATATCTCTCAAGTACTCTCTCCAAGTTCTCCAAACAACCATTAAAGGAGTCCCCAAATACAGAAAATTCATCCATTAATACTTCCACAATTTTCTCCACCATGTCACTAAAAATTCTCATCACACATCTTTGAAATGTCTTCAGGGCATTACACAACCCGAATGGCATTCGACAATAGGCACAGGTGCTGAAGGGACACATGAATGTAGTCTTCTCTTGGTCTTCCAAAGGGATCTCAATTTGATTGTAGCCAGAGTAGCCATCCAAGAAACAATAAAATAAGTTTTTGTCTACTCTCACTAATACTTGGTCGAGGAATGGCAAAGAAAAGTGATCCTTTCTTGTGTACGAGTTGAGCTTCTGCTAGTTGATACAAACTCTTCATCCGATGACTACTCTTGTCAGAATTAACTCGTTCTCCCCATTTGCAACCATGATGACCCCCGATTTCTTTGGTACACTTGAGTGGGAGTAACCCATTTACTGTCAACTATTGGAAAGATGATGCTCACATCAAGTAGTTTGAGTACCTCATCCCTCACCACATCCTTCATGATAGGACTTAGCCTTCTCTATGGTTGTCATGACGAGTTGGAGTCTTCTTCTAGATAGATGTTGTGTGTGTAAATGAGGGGTCTTATACCCTTGATATCGACAATCGTCCAACCAATTGCTCCCTTGTGCCTCAACACTTTTAATAGATCTTCTTCTTGCTTTAGCTCCAATGAAGAACTTACGACTATCGGGAAGATTTTGTTCCCCCCAAGAAAAGCAAACTTGAGAGTAGAAGGTAGTGGCTTCAACTCCAAGTTGGGTGATTGCACAGTGGATGGAAAAATTATCTTCTCTTGTTGTGGAAGCTTCTTAAATGTTGGGGTCCATTTTTCTACCCCTTGTAAACTTTTCGGCTCCTCTTGATCAACAATCTCCTTCTCCTCCAACTTCAAAGTGCTCAATAGCTCCAAGTGATCCTCCAACAAAGTGTCAATCTGGTTGTTCTTGTGTACTTCTTCATCATCCCCTAATTGCTTGCACAAGTTAAACACGTTAAGGTCCATTGTCATATTTCTAAATGCAAGCTTCATTAGTCTATTCCTAAAATTAATCATGGCAATAGAAGTAGCAAGGAACGATCTACCTAGTATGATAGAAAATTGTGAGCTAGGGTTAACAACCAAATGAGGATCAAGTACAATTAAATCAACAAAGAAATAGAAATAATCAACTTGAACTCAAACATCCTAAACTACTCCCCTCGGTGTTCTAACACGTTGATCTACCAATTGAATCGTGATTGGAGTTGGCTTCAACTCTTCAAGTTGGAGTTGTTGGTACACCGAATACGGTAAGAGATTGACACTTGCCCTCAAGTTAAGAAGTGCTTGCTCCACCCCACAATTTCCTATTTTGACAGCAATGGTTGGGCAGTCGGGGTCTTTGAACTTTGGTAGTGTGTTAATCCTCAAGATTGACAAAATAGTTAGCCACCTTCACGGGTGGCTTCAAACATTGGGGAAAAGGGATCGAAATGGGATATGCATGCATATTAACATCAACAATTTTTTCTTTGTCACTCACCTCACCTCCCCTCGAAATTGCCCTTAATCTCTTTCTTTTTTCCAATGTGGCCTTTGGTGAGACTTTTGGCAAAATGGTCTTATCAATTTATTTGTCACTCCTAAGGGTGGTGATCATCTTGAGTTCCTCACAACTCTCTTTGGTGGATTCGGATGACTCTATCACGTGTCGACCCCTAGGGTTCTCTTGGTGTTGAGTGAGAAATTTCCCTTCTCTTGTTGTGACGACCCTATGGCATTGGTCAATTTTGTGATTTGAGTCTGAATGTCATTAAAAGTGGCAAAGGTTTGATTTTTGATGGTAGTTTGGGTTTGGATGAATTGGTGCACAATATCCTCTAAATTTCTTTTATGAGGCGGTTAGTAGGTGGGTGGGTTGGATGGTCCTTGTTGACCAAAACTTTGTAGAGGTTGATTTTGTGAAAACCCATATGGATTGGACCGGGGGTGTTGGGAGCCAGATGAAAGACCTTGACCATGGTATTGATTTTTCTTAAGAGGCATGGAAGGTGAATATGAACTAGACCCATGAGGAATGGGATTCTCATTCTTCTAACTAAAGTTTGGGTGATTACTACAACCTAGACTATATGTATTAGAGTGTGGAGAGAATGATTGCCTACTTTGATTGAAGGCATTGACCTGCTTATGGTAAACCTCTTTAAGTGTCGGAATGTTGGAGCATTCCGATATGGAATGCTCAACACTCTCACAAATAGAGCAAAAGTCCTCAGTCTTGGTTATGTTAGACACCTCATGTCTCCTACTGACCTCTAGACTCTCCACTTTTCAAGACAATTTGGTGATTTTGGAAAACAAGTCTTCCTGATCCCTTAAATCATACATCCATCCCCCGCTTGGTTGATTACTACCAAAGAAGACCCCGATACATTGGCAGGATCTGTCATATCCCAATATTGTGCATTTTGTGTCAATATATTGAAGCTCTCTAGGGCCTCATTGGGATCCTTGTTTAAAATCTCCCTATTGCACATCATGTCGATGAACTGTCGATGGCCCGGGTGTAATCCCTTCGTAAAAAAATTAACAATTCCCATGGTTCAAAACCATGATGTGGAATGGATTGTCGCAATTCCTTGTAGCGATCCTAACATTGATAAAATTGTTTGTTGGGCTTTTCCAAAAAATTTTGGATTTGCTTGTTAAGAGTCGTGGTCTTGGGCACCGAAAAAAATTTGTTCAAAAACTCGGAAAGCATTTGCGCCCAAGACCTTATTGATCAAGGCTTCGAGTAATTCAACCACATTTTAGCTTTGTCTTTAAGGAAAAAGGGAAACAATTTCATGCGAGCTATGTCTTCCAAGGCATGATTAGTGAGGAAGGTTGCAACAATTCCTCAAATTCCTTGATATGTAAATAAGGATTTTTCTTTCAATTCCACGGAAATGGGGAAGTAGTTGTAACATTCCCAGTTTAACTAGGAAGACATGAGCTTGGACTGGGAGAAGTATGCATGAGGGAGTGGTGCTACAAGTAGGTTGAAGATAATCTTGCATTGACCTCACTGGAGGATCAATTGGGACATTGTTTCGTTCATTCCTAGGAGGGGGAAATGCATTCGAGGCTTTGCCATTCTATTGTTTTGCATTCCCCCACCTCTTGGAACATTAGCCTCCTCATCCTCACAGTTATCACCGGCATCTTCGGGTGAGTCTTGGTCAAGATTTATATTAGGTTCTAGGGATCGTCTAACCAATCTATTTTGGTCATCCCATCCCCACATGGAAAAACAATATCTACAATTGAAATGAAAAGTAAACAAAAGTATACACAAGAAGCAACGTACCTCGGCCCGTGATGAGAATCATGGGACTTACCTCTGTTGTTTGAAATCGCCTTCTAATTCAACGCTTTGCCATTCCCCAACAACGGCACCAAAAATGCTTTGTTGCGTTCACCCTAATCTCCAAACACTAACCCGGACTAAGTGTATATGGCTTATGTGTGTAGGTGAGTGTCACTGTCCCTCGGGTTTGATGCTAGAAATGGGAAAAACAATGTGTGTGGATGAAAATATGTGTGTTCAAAAGTACTCCCCAAGCATAGGGAGACTTTTGAGTGTCGTGTTTTACTTGGAATTGAGTATTCCAAAGTCGTCTCCTCAAGGAAGGAAGGTTGAATTTGGTGAAGGTGATTTGGTGAAAATTGAAAAGTGTAAAATCTTGTAAGTTTTTGTTTTTGGTGAGTGAATATTTTGATAGAAAATGTAATGAAAACAAAGTTGGTTAATCCAAAGGGGTCATTCCAATGGGAATGTTAAATCAACTCAAAATATTCTTCTAATGGTGTCTCAGTGCATGATTGATTCGTAGGAAATGAGAGACTAATGTGTAGGTGTAGGATCAAGCATACCCCATGACAAGTCTACAGTGTATCAAAAGCTCACAACCATGTCCGCACTCAACCTAGTCAAACCAAACAACTTACACTACGAGGAGGAATGAGAAAGAGTTGACTTAGCATACCCAAGAGGAAATCTCCCTTGGATTAACCAACTAAAAACTTAGCTACTCATAATAAATGTAAAGACATACAATGTATAAAGAGACATGGTAATGAAATGGAGATCAAAACTTGTATTAATGTAAAAAAAAGTTAAACTACAAAGATAAGTGCATTTAATACCCAACTAAAAAGCTTGAAGTGAAAAACACAAATGTAACAATGGTAGATTCAAAGATACATAACAAAACTTGGAACACACTAGAAATAAATGACATTAAAGTGCAATAAGTGAAGATTGCAAGATTATTATAGCTTACTACAAGTGAAATGGGTAAGAAAATGCAAAAATCCAAACTTTCTCTCTCTAAACTATGTCATCTTCCTTGAGTTTCTCTCTCTAAAATGCTAAATAATGGTGTAACTCTCTTTTGCATTTTCATCCTGAGGCTCCTATAGCCAATGTGTGCAAGCTTCCCATCAATAGGAAGTGAGTTGATGGCTTGGACAGGCTAGGACAAGCCTACCTAGCAACCCACCAGGCTCCCTCTTTCTCTCTCTTCCTCATAAATGCATTTTATTCCAAAGTCCAACCCTAGGTGTAGGGAGGCATACTGGGATGTATAACATGTTAGGGATGTGTGGGAGAAGTAGATGTGGGCCCCACAAGCAAAGAGTACTTGAGTTGTAGAATCTAGCATTTTTCAGCAAAATCTACCGGTAGGTCAATCAAAAACTTACTGGTAGGTTATGTTCCAATGAGAAAAACCTTCCGAAAGGTTTCCAGTAGGTCCAACTCTAGTGTGCAAAACCTACCGGTAGTTTCATAAACAAACCTAATGATTAGCACAAAATATTGCACATCATGTACATATTTGCACCCTTTTTATAATTGCTTTTGTTGTGAAAATGGGAGTAATTGCAATATTTCTAACAATTAATAAGGTTTCAATTTTTTTTCAAGCAAAATACACATTACCAGAATCATGGTCGGAGATTAGAGTTGACAAAATAAACCAAGCACCTAACAGTACATTTTTACTTGGTTTACTGCTTTCTTCATCTTTTCACCTACCAAGCCACCCGTTAAGCCTTCCCTTCATCTTCATTAACTTTGAGCACTATAATGGGGGCTTAACTCACACCATTTTCAACTCTTTACCTAAAATCTTAGAATTCTATTCTGACTTGGGGATTTGGAATCATTACTCATCCCTATTCACCCTCAGGCTAATGAAAAGGCTAAAGTCACCATCATAACTCTATTAAAAGGATTGACGACAAGGCTGGAAACCTCAAATAACAAAGTTTACCAGCATCTTATAGGCTTACCAAACAAAGGTAAGGTCCTCGACTAGGTTCTCCTTAACCATTGGAATCATGGCTATGATCCCGGTTGAATTGGGCTGGAAACCCATAGAATCCAACACTTTATTGCGGAGAAACAACAAAGAACCAAGAGTCCATGATTAGTAGTTAAAATTAGCATCTTACTATCTTTTATAAGACTAATTATGCTTTGATAGAGTTTCAATGATGACATTTTAGGAAAAAGATTGCACAAGGGCCTAAAGTCAATAAACATCAAACTTTCATGCAAAACCCACATGTTCTGGCAGAAAATTAGAGAAGTTTGAAGCAAGGCATCAGTGTTCAAACACCAATTCACGTTCGAACGCCCATCTTTAAATAATTGAGGGCCCCTGGAAGAGTGCTAGGGTGATGGCATATGGCGTTTTGCAATTATTCTCATAGAAGAACAAGAGCTACTTGAGTAAAATGTTCGAACACCAATCCATGCTCAAACGTCATCTTGAATTATTTGAGGACCTACAGAAGACTATTAGGGTGATGAGACATGGCTTGTTGACTTCTATCTACTATGGGTGGCAAAAGTCACTTGAGTTCCACGTTCAAAATCCATTCAGCATTCGAACGCCCATCACAGAAGACCAGGAGCCAACGTTCGAATGCCATCCCACATTCAAATGTATTCCCTAGACAGTATGCAGAGAGGTTGATTTTCCATCCAAATCTTAGGGCATTCCTTGGACTTTGAACTATTCTTTCCCTCCTCCTTGCCTATAAATACCTCCTCTTTGGAGAGATATAGAGGCATATATATAGAGACATACATAGAGGGAGACAGAGAGATATAGATCATCTTTTGGTTGAGCCTCCAAAAGTAACTAGATTTCTTCTACTTTCATTATTAGTTTCATTAGCTTCCATTGTAAAAGCTTCGTTCTTCACTTAGAGGAGTGAAACTCGTCCACCTTTCTAGCTCTCTTGTAGCCTTGAAGGGTGGAAAGTGATTCACTCAATCTTCATCGAAGATAGCCTTATTGTGTAGTGTAGTTCCTCTTGTAACTTCTCTACTAGGAGGGATGAGGATCACTCACTTTTCTAGCTTTTGCAAAGCCATGAAGAGTGAGTAGTTTCTCATTCACTCTTTAGTAAAAGGTGATGGACATATATAAATCATTCAGAAGTTATTTTTGTGCATTTCATTTATGCTTAATGATTTATCTATTGATTACTTATTGAATGATTGAATGCATCTGGAAAAGCTAAGGTACTTTGTACAACCATGAGTCCTTTCTAAGACAAGATGACTCTTGGCATAGGAGGATTCATTAGTTCTTTGTAAGTACTCCTGCTTGATCTTCATTACTACATTTCAATCTTTACCATTATTGTGATTCAACTAAGAATGGAATATTAACACAGTAGTTGGATGACTTGTAGAATTACTTGCTTGTTTGTAAACTGGTTGAGTCTCGGTACAGATAATTCTTGTAAATCTCTACAAAGACATCGGAACCATGCTCTTAATTCTCACAGTCCATCTTTATCCTCCAATTAACTTGTTGTTGACACAAGGATTAATTGAGTTTTTAAACACAAATATAACAACCAGATGATTGACTACATGTTCAGATCCTTGAGCTAAAGGGTGACTTTTACATTTGAGATAATATTATATTTTGTCTGAAAAACCCTTTGGAAAGAATCTTATATTCTGTCCAGGAAATTCCATAAACATCATAACTTTAAATCGCAAAGGTTTCAGTCACTTTAGTCTCCACCACAATTTACCCCAAAACACCAACATTAGTTCCCTATGGATTCGACTCTGAACTTAACCGAATTATAACTTCAACTTGACCGTTTGCACTTGGGTGTACATATTTTGGATCAAGTCAAATTTTTGGCATTGTTGCCGGGGAACCAAAAAGGTGTTTTAACGTAAAAGGTGAAAAGACCTTCATTTGTTGTATATATTTTTGATTTACTGTGTATAATTCTTATTTTATGTCTGAGGATTATCCTCACTTTCCAAATCTAACAGAAGAATCTGTTAGGTCTGTAAATTAGTCTGGACCATCTTCACTTGATCAGTAGCAAACTCTATTGATAATAGCATGGTCAATGATAGGAGATAAGAGGAAGTTCCTGTGAGAAGGGCAAGTTCCTAACATTCGAACTCTATAGGATTATTTATATCCCACACAAAACAGTATCTCCTCTTGTTTTGTGTTTCCTAAAAATGCACCCCTCTTTAATGTAAAGACGGGTACAATGCAACTATTACCTCAATTTCATGGACTCAAATTAGAAAACTCATAACTGCATATTGAAGATTTTGAGGAGGCATGTGGAATATTCCAAGATAATTCTAAACTAGCCAAGTTAAAAAAAAATTCCTTCTCTTTAAAGAACAAAGCTAAACAATTGCTAAATTATTTGAAAGCCCATTCAATACCAAACTAGCAGGCATTACAGAATGAGCTTTTCAGAAATTGTTTTCCTCTACACTATACTAATGCACTCAAAAGGCAAATCATGAATTTTTCGGTTAAAGAGGGAGAAACATTCTACCAATGTTGGGAGAGATTCAAGGATCTTCTCCAATCCTATCCACACCATGCTTTTGAGAATTGGACTCTGGTAGAATTTTTCTATGATTCTTTGCCCACTAGACTACATCAATTTGTTGAATTGATGGCTCAAGGAGAGTTCATGGGAAAGATTCCAACAGAGGCATTCAATTTTTTTGACACCACATCTAATAGTTCTCAGATGTGGGGCTCAGCCTCCACTACCACTATTGAAGCCAAACCATCTTCTTCCTAAGGGGGTAAGTATGTCCTGAAAGAAGATGATGACCTGAGAGCGAAAATGACTGTCTTGTCTTGAAAGCTTGAAGATCTAGAGATGAAAAAAGGTAAATCAAGTTGATGTTGGCCCTCCCACGGAACAATTGTGTGGGATTTGTGCACTGAGAGGACACCTTACTGGGGAGTGTCCTACATTCCAGCATCTCAAAAAGTCTTGTTAGAATAAACAAATGCAATTTTCAACTTCAACGAGCCTTATTCCAACCCGTATTCTAAAACATATAATCTAGGATGGTAAAATCACCTAAACTTCAGTTGGAAGAACACACAATCAACTCCCATTTATTTACAACAACCATCTCAAGGACCTCCTACATATCAACCATACCAACCATAAGAGAAGTCTTGAGGACACATTGAATCAGTTCATGCGAAGCCAAATGAACTACAACAATCATTCCACTTAGGCTTTCAATGACTTCAAAACGCAGACCACTCAGCCTTTCAAGGATCTCGAAAGTCATATTCAAAAGCTTACCCATTTAATGACCACACATTAGAAGGGCAAGTTTCTAGCCCAACCAAAATAACCACAAGGTCAATTTCATGTGAAAAATCCTTCAATCATGGAAACCCCACAAGAACAAGCTCAAGTTGTCACTACACTGAAAGGTGACAAGGTAATTGACAAATTCATTAGTGCATGTTAATTCCAAAGTCAAAACCTGAGTCAATCCTAGTTAATGAACCAGTTGAGCCTAAACCTGTGATTGAAAAAGAGCCTGAACCTGAACCTGAACCTATGATTGAAAAAGAGCCTGAACGTGTGATTAAAAAAGAACCAAAATCGTCAAAGAAAAAGGATCCTTCGTGTTCTATTCCTGCTCCTTTTCCTCAAAGACTCAAGAAAACCACAGAAATTGAATATCCATACAAAAATTTATGATCTTTTTAAGCAAGTAAAAATTAATATTCTACTTCTAGATGCAATCAAACAGATTCCTTCTTATGCCCAGTTTTTAAAAGACTTGTGCACAATAAAAAGAAGCTAGAATGTTCAGAAAAGAGTCTTCTTGATAGAACTAGCCAGGGTCATGTGTCCAACTGTGTCATGTGTCATTGGAAATTTCAAAATAGAACAAACACTGCTAGATCTTGAAGCTAGTGTCAATTTTCTCCCTTTCTCTGTTTACCAACAATTAGGTCTGGGTGAACTCAAACCTACTTGTATTACACTCCAGTTGGTAGATAGGTCTGGTAAAGTTCCAAGGGCCATTGTTGAGGATGTCCTTGTTCAAGTGGATAACTTCGTCTTTCATGTTGACTTCATTGTCTTGGATACACAGCTAACAATGCATTCAGAGAATCAATTTTTTGTCATTCCTAGTTGACCCTTCTTAGCAACTTCAAATGCATTAATCAATTGCAGGAATGGAGTCATGAAATTAAATTTTGGGAATATGACCCTTGAGCTTAACATTTTCAATATTGTCAAGCACCTAGGAGAGGTAAGGAAGTGAGAGAAGTAAATTCCATCGATTTTTGGGTACACAAACATTTGAATGATACATTTTGTGAAAACTCGGTTGAATCTTGTCTGTTGGAACCTATCACATCTAAGTTAACAAATGATTATCAAAGTCTACAGAGTTGCCCTGCTCATAATGTTGGCACATGGGCACCCAAATTTGAAGAACTCTCACCAAGTGGTACAAAGCCACTTTCATCAAGTGTCAAGCCACCAAAATTTGAACTAAAACCTCCCATCTGACCTAAAATATGCATTCTTAGGGGAGGACAAGTCATAACCAGTGGTTATTTCATCTAAGCTTACAAAACTGTAAGATTCTAAGCTGATTGAAGTCCTTAGATGCTATAAAAGCACCATTGGGTGGACCAATGTTAATTTGAAAGGTGCAAGCCCATTAATTTGCAATTATTCTATATACCTTGAAGAGGATTCAAAACCCTCATGTCAAATACAGTGACGACTGAACCCCTACTTGAAGGAGGTTGTAAGGACTGAGGTGCTCAAACTATTGGATGCAGGAATAATCTTTCCCATCTTTGATAGTAAATGGGTTAGACCAACCCAAGAAGTCTAGGGTCACAGTGGTTAAAAATGATGCCAATGAAGTGGTACCAGCTTGAGTTTTCATAGGATGGCGGATGTGCATAGACTATTGAAAACTCAATTTGATAACTAGGAAAGACCATATTCTTCTTCCCTTTCTTGATCAAGTCTTAGAAAGAATTGTAGGTCATGCATTCTACTGTTTACTAAATGGATATTCTGGGTATAATCAAATTGAAATAGCACTTGATAACTAATTGGACTCTACCCTTTGAATTGATGTGTGATGCAAGTGATTATGATGTGGGAGTTGTGTTGGGACAAAGAAAGGATAAGAAACCCTATGTGATTTACTATACAAGCAAAACTTTGAATGATAATCAAATTAATTATTCCACAACTAAAAAAGAATTATTTGTTGTAGTTTTTACTCTTGAGAAGTTTCATTCTTACCTAGTTGGTTCATCTGTTATTGTGTTCACTGATCATGCCGCATTAAAATTCTTGCTCACAAGGAAAAATGTCAAGCCACAACTATTAAGATGGATACTCTTATTACAAGAGTTTGATCTGATCATTAAGGACAAGAAAGGTGTTGAGAATGTGGTGGCAGATCATCTATCCAGGCTGACATATGAATTTCATGAGAATGGGCTGCCAATCAATGAAAATTTCCCTGATGAACAGCTATTCACAATCATGGAAACACCATGGTATGCTAATATTGCTAACTTTCTTGCTACTAGTGAGTTTCCTCCAACATATACAATGATGGATAAGAAGAAATTTCTGTGGGAGGTGCATAATTTCTTTTGGGAGGATCCATACGTGTTTAAGTATTGTAAGGATCAAATCATAAGGCATTGTATCCCCAATCATGAGAGCAGACAGGTAGTATCTTTTTGTCATTCTAAAACATGTGGTGGCCATTTTTCATCTAAAAATACCACTGCAAAAATCTTGCAGTGTAGATTTTATTAGCCCACACTTTTTAAAGATGTATATGCCTTCTGTCTAATGTGTGATAGATGCCAAATTTTTGGAAGCATTTCTAACAGAAACATGATGCCTTTGAACCCAATTCTAGTAATTAAAATTTTTGATAGTTGGGGCATCGATTTTAAGGGACCATTTCCCCCTTCCTTTGGTTATCTATATATTTTAGTAGCTGTTGATTATATGTCCAAATGGGTTAAAGTAATTCCATACCGAAATAATGATCACCAAATAGTGATCAAATTTTTAAAAGAAAATATTTTGACCAGTTTTGGAATTCCTAAATCTATTATAAGTGATGGGGGTGCTCATTTTTGCAATTGTCCTTTTTCAAATTTGACAAAAAAAAGTACTTGATTTCTCATAAAATTGCAATCCCTTATTATCCACAGACTAGTGTACAAGCTGAATTACCTAATCGAGAGATGAAACTGATTTTAGAAAAAATGGTAAAGTCATACCACAAATATTGGTCGTTAAGACCAACTGATGCACTTTAAGCATATCACACTACTTTTAAAATGATTTTGGACATGTCTCCTTATCGATTAGTCTATGGCAAGCCTTGTCACCTACATGTAGAATTGGAACACAGAGTATACTGGGCCATTAAAACCATGAACTTTAACCTAGACAAGGCTCGAATCTCAAGAAAATTTTAGATCAATGAGTTGGAAGAATTGAGGAATTAGGTATATGACAATGCTAAAATTGCAAAGGATAGGATAAAAGCTTTCCATGACAAAAACATGGTAAGAAAATCCTTTGCCCATTCACAGAAAGTCCTTTTATTCAATTCAAGGTTCCGCCTGTTTCCTAGTAAGTTGAGATCTAGGTGGATTGGATCTTATATTGTCAAACAAGTGTTTGATCATGGAGTAATGGAAGTGGAGAATCTGTCAAATGGTAATATTTTTACTGTCAATGGTCAATGTTTGAAACCATTTTTCGAAGACTTTGTTAAAGATGTGAAAATCATTTTTTTATGGACCCAAAATATTCCACCAAGATTTGCGTCTGCCGACACAAAAAAGGGTCGGGTAAGGAAAAATTCAACCCAACCCGACCCCAACAAATGCCTTTATAAGGCCTCCAAACCCTAAATTCTCTTTTCCCCATCCGCCGTTATTCTTCTTCTTCTTTTTCCCTTTCACTTCAGCGATTCCCTCTCTACAACTCCATGGCCACACACTCCAAAAACACAATCATTTGCTTCATACTTTGTATTTTAATTCTGTATTTGCTTATAGCTATCCTTCTTCTGTCTACACTTACACACAAGGGTTTCCATCCTAACCGAAACCCTGATTTGTATAAAGTTGATTAAATTGTGTATTTTGTTTGTAGGCATCTATAGATGAACAAATCTCTACTTTTAACCCTAACTACGATTTACGTATATTGGTAAATTCGAAACATTGAGGGCAATATTGAGTTTAGGTTGGGGTGAGAACTACAATTCATATTTTGTGTTTTTAAAACTTTTTCTTGATCATATTGCGTATTATGTCTTGTATTTCGTGTTTATACAATCTTTGTAGTATAAAAAAATAATAAAAAAATAAATGATGACCATGTATTTAAAGTAGCTTCGATCGTCTTTGTGACTGGTAGACGTTAAAGAGTCAGATAGGGTGTCTCAAGCTTAGCAAGTATGGATAGTAAGTTTTTTGGTTCAATTTAGGCATTTTACGCACTTTTTCATCTGACGTTCATTCTGTGATAATGAGAAAAGCAAGATTTGTGAGAAAAACAGAAATTCGAGAAGAGCAAGCAAAATCACTGCGTGACAGAAACACTTTTGCTAAACGTCGTTGTGCCAAAAGACTTGGTGCATATAAACAATATGGCAGGATCTTTCACATGAAGGAGTATAATCAGTGTTCTGAACCAATTTCTAGTCACACACTCGATCGATTAGACTAGATAGTGAATGGACAGAGTAAGGATTATCCGGAGACGCCATACTATTCCAGTCCTGTACTTACACGTTTTGTGCGATAAGAAATTAGAAGAGTCACTGATTGTTCGAATGAGATGGAGTAATGGAAAACTTAGATTAAAATGTTTTTTGACAAAGTTATGGAAAACTATGTTTTTTATGAAGGTTAATGGTCCAAAATTTTTGTAAAAAGTGTAAATACCTTTTTGTTAAATGTACAAACTCTTTTTGTTGAAATAAAAATGTGGGTCGAGTAAAGAATGTCCTAAAATACCAATGAAGTTGTAGCATGGGTAGGGACTTATCCTGAGACGCCATGATTTTTCAAGTTCAATTTGTGTATATAGCCTTCTTTTAATATGTGTATATAAATTTTAAATGTGCATAAATTGTGATTTTTGATTTGGTGTTTGAACGCCAGTTCACGTTCGAACGCTAGGAGCTCACAGCATTTTGGCCTCTACAGAACATCAAAAGTACTAAGAGCACCCCACGTTCGAATGCCTGATGAACTTTTGAACTAGGACCCCACATTCAAATGCCATACTCACGTTCGAGCAAGAGGAGAATATAGTACTCTGATCTCTACATGACATCAAAAATACTGGGAGCAACTGTCATTCAAACGATAGTATAACATTCGAACCTTCTTTTTAAATTCCTTCTATCCTCGTTCGAATGTCAGTAATGTTTGAACGTTGGTTGTTTGGGTATAAATACCTGGTTCATCTTCTCCACTTCAAAACCACCAAAAACCCCTCAAATTCTTCAAACCCTAGGGCGACCCTTCACTACCCAAGCCTCAAATCTTCATCCCCTCTCATCTTCTACCCAAAATCAAACACATAAACCACATTTCTCATATTTTTACCTAGAAACCCAAGCTTTTCTTACCCTCAAACCCCAAAAATCCAAAAAAATGCCTCCAAGAATGAAGATGCCCGCTAGGTGCAAGGAGACCAACCAAGAGCCCAACATTGTGGAGGAGGTGATCGAGCAAAGGAAAGGAAGGTCAACCTTGGTCTGAAGGTACAATCGAACTCAATTCCCTAGTGCTCTAAAGGCTAATAGGTACAAACATTTCTTTCAAAACCAATAAATTGTTTGTTAACGTACCATTGAATTATTGGATTTTGTAGAGTTGGGAATCTATGCAAATATGGAGGCGAGAGGTTGGAACATGTACTTGAGAAATGGTGGTGAGGTGGTGAAGGATTTAGTGAGGGAGTTTTACTCCAATGTGGAGATTATGAATGGGGTTATTAAGACATATGTGAGGGGGCCTTTCATCAATGTCGACGAGGATTACATTGTGGAGATGAGAGTCGTACCACAAGTACCAAGGCCCAGCTACCCCTTGGGGAGGAATATGGAGATGGATGTAGTTGGAGTTGAGTAGACGGGATTTTCAACGTTCTTGGGGAGGAAGGATGTTCTTTATGCAAAGGGAGTTGGTGGACAAATACAAAATACTCAACTTGATTGTCATCTCGAACCTTGCCCCCATTGGACGCAAGTACGAGATCCTCCCATAGATGGCCCGATTGCTATACGTCGTAAAAAAAAAAATCAAAGCATAAACCTCCCTTCCTTGATCTTGACGAATATGATGAATGGATGTAATGCAAAAAGGAATTCACTACCCTTTGGCACGCTTGTGACGGAGATGTGCTTGGATTAGGGAGTGAAGGTGAGGCCGGAGATGGGAGTGCTCAAGTCAATGGAACCATTGAACAAGGAATCATTCCGAATGAGCCAAGGCCATAGTGGAGGCCCAGCGGCGAGGCAGGGTATGCCTCCAACCCGAGGCACCAATGAAGTTCAGGATGCCTTGGACGCTAAAGAGGAGAGAGAGGCCGAGCAGGCACAGGCAAAGGCTCAGGCAGGGACCAACGTTGGCACCCAACGAACGCTACAGTATATTATGCTTTGCATCAAGGCCAAGCAAGATGAGATTCTCTGACAGCAAAAGGAGATTCTCAGTCTTTTATGGGGTGGAGCCAGAGGGCCTTCAGGCTCTGGAAAGGTGAGAGAATGAGAGTGATCTTTGTACTTACGAATTGATGATTGGTTGTTGTTTTTGGATGATATGAATATTTTTGTGCTAAACAATGATATTTTGTGAAATGAATGATTTAGTGTTATTATATTTATCTTCTTAAAAGCATGTGTTAGATTTAGCATTACATTATTGTTTGTTAATGATTGATGGAACATATGTAAGTATTGAGACTGTTTGTTAAAGTGATTAAGCACATGATTGGTTTGACACCTCACCTAATAATCTAGACTTAAAACCATATTTCTTTGAAAAATAATATTTTCTCTTTGCTTAAATGTCAAATGTACATTGGTATTTGTTATTCTTAAGGTACAGAATGACCAGACTTGAAAATGGAATTGATATATAACCGATATTCTTTGAAAACCTGACATAACCAGTAAAGATAACAAAGAATATCATGGTAAGTTTTCGAACCTTGCGATGCTTTTGAGAGAAAATCAACATTTACTCAAATAAGGTTTTTCACTTTCTATCCTTGAATAGTCTCATTAAAATTGTTATTGATTGAAGCAAATAGAGCAGTTTATTGATGCATCCCATAAAGAATCTATTCATATGACAAATACATGTGCACATGCTTGCGAAATGATATTAGGCCATTTGTTGAAACTTTTGAGCTTTATCTATTTCTTTTGATACATAATCTCTTGTCAGTCATGATTGAGCCTCAAAATGATAATTCTTTTCGGTATAACCATGACTTTGACCAAGCCAAAAGAATTATGAATCTCTAACTAGGTTATCTAATTTTACTAGATGTTTTCTAAAAGGTGAGCTTCCTGAGTATGAAAAAAAAAGAGAGAGAAGAAAAGGACAACCAAAAGGGCAAAATGAAATTAGCAAATAAAGAGAATTCAAAAGAAATCAATCTAGCCAAAGAATTGTGATTTGAAAGAAAAAGGGAATGAAATGAAAAGAGAGCAAAGGGAAGAGCATGAGTGATTTTTCCAAAGAAAAGATGAAGATAAGAATGAGGGAATGTGCATAACTTTAACCAAATTGGATAACTCATTTTTGAACTATTCTTATCCATCATTTCATTGACCACTTTCCCATGGCCACATTACAACCTAGAAAAAGCCCTAAATGATCTCAAGTCTGATGCATGTGTAGGCCGTTAATCAAAAGTTTGGGGTATGTTAAATAGTATTACTTTATTTGTATCAATATTCTTCCCTGAGATTATGCCAAACATGATTAGTTTGTTTCCTTAGATTTCATTCCCGTACTAATTGTGCATGTGAATTTACAATTAGCTTTCTTCTGATCACATACCCTTTGAGAGAAAAGTCACTATAATCGGAGAAAATTTTTGCAGAGAGCATTCTAATAGAGGTTTGTTAAATCAAATCTATCTATGAAAGGTTGTAAAGAGGAGTGTTTGTTATATAATAATTCTTGTCATTAGAATGATTATTCTTACTACATAGGGTATTTCAAATACCATTATGACAAATGCTTATTTTTGCATAGAGTACCTACAAATAAAAGAGAAGTGTTTGGGAGACAAGTTGAAATTGAGGGTTGGGTGTCTCAACAACTATGGTACTAACTTGCTCTGATAAGAAATCTCACATACACACATCTGTTTGACTGAAGTTTGTGGGCAGCTTTACTAAAAACCCTTACGAGACAACACTCGTCCGCTAGGGAAAACCAAGGGGTTAACGGCTTGTTGCATATGCTAAATGCAACCGAATGACCTACGAAAATGGCGTTGTAAATAATTTCTCATTCAATTGTTGTTGTATTACTAGAGATTAGCAATATTTAGGTTAGGGGTGTGATTATTAGTTAAAATTAGCATCTTACTATGCTTTTATAAGACTAATTATGCTTTGATAGAGTTTCAATGATGACATTTCAGGAAAAAGACTATACAAGGGCCTAAAGTCAAAAACCATCAAACTTTTATGCAACACCCACATGTTCTAGAATAAAATTGGAGAAGTTTGAAGCAAGGCATCAACGTTCAAACGCCAATTCACATTCGAACGCCCATCTTGAAATAATTTAGGGTTCTTGGAAGAGTGCTAGGGTGATGGCATATGGAGTGTTGCAATTATTCTCACAGAAGAACAAGAGCTACTTGAGTACAACATTCGAATGCCAATCCACGTTCAAACGCAATCTTGAATTATTTGAGGACCTACAAAAGACTATCAGGGTGATGAGACATGGCTTGTTGACTCCTATCTACTGTGGGTGACAAAATCCACTTGAGTTCCACGTTCAACTCCATTTAGTGTTACAACACCCATCACTAAAGACTAGGAGTCAACGTTTGAATGCCATCCCACGTTCGAACGTATTCCCTAGACAGTATGCAGAGTGGTTAATTTTTCACCCGGATCTTGGGGCATTCACTTGGACTTTGAACTATTCTTTTACTCTTCCTTACTCCCTCCTCCTTGCCTATAAATACTTCATCTTTGGAGAGATATAGAGGCATATATATAGAGACATGCATAGAGGGAGATAAAAAGATATAGATCATCTTTTGGTTGAGGAGGAAACCCTCCAAAAGTAACTAGCTTTCTTCTACTTTCATTATTAGTTTCGTTAGCTTCCATTGTAAAAGCTTCTTTCTTCACTTAGAGGAATGAAACTCTTTCACCTTTCTAGCTCTCTTGTAGCCTTGAAGGGTGTCAAAGATAAGCTTATTGTGTAGTGTAGTTTCTCTTATAACTCCTCTACTTGGAGGGATGAGGATCACTCACTTTTCTAGTTTTCTCAAAGCTAGGAAGAGTGAGTAGTTTCTCATTCACTCTTTAATAAGAGGTGATGGACATGTATAAATCATTCGAAAGTTATTTTTGTGCATTTCATTTATACTTAATGATTTATCTATTGATTAATTATTGAATAATTGAATGCATCTAGCAAAACTAAGGTACTTTGACAACCATGAGTCCTTTCTAAGACAAGATGACTCTTGGCATAGGAGGATTCATTGGTTCTTTGCAAGTACTTCAGCTAGATCTTCATTACTACATTTCAATCTTCATCATTATTGTGATTCAACTAAGAATGGAATATTAACACAGATGATGGAATATGTAGACAACACAGTGTTTGGATGACTAGTAGAATTGAGTTCTCAAGCACAAATATAACAACCGAATAATTGACTACATGTTCAGATCCTTGAGCTAAAGGATGACTTTTACATTTGAGAGAATATTATATTTTGTCTATAAAAACCCTTTGGAAAGAATCTTATATTCTGTCCAAGAAATTCCATATACATCATAACTTCAAATTGCAAGGGTTTCAGTCACTTTGGTCTCTATCACTATTTACCCTGAAACACCAACATTAGTTCTCTATGGATTCGACCCCGGACTTAATCGGATTATAACTACAACTTGACAGCCTGCACTTGGGTGTACACATTTTGGATCAAGTCAGTCCACTCCTCACCAACTATCCATTCAAGGCACTATAAAAAGGGAGCCTAGCAGAAGACCAAGGTAGGCACTTTGATCCTTACATATACCTTTAGACCCTTCCCAACAAATACTGACTTAGGCTAACGAAGAAAAAAACCAAAAGATGAAAATACTTTATGCTTTGTTGAAGAAGAAACAGTGAAGAGAGGCTACGCTCCAGAAGATATGCCCTAAAAGAAAACCGCTAAAAGATGGCCTTCCCAGAGAACATCCAAAGAAGATATATATAAATCCTCTGATTTTTTTGGTTTTAGAAGAGAGAACAAAGGGAGAGAGACACCCCATCCTCTCTAAGATCTTCTTCTTCTTTTTTATGTCTATCACCCATCTAGAAAAAATCTCCAAAAATATCTTTTAAGATTTGGCAAATCAAAATTTCCAAATAAAATAGGAATCCTGTTCTTTGATTTTTTTGGACCACTTGTACTACTTCAAAGTAAGGATGAGCTGGCACAAGACCTCTCTCTCCATGATGAACTGGTATAAATCAGGTTGAACCAGTAGAAGAGCTCTCTGTTTGTTTTGTCGTCAGATGAATCGGTACAAGACTAGGTTTGAACCAGTGGCAAACATTTTGTGTAGCGATGAACTAGTACAACTACATTGTACCGGTATAAATTTTGTTTTCTACGTGGTGAACCAATACAAGTCCTATTGGTACAACCACTCTTTTTCTACCTTTTTTTTTTATGTTCCTAGTTCAATGTTCGCTCATCTCCGCCACTTCCCGAAGCCTCACAATGCAACCAAATCAATTTAAATAACTCCTTCTTACACCTAATTACCTTTAAAGAAAAAAATTACTCATAAAACATAAGCTTGGCTAAAATGAAATATATTATGCAAAAAAGTGTACTCAATAGTACTATATGCTTAAGGTCATTTTTTACATGTAAAGTTGAAAGAGCTAAGCTACACAAGCTTAGAAGCATACCTTGTAAGGTATGGAATTCATAATCCTTCTAATTGAGGCCATTATGAGTAGAAGGGATGTAAAAAACTGGGGCAGCATCTAAAACACATTAAGAAAAAGCAAATTTTGAATAAGAAACTAACTAACCGTTTATGTATTCACTTAGATGATGCATTGGGAATTCCTATAGAGATTTATTAATGATTTGATTTAGAAAAATTCTTAGTGGTGTCGGAGTTTGGTTTCACACGCATTATACTTGAATAGATCAAAGATGCAAAATTTGAATACATGTGAGTGAAATTGAACTAATAGTACATTGCTCTAGGATGCATGAAAAATGAGTTCTACATTCATTAAGATGCCTTAGAGTGATGTGTGAAGACGATGAAATAAGGATGGATCTACTATGATGTTTTGAGCATGTGTGATTTTCATTATTGGGGACTTTATCATTTACTGTCAAATTTGAAAATTGCATTCATTTAGATCTTAATGTCAAATATGCATGTTGATTAACCCTAAAAAGTGACCGTTATTGTATTTAATTAGAGGGTTAATTACATTAATTTAATAATTAAAGGGTTAAGATTAAATGATATTATTTCTAATGGGTGAAAATATATTCTTTTATAAATATAGGGTCTAAAAGAGGAAAATTGAAAGTTGAGGGGCTAAAGTGCAAAAAGGAGGATTGAGGCAATGCTATCAGCGTTCGAACGTTGAAAACCATTCCAATGGTGGGGCCCAACATCAGTTGAAGAGACCAAGAAGCAAGCTGCCAAAGTTCTAGAGAAAAGTCATTGTCCTGACTGTGGAAGCTGGCATCCAGACGATGTTTAAACCGACATAAAAGAGTTGTCATCCCATTGGTCAGATGCTACAACCTGAAACCTTATTGGTCCTTCCCAGTAGCTGCCGCCCACTAGCCCTTCTACAAATACCCTCCTCCCACCAGATTTTCAAATCATTCTCCATTCTTCATCCTTCAAGTTTCAATTGATGGCTTCTCTTGTGATGCCTCAAAATCCGAGGGTTCTTTCTCAACCAGTTGTTCACCCATCAACCCGCGTATGCCGTATAACCAAATACCACATCATCATTTCTCCTTCACCGAGGTCGTAACCAATGCAGAGCTTCTGTAGAGTCTCCCTTGTATCGGAGCACTACCAAATGCATAACTTGTATACATATCAACCACTTGACCATTCCAAGGTCCATCCCTATCAATTAGGACTTAATTTTTGACCAATTATATCATTCCAACAAGAGGGCTCAAAATTTGAACGCTTGGCGAAGTTATATTTAATTTTTTAAAAATTAGAATAAGGTACTCGTACCTCTTACACATGGTACCGGTACCTAAGCCTTCTGTTTGTCAAATTCCTTCCATTTTCCCAATATCAGTACCCTAGTGAACTTGATTTGAGTCCCTAAGCCCACTGTTTGTTAGGTATTTGTACCTATATGTTGTGGTATCGGTACCTAAGTCCACTGTCCATTGGGGGTACTAATACCTGATGTCTAGGTACCATAACCTGAGCCCACTGGAATCCAGGTATTGGTGCCTACAGGAATAGGTACCAGTACCTGGGTCATCCGACAATATAGTACGAGTATTTAATCACTTAGGTATCGATACCTGAGCCCAAATTTTTCCTAAATCTTTTCAATCTTCAACCATTAACCATCCAATCAATTCTCATATTCATCCAGTCATTCATTTACACAAATTATAGTCCTCAGGAGTTCATTACATAACCCCTTAGTACAATTTACAAGTTCAAAACAAATTACACCATTGATTTACAAAAATGTAATTCGAAAGTCACATTTCGGCTTCTTCATTAACAAGGGCCCAAGTGAGGGCCGTCCATCGACATTTGTCCAACACTTAAAATATTGTTCCCATTAAGGTTGAGCCACGCTCAAGAGGATATCTCCTAAAGAGGCTACTCTCCAACTGAGATGCATATAAAATGTTCACATGCAATTCATCAATCAATCATTCATTCAAAAATATGCAATTCACAAATGAATTTCACAATGTCAGGCCATGTCATGAGATTACACTCACACATGCTATGCAACCTAAGCCTTCCATTGACTCCCATAACACATGCGATGACATGCGTATGCACCCGAGCATTCCAAGCTCCTACCATTGATGCTGAACATCCAATGACCATTTTACAAAATCTTTAGGTCTTTCTTGGGGTGGGTATTTATGGACTTCCACCAATGGGTACCCAACCGACACGACATCTATAGACTTTCACCAATGGCTCCGTCTACACCGACACACTTTATGGTCTCAATACCAACGGGAGTGCATATCCGAAGTTTATCGGGTCTTGCACTAGAGAGAGAATCTAACCCATCTTGCTAACCCTGACCCTTGTTTTCAATGCAACCTGTGCGACTCAGTCGAACCCAAGTCCAACCTTTCCAAACCCACGTATCAACCCACCAAGAATGGTGTTTGATAAAAAGCAAGCACACACACCCACACCCATGTCAATTGTCCACGAATGCAATGTTACCCGTGCATATGCAAATGTAATTTACAATTACAACTACAATACCATGTTCATTATATCATGAGCATAATATGAACATATTCAATCGATATCAACATTTCTCTAATTTCTCAATTGTCAATTATATCATAAGCATATAATCACAATACATAACACCACCAAACGTGTTATATCGTTTTCATTCAAATAACATACTTAATCATTTCTAGGTATTTTATCAAACACCTACAAGGCACAAAAATTATATAAATACATAGCAAGCCAAATTCATCACAATTCTCATGAAATTCCAAACAAGCAATTTCAACCAATCCAATTCATACTAGAATTGATTTTGTACATTCCTATACTATTTTTCATACTCTAGTTACACTAGGTATATTTTAGACAAGATATTTCATCTCTAATCATCCTACCCATTTCATATACAACCCTTGGTTGGAAATAAACCTAGTTAGGAAAGGAACCCTATCTCTTGAAGCGCAATATCGCGTAGTAGAAGCTCCAAAAGACCCAAATCAAGCTTCAAAGACTTGATCCCAACAATACCTTACTTGATACTTTGGTGAAATCCATGGTTTTGGGTACGTACTCGTAGCTTATGTCACGTAAAAAACCTTTTTTTCTTGGCCAAAGGGAATCCGACGGTCGAATTGCCCTAGATCGAAAAAGAAAGCTTGGAGAACTCTTATTTTTCCCTCTCTTCTTTCTCTCTCTCTCTCTATCCAAAAATTATAGATGTAGAAATGGGGGAAAGCCTGATTTTCCCTCTTTTATACCCCTTGGATACTAAATCAATTAAATCTCATATTGTGTTATGTTCAGTACATTTTTATTGAACTAAATTTAAATTATTTTTCATATTTCACAATTAAATCCCAATGGCATTTATTTTAGTCATCCAATGTCCGATTACATCATAAAACACAAAAAATTCGACTGCCTCAAAATTCAAAGAAAATTGATTGGGTAACTAGATTTTGCGAAACAAATCAAACGATGAGGTCTATTTTGTCATCCATGTTCTAGAAAATGGCGAATTACCATTTTACCCTTATTCGTAAAAAAATTAAATTTCCTGGGTTTTACATCCCTAGCCTAGTTTCTCTTCTACATTTCTTGAAGAACTCTTCTTACTTGGGAACCTCTTTCACTTTTGCTAGTCTTGCCCTGGAAAAGGAAGGGTGGTGGTGCTTTAATCTAACCTTAGGGATGAGTTAGGAACTTTGTTTTAATTTTATTGTGTTGTATTGTAATTCCAAACTTACTTGGAGGAATGAAAATCATCCACTTTTTTAGGTTATCTATGACTATAAAGAGTGGGTAGTTTTTCATTAGCTCTTTAGTAGGGGGAAGGACTTGTGTAACATTGCTTGAGTTATCATAATTGCATTTTTTAGTTATACTTTATTGTTATATACCTCCCTAATCTGATGGATGGTACTTACTTTAATATTTTGTACTTTGTATTCCTAATGTGTAACTTTGGTTATGCATATCCATTGCTTTCGAGTCAGTGCATAATCTGAAGCTCTGTTTTTCATTAAACCATAAACCTTATGATCAATTATTCAAGTGAACTTTTGAAAGGTTGTATACCTTCAGATTTACTAGGGTAATTGGTTGTGGTATGATACATATACCTTCCGATAAACCTAACAGTTGTTGTGTTATGGTTTTATATTAAATACCTTCTAGTTAACTTACCATTAATGTGGAGGTTAGTTGTAGTACAGTAGCAATATCATAATCTGCATGTCTCAATCCTCGAACTAAAGAGTGCCTTTTTCCATTTGTTGCAAATTTGTGTTTTTCAGCAAGTTGTTTTCAAATACTAAGCTTATACCATAATCCACTATTTCGCAATCTTTTTTCTAGGTTTCATTCACTCTTTTCTATTCCAAGTTTTTAATAGATAACTCCCAATGGAATCGACCTCAGACTTAATTAAGAGATATTACAACTTGGCCACTTATAATTGGGTGTGTACGATTGAGATCAAGTCACATGTGCAATTATTTTAATTTAGATTATACATACAACTATGAATGAGTTTTGAGGCTTAAAGGATGCATTGGAGGAGTACTTGAGGATTCAAAATGGCTTGAAGAGCGTAGAATGTTGAAATGTCAGTTGGACAACATAGCATTAGGGATTGCTCGAGTGACCCTCACACTATTTGAGCAACCCCTATGAGCAGTGCGCCTAGAGCTTTTAATACACAAACAGACGACCCATTTGCATTCTAAAAACCTCTAGCTGAGATCCCATCCTCCTAAAACCCTCATCCATCACTCAAAATCATTCCCAAACACATTCTAATGTGTTCCTAGTGTTAACTCGTGACGTCCATACACTTAAGACTCAGATACGCATAGTGTTTGTCGTCATGCCTCCCCAAAGAGAAAAAAAGGGCTAGGGTTGATAAAGTTTCACTAGAAGTCAAGATAATCTTTGATGAGAGCACTCAATTTTAGAATCATGAGTATACGAAGAGGTATAGGGATGAGTATGCTCATAGGCCAATTATTATTGAGTGGTAATGAGGAAAATTCTTCGATCCTTGATACTTTTTCCAATCGAGGTGGAGTCAACTCTTTGTGTCCCCCGAGCATGTGAATGCGAACATCATTAGAGAGTTTTATGCTTTGTTATGTATTTGTGGGATTGAGTTTAGTTTTTCTACAACTCTCAAAGCTACCACTCTCGAACTACTTAGAGTAGAGGATGACATCCTTGGACATATGTTCATTGTTGAGTTGTCTTATCTCTCTATTGTGGTTACTAAATTCTTTTTCACATCATCATACAAAGTTACACAGGAATATATTTCATTGACCATTAATCTGGCCATGAGAGCTTCCTACACCCTTGCTCCTATAATGCTTGTCCACCTTTCTCATGGGATGTGGGACACTATGGCAACGAGGATGAGTAAAGGCTTGGGTCCCCTTTGGGTGCTTCAACTGTGGCTTCACACCTATTTTCCAGAACTCTCCATCCCACCTACTAACAATGCCTCTTTTTCTTACGGCCACTTATTTGCCATGACCCCTTCCAAGAGCAATCCTTAGCAAACTACTTTCCTTATTTTTACAACTTGAACAGCTCATGAATTATTTAGATGTCTTTTGCCCAAAATTGGGGACCAAAATGATTCCTTTATAAACCTAGGGAGGCTCCGCCTAATGCTGCTTCTACTCAAAAGGATGCTTGGTTCTGCTATCTCTGCCCCTTAGAGTTGCATTATGGCCTAGGGCCGACTTATGGTGACAACACTCATTGTGGCATTGAGGTGTACATGCCTTAAAAATTTGCCCATCAGTACGACTTGGTGCAGTAAATTCCTTACCATTTTATCCGTACTCTCAACACTGACCTTACTAATTAGCCTAACTTGGCCAATGTTAATGCTCAGGAGGTCACTCATCACAACTCTGTTGCCTGCCGTTCCTTTCACTTGAACTCTTTCAGCAAGATGTGTGATGTCTCGAAGGTTTTCAAAGCTTAGTGGAAGCATTATGTTTCCATGTAGTTTGACAAGGACACAACCTTTGTTCTCAATCATATAAACTTCCCATTGAGCATTCAGTCATCTCCTAGAGTAGGTTTAGTCTAAATTTCTCCCTCTACCTTCGTTCAACCTTGAGTTGTTGAGCTTGATCCTATGGCTTTTACAGATTTGGCTTCTTCAACCATTCCCTCTTCACCACCAAGGTGTCATCGAAAGGACAAACGATGATGCTTTTCCATAATTCCTTTTATGCCCACATTGTATTCTCAAGTTGATGAGGAAAAAGATGCTGAAGACAATGCCCCATCGCATGGAATGTTCGTCCTCACGACAAAATTTCTTTTTTCTGCCTCCATTTCTGCTAGTGCAAACCCTTCACAAGAGATGATCTTTGGTAGCCTTAAGCCCCTTAGACCAACTAATGTATCTGTCTCTAAGGCCTCTTCTATAATTGCAATTGCCTTGATTCCACCAGCACCTTCTTTAAATGATATGGCCACTGAGGCAATAGATGATCTTCCATCTAAGACTGATTTGTCTTTTGTTCTGGCCTCTGTACAAGCCCACCTTTCCTTTGGACCTATCTCCTTGTATAATTCAAGGTTAATCTTGGATTGTGAGTTTGAGAGTCATTGTGTTACGGCATTACTAATCATCACCGAATAGCCTGCCATTCTAGTAGATGAGGTGAATCTTCTTGAGAAGTGACTTTAATCAATAAGGCCGTTGGCTGCTGATTCACACTTTTTTGTGATCGGATTAATATTATACACCCAAGTATAAGTGGTCAAATTATAATTTTCTTGGTTTTAACTCTAAGTATCGATTCCACGAAGAGTGTGTGTAATTAGGAAATAAAATAAAAATAGGAAAGTTGTTATCTTAGATAGGACTGCATGTGATAGCTTGTGATGTGAGCTTAGATTGATAACTAGTTTAATTAAAAGGTTATGTTACAGATAGATTTAGACAATAATAAAAAGTATCCTTCAGTTCAAGGATCCCAGATGCATTATATTGGTTATATATTGGTTAAATACTAGAAATACTACCTTACAGTAATCAACTTCCATGTTACTGGTAAGTCAATTGGTAGGTCTGATGTATATAAACCATCACACAACAACTTCTTAGGTTAGCTGGTGGTATCCACGACAATTGATTAATCCAAGCAAACCAGAAGGACAAGTCATTCATGAGGAATACTTGAATTATTCAATTGTCTTCATAATAGTAGGAGTGTACATAATAAACCATAACACAACCACTTCTTAGGTCAACTGGTGGTATTAGTCATAACACAGCAACTTCTAAGATTAGCTGGTTATAGATGTGTCAATTGCCTAATCCAAGCAAACCAAAAGGACAAGTCATTCATGAGGAATACTAGAGTTACTCATTTGACTTTATCTGTGATCCATATACTAGTTAAACATCCTCAGCGTTCTGATGGAGGATAAACTATATCGATAGAAATGCCGTAGTTGTTCGACTGGCAATATTATCGTTTATACCAGTTAAATGATCTGAGTAATCCAGAAGGACAAGTCATTCATGAGGATAGTTAGGTCATTAATCTGATAGTTATATATATAGTAATTAAATAACCCTAATAATTCAGAAGGACAAGTCATTCATGAGGATCATTTAGGTTTTGTACCATGCATCAGTAGAACATCCTCAGTGTTCTGGTGGAGGATAAACCATACCAATAGGAATGTCATGGTTGTTTAATCGGCAGGTTGATGATGCACTGATGACATAATTCCAGGCACAACACCGAAATTATGTACATTACTGTATCATGCATGAAGCATATAATATATAAATATATAAAACATCAGCATCTCTAAAATTTAACCAGTATTATACATATGTTTACCTCTCACTAGAGGATATAAGTAACTACTCACGCCCCATTGCTATAGACAAGCAAGAAGTGCGGACAGTTTTCATTACAACAGAAATTAAAAAACAGACTCTAAAACATCTTTCATAAGAAACAACGAAAACACAATCACCTTTATTATCAGTTATGACAAAAAAGTGACGGCAAATCAACTATCCGAATGGAAAGATACAACAGAAATGTAAAAGTACAGAGTTTGGACTGAAGTGTATGACGGACCAGATCGAGCTACAACTTTTTTTCTCTTTCTTTTTCTTTCTCTTTTCTTTTTCTATCTTGAACTTCTCTCTGAACTCTCCTTGGATCTGGCCTTCTTCAAATGAGTGAGGACATGCCATATTTATAGCCAAAGCAAAGCATGAGGTGGAGAAATGATCATCAGCCGCATTTGGTGCCCGTTTGGGCGATGGCATCTTGCTGGATTATCAACTTGCATCCATAATGACTTGTCATGTGTGGAAATTATGTTTGAGTCCTTCATTGTTTTAAGCCTTGACATCTTGTTCCTATCATTTTGTAGTAATTCTGCATCAAACACTTAAAATTTTAAACATAACACAGATAAAATCCTAATTACGCACAAACCCTAATTAACCCTAATTAATATTTTTTGGTTATTTTATTTTACTAATTTGACTTATTTAACTATTTTGATTGATATATTAATTAAGGTTAATCACACTCCCCAACTTAAACTATACTAGTCCCTAGCAAACTAAAAAACTATTAACAAATTATAATAAAATACAAACAGAGGTAAAATCATTTTCGTAGATTTTTCTTTACAATTGCATTTAGAAAATGCAACAAGCCTTTAAACCCCTAGGTGATTCATAGTGGACGAGTTTTGTCTCATGAAGGTTTTCAATGAAGCTACTTACAAACTTCAATAATTAGGAATTAATAATTTATATTTTTCATAAGTAAAATTAAATTAATATTCCATCTGTCTTGTCAAGATACTTCCTTCCTAATCACTATAAGAGTAACATATATTAGTTGTAACATTATCTATATATTTTTATAAAAAATTGTGTGTGTGTGTAGTGATTTCTTTATTTTCAAAAATCACTTGAGAAATGTTACCCTCTTTCATGGTAGTTTTGATGTCAGTCCTTTCCAGGAATACACTCAGCAAAAAGAACACACTTGTTATAATGACTATTCTCATAATCTATATGTGATTGGAATACAGTTAACAAGACAAATAATTTTACATGTAGTTAATTAAAAGAGCAGTTATTTGAATAAATTAGAATTTGACATAATCTCATGAAAGAATATTAACACTATGTTAAACATACTATTAACATTTTCCTTTTTGAGAATTGATAATATTAATACAAATATATGATTTCTGTAATAAAGGACTTTATTAGGGTTGTAATGTGGCCATGAGTTCAAGGTTTATGAAACGACGTCTTTGGATTTCAAATGCTATCTTTTAGTATTGTGGCACGCCTCATTTTTTGAGGATTTTGCATGTTTCTTTTCCATTTTTCTCATTTTTCACTTTGTTGGCTCTTTTCTTTCTTTCTATTTTCTTTTACAAATTTCTTTTCTTTGACTGGGATCCTTCTTTTGTCTTTCTTTGTTTTTTTTTTCTTCTTCCGCCTTTCAGTATTATGCTATTTTAAAAGAGGGTGCAAGAAAATTAGATAGCAATGTAGGTTTAATATATTTTTATTTGGCTCGCATGTTTCTTGGGTTTCAAGAAAAGAATTTGTATTTTGTTAGGCTCAATCATGGTTGACTAAGGATATAATTTTGTAAAAGAAATGGTCAAGGCTCAAAATTAGTCAAACATGGGCTAAGATCATTTTCCAGAAATCATATATCTGTATAATTTCTGTATGAAAGTTAAGGATAATGCTAATAATACAATTTAATAAGTGCTAATCAAAACAAATTTAATGAGATTATTCAAAAAAAAATTACCGCTGAAACGAAGATTTATATTTGAGTAGATGTAGAGTATCTCTCCAAGAAAAATTGGCTCAAAATCTGCAATAGATTTTACATCTCCATTATATATGCAAAGAGTGTAATTTTTCATAAGACTTTTAACAACAAAGAAATCTAATTGTACTTTTAAGAATAAGTTTAAACAAAAATATTAAGATAGTATACAACTAAAATATGAAAATTCCATGTGATCAGATTAAGATTATTCTTGCAAGGCATGAGAATAAAATTTTAATTTAGCTATCACTCATATGAATTATTAATCCTAACTTAACAACATAAGTTTCAAAATTAATATAAACAAACTTAAACAAACATTAGTTTAAAACACAAAAGTTCAAGTTCAAGTGCATAAGTAAAAGTACATAATTAAAAAGTTGAGTGAAAGATAGCAAAGTTTTTTGGTAGAATCTCCAATTTTTTCAAGGAAGTAGATGGCCCTCGTCCAAAACGCTCTCTCAGTAGCCTCAAGATTTCAGCTTAGTTTTGTTCATAATCCTCTATACGTTTGTTGATATCTGTGATACTGTTACCAAGCTGGGTGACTGTAACACCCCAAAACACACCCTGGGCGGTATTACATTCTAAAACCATTCATATCATCAGAGCACTAATATAATCCCTTAAGAAACAAGACTTCATTTTTCATCCACGAATATTTACAACATTATCCAAAAGAATAAGCCCAAGTCATGGCTATTACATCTCAAAAATTAATTCAAGAAGCGCAGCAGAATGAAGCGCAGCAGAATAAACAAAATAAGCGAGACTACACAATGTTCCAAAAGAAAGTCCTAGTCTAATACAAAAGGAAAGGAGGTCGCTCTATGCGTCCACTTCGGGATCCACACTCCCGTCTAGTGGAGTCTCCCAAGTAGCGGGTTCCTCGACCCTTACGCCCTCCTCCTCAAGCGGGTAATCTGAAAAATGTTAGCGATAGGGAGTGAGCACGAAACTTTGTAGAAAAATTCTCTCAAACCCATACAAGGTTTAAAAAAGCATTTAAAATGGTCGGTCTCAATTTTAACATAACATAGATACATAATTTGAATAAAGCAGTGACATTTAAAAAAAGATCTCAAGTTTATTTTAAAACATTACTTAAATGAATAAACAAGCACCACATACAAATAATAATCATTAATTGTCATTACCAATTTCCAATAATTCTTTTGGTAGGTGGCATACTTTGTGGTAACCTCCACCCCCCTTTAGGTCACCTTTGATTCTCAAGCATCCTTACCAGGAACCTCTTGAGAATGGATGAGCATCTTTACATGGAACCTCTCACCAATCACTACATTGTTTCTCAAGCATCCTTACTGAGAACCTCTTGGGAAGGGGTGAGCATCCTTACAAGGAGTCTCTCACTCAAGTGCATCACAAACAACCCAACCAAGCATACAATTCTAACATTTATCGCAATTTACAAGCATCTATCCAAAATTCCCAAAATATATCATGTAACAATTCCACAACTAACTAAGAAAATACATGAGATCACAATAACATCATTTTTCTACCCAACACAAAGCATTAAGGTTTCGAAATCCATAATAAAGAAAGCATTTAGGAAGAAAATACATCACTCTCCAAAAATTAAGGTTTAAAACTAAAAAGAAGATTTCATGGGTATTAAACCCTACTTTGTTCAAAACATGTAATCTTTGAAAAAAAAACCTAAGAGAGGATGATTCTATAGCATATATATATACCATTGATAGCCAAAACATACATATATAAATACCCTAGCCTCAATGTAAGTGAATGAGAGAAAATCCCTACATTGAATCCTTAGTTTGTAGGAAGAACTTGAGCTTTGATCTTGAATCTACCCTTAAATCTCTTGTTTTCTCATCCTTTCTTCCTATCTAATGCTCTATAGGGTTCTAAGAGGTGTGGGGTGAGAGTGAAGAGAAAGAAATGAGGGCAAATGGGATGAAAATGGGGCTTAATTACATTCTAGAGGTATAGACTGTTTTAGTTTTCTCCAAAATTACGGTTTTGCCACTAAGAATCTCCAATTTGATCCATATAACTACTCTAAGGTTTTTCGACGTTCTGAATTCATTTTTAATGTTATTTTAACCTAAAAACATTTAGTTTTATGATTTATCTCAAAACCAAAGTCAACGTACACCCGAAATACTAAAGTTTCTATTTTACCCATCTGAACCGACTATTAATGAAGTTTTTTGTTGTTTACAAATAAAAGGTAATAAAGGGTACTTCTTAAAGCCTTTTATACTTATTTGAAGTCTAAATGTACTCATTATTCTTATATTTTGATTTAGAATGCAAATGGAGATGTTAAATGCAAAATGAAGCTAATTGGACTGTTTTGACATTGCTTCGTTATCTAGGCATAACTCTCTCATCCGTGCTCCGATTGAGATGATTCAAGATGCTATGGAATGATAAGAAAGAGCTATAAAAATTTCATGTTTTTAGTTTTGAGTTATATTGATTTCATCAAGTTCTAAATTGGGCTTGAAGTTGCAGCCAGTGCACTGTTCAAGCTAATTCGGCTGTTTTGACAACACTTCATTATCTGGGCATAAATCTCTCATCCGAGCTCCAATTGAGATGATTCAAGATGATATGAAATTCTAAGAAAGATCTCTACAATGTTCATGTTTTGAGTTTTGAGAGATATTGACTGCATCAAGGTTGAAATCGCTCTTGAAGTTGCAGCCAGTGCACTGTTCACGTCCAGTTTCATCCCTTTTCCATTTTCAATCCATTCCTAAGCCAACCAATTCCATCTCAAACCTCTCCAACACATATTTCTACATCAAACCTATTTAATACAAGTTCTAGGACCTAAAATTTCATATTTTCACTTATTAAAACTAAATTTCAACTATTATTTTCACTAACATTTTAAATCTCTACTTTTCCAATCTACCAAATTCAAACCCAAATCACTACACATATCCACATTTTTACCACAATTATTTACTATATATCTATATACATATATAAAAGAAAATGTTGGGTGTTACAGTGACAGTGGTCTCTAATTCTAGCATAATTTGTCTGTCATTTCTGTCATCCATTGGTATATATGGTTGATCCTCTTGTGGCTGTTGTTGTTCTGGTGGAATGAACTTTTCAAGGCCTTGGAATGGCTCCTCCTGTGGTGGAAGGGGTACCTCTGGTTGTTCTTCATGTTGTCCTCCATGACTGTTTCTCAGTGAAGTTTTGTCTAATGGGCCAAAATGGTCTACAATCTTCCATGTTGGATTGATGACCACAACTTTGTTCCTACATAGCTGAGAAACTAGCATAGCATAGGGGAGTGAAGATTTCTTTCTATCCACAACAAGTGCCATTTGATTCAGGATTAAATTCGACAAATCGATGGTATGCCCCATTCCGAATGCATATAAAAAATAAGCTTGCTCAGTGTAGATTTGATTATTTTAGGCACGGGTAACAAACTGTGTACTGTGATCAAGTTCAGAATACAGTATTTATCAATCAGGTCTCCTTGCTTTATATATTTATTCGGTCTACCCCTCCCAAATTCAGGATTACCAGTCACTTCTCTCCCTATGGTATCTAAATTAGGTAAATCAGTGTACGGATATTGCGGATTTTCAGGTCTTTGCATGGGTTGAAAAAATTTGGCTATAGTAGCCGGTGTAACTTGAAAAATAATACCTCGTACAAATACCTGCAATTGTCTTTCCCCAATGATCTCAGTATTACTATAGAATTCTCGAACTAAGCAGTCATAAGCAAGAACAGATAATTTAACATAATGTAACCATCCTCATGCATTAAGAATTTGACGTACTTCTATGTTCTCAAAATCTTCATAAATAACTGGCCTTTCAGAAATAATAGTTTTACTCAAAAAATTAGCATCATACCAGGCCTGCTATTCAAAATTTTCAAACATCACCTTGTTGAACATATTTTTCGGTCCTGATTGTTATGGAGGTGCTTAAGATTGTTCGGGTTGATCTCTTTGTGCCCAACTTAAAGATCCTCTCGTTCTTCGTCTTGAATCCATGTTTTTCTTGATTTCTTTTCGAATGCCCTATTTCACTTGATTACAATCAGTAGTTACCTTCAAAATGTAATAGGTAAGTGAATAACTGGAACAATTTCGATGAAAAACTGCTAAATGTAGCAAATTTGAGAGAGTTTTCTTTGTGATTCTTGGCTATTTCGAAATCTAGTTTGAGGGAATGCATAAATGATCGGTTGCATGGAGGAACAGTATTTATATCAGGCTTCACCATCCGGACATTTGGGCCATCGTCTGGATGGTCCAAACTTTCAAGTTTTCCTTCTTTTTGACTACATTTTGTTGTTTTGTAATTTATTCCTTGAAATTCCTGCAACACATAATACAATTTTATATATTCTACAAAACTTTGCTAACCACTTTTTTTTTTTTCTTGTCAAAAAATTGGTGCATTTTTATTTATTTTATTTGTTATTTCATATTTACTGAGTTTTCTAATTAATTTATAGTTATTTACATTTATTTACAAATATTTATAATGATATATAATTATTTATAATATTATGTACAATTTTTCCAAAAATCATATATTCTTTTGATCATACTGATTCAGAGTCAGAACTGTCTAGATCAATAATATCAGTGACTCGGTTAACTTCATTTCTTATGTATCTTGTTAACATTGGAGTGGAATAGGATGGCATCTCAGGGTACTCCTTACTCTGTACATACCTAATCCACCAGAGACGATCTAACGCTTGACCTGAAATTGGTTCCGTACACTAATTATATTGTCTTAAATGTAGTAAACGACCACATCTTACACAACCACCAAGACAATTTGCTCGTCGATTTTTTGCAAATGTATTTTTTCTGCATATGGGCCTTGATTGACTTCCAAAAATTTCTAAATTTCTAACTCTTCTAACTTTTTGCATGATCAATGCATGGATATCTTTTGGAAGATAACACAGTAGAATTAAACTTAACCAAAATACTTTTTCGTCCATTGTACATAAAATTAAATGTTTTTTTTTAACAGACTCTCTATCTGGTTCTTTAACGTCTGCCAGTCACAAAGACAAACAAATTTAAATCATAATCAATACTTTAAATAAAAATAATAAATTTACACTCATATCTCCCCAACTTAATTTAAATATTATCTAAAATGTAAAAACAGTGATAATCATCATTGATAGGAAAACCCGGCAATCTGTTGTTGTTTCACCAATTGGGATATCTGGATTTACTCAAGAGATACTCCGCCAAATAAATTACAATTCATTAATAATTTTATTGAGATTTAAGCAATAATTTAATTTTCAGAATATATAAATAGGATCAAAAAGTTGTACAACAGTTATATCTTAAGTAAATCCATCATAATATGGTTTAAGTCTTTGACCATGGACTTTAAAGATATTTCTAGTTAATGGATTTTCAATTTCAATTGCTCCATTGTCAAAAACTTGTTTGACAATATAGGGACCTATCCATCTTGATCTTAATTTTTCAGGAAATAAACGAAACTTTGCATTATACAATAGAACTTTTTGAAATGGTTCAAAGATTTTCATATGATATTTTTATCATAAAATTTTTTTCTGGATTTTGCAATTTTTTCATTTTCATAAGCTTCATTTCTTAATTCCTCTAACTCATTTATTTGAAGTTTGCGAGCTACTCCAGCTTTGTCCATATCAAAATTCTTCATTTTAATTGTCCAATATGCTCGATGTTCTAATTCTACAGGCAAATGACATGGTTTTTCATATATTAACCGATAAGGAGACATCCCTAAAATAGTTTTATATGCAATACGGTAAACCCCAAGCGCATCAGTCAACCTTAAGGATCAATCTTTACGATCTGGATTTACTGTTTTTTTTAAAATATATTTTATCTCTCTATTAACTAATTCAGTTTGTCCACTTGTCTATGGATGATATAGAGTGGATATTTTATGCGAAATTGAGTATTTTTTCATAAGATTTTCAAAAACTTTATTACAAAAAATGTAATCCACCGTCACTTATAATGGTCCGACGAATTCCAAATCTGGACAAAATATTTTCTTTCAAAAACTTGATCACTGTTCTGTGATCATTCTTTTTACATGGAATTGGCTATACCCATTTAGAGACATAGTCGACTGCAACTAAAATATACAAATATCCAAAAGATAGGGAAAATAGACCCATAAAATCGATGTTCCAACAATCAAAATTTTTATAATTAAAATAGGGTTTAAAGACATCATATTTCTTTTTAAAATATTTCTCATTCTTTGACATCTGTCACAATTTAAACAAAAGCTATGAACATTTTTAAAAAGAGTTGGCCAATAAAATTCATACTGCAAAATTTTAGCAGCAATTTTTTTTGAAGCAAAATGACCTCCATAAGCTTCAGAGTGACAAAACTGAATTACCTATTCTATTTCATGACTAGGTACACAACGCCCTATGATTTGATCTTTACAATATTTAAACAAATAAGGATCTTCTCAGAAAAAGTTATGTACCTCACTTTGAAACTTATTTCTATCAGAGCAGGTATAATTAGAAGGAATAGTACCAGTAGCTAAATAATTAGCTATATATGCATACCATGGTATTTTTGTTACTACTAACAATTATTCATCTAGAAATGTTTCTCTAATCAGAGTTGGTTCTTCTTTTATTTCATAATTTAACCTTGACAAATGATATGCCACTACATTCTCTACTCCTGTCTTATTTTTGATGATTAAATCAAATTCTTGTAGTAACAATATCCAACGTAAGAGACATCGTTTAGCATATTTTTTTGTAAGTATTTTAAAGCATATAAACGAAATGTATCTAATGTAAATACGACAACAAGTAGTTATTTTTCTATAGTTGAATAGTTTATTTACGCTTCATTTAGAGTTTTACTTGCATAGTATATAACATAAGGTTTTTTCTCTTTTTTTTTTTGCCCTAGTACAGCTCCTACCGCATAATCACTTGCATCACACATTATTTCAAAAGGTAACGACCAGTCAGGAGATTGCATGATAGGTGTAGAAATAAACATGTTTTTAATTTATTAAATGATAGTTGACATGTTTCATTCCATTCAAATAGTATATCTTGACATAACAGATTACATATAGGCTTGGCTATTAAATTGAAATTTTTTATAAATCTTCTGTAAAATCCTGCATGACCTAGAAATGAGCGAATATCTTTTACTGTTTTTGGTGAAGGCAGATTAGCTATCAGATTAATTTTTGATTTATCAACTTCAATTCCTTTATTAGACACTATATGGCCTAGAACAATACCTTGTGTAACCATGAAATGACATTTTTTTCAATTTAAAACAAGGTTTGTTTCTTCACATCGAATGGGCACTTTTTCTAGACTTTCTAGATATATATGAAACGAATCCCTATATACTAAAAAATCATCCAAAAAGACTTCTAGATATCATTCTACCATATCACTGAATATACTTAGCATACAATGTTGGAAGGTAGCTAGAGTGTTACATAGTCCAAAAGGTATTCTTTTATATGCAAAAGTGCTAAAAGGACATGTAAATGTAGTTTTTTCTTGATCATCAATCGCAATTTTAATTTGATTATAACTAGAATATCCATCAAGAAAACATTAATATGCATGACCAGCTATTCTTTCTAAGACTTGGTCAAGAAAAGACAATGGAAAGTGATCTTTTCTGGTGAGTGATTTTAGCTTCCGATAGTCAATACATACCCGCCAACCTGTGACTGTACGCATTGAGACTAATTCATTTTCTTTATTTTGTATTACAGTAACACCAGACTTCTTTGGAACTACTTGTGTAGGACTAACTCATTTACTATCAGATATAGAATAGATAATATTTGAATCTAATAGTTTAAGTACTTCATTACGAACCACTCTTTCAAGTGTGAATTTAATCTTCTTTGCATTTGATGAGATGGTTTAACATTTTCTTCTAAATATATACAATAAGTACATAGAAGTGTGTTTATACCTTTTATATCTACAATTGTCCATCCAAGAACACTTTGACGATTTTTCAATACTTTTGTTAATTCTTTTTCTTGATTTTCAGATAAATCTGATGATATGATTACGGGATGAATTTCAATTTTTTTCTAGAAAAACATTTTAGATTGGTTGGAAGTGGTTTTAAATCTGGTTTAAAGATTTTTAACATTGGAGTTTTCAAGTTTAGATAACAGATTTTTATATTCTGGATTTTCTAGATTTTTTAATTCATTTTCAGATACAGATTTTACTGTGTATAAATCTTTTTCCAGAAAAACCTTTTCAAAAAACTTTTGGGTTAATGTCTCAACACAATTTTTTCATGCACTTCATCTTCTCAAGGTTGTTTAGCACTGTTAAAAATATTTAATTCCAAGGTCATATTTCCAAATGAAAGTTTCATGACTCCATTTCTACAATTAATCAAAGCATTTGATGTAACTAGGAATGGTCGACCTACAACAACTAGGATATATGCAGATGCATAAAAAATTGGTTGGGTATCTATAACGATAAAATCTGCTAGAAAGTAGAATTGATCAACTTGTATGATGACATCTTCCACAATTCCTCATGGAGTTTTTATTGATCGGTCTGCTAATTGAAGTGTGACATTGGTAGGTTTTAGCTCACTTAATCCTAAATGTGTATAAGCTGAATATGACATTAAATTACAGTTGGCTCTAAGATCTAGTAGAGCTTCTTCAATTCTGAAATTTTCAATGATGCATGAAACTGTTGGACTTCTTGGATCTTTGTACATAAGAAGAGTATTATGTTGTATTATAATACTGACTTGTTCAATTATGAATGCTTTCTTTGGTACATTTGTTCTTCTTTTTATTATGTAAAGATCTTTTAAAAACTTAGCATAAGCTGGAACTTGTTTAATAGCATCTAACAAATGAATGTTAATTTTGACTTGTTTGAATAGCTTAAAATTTTCAAATTGATCTTTTTCAGACATAGGTTTACTGACTATTTGAGGAAAAGGTAATGGAATTGGACATGATTGATCTTTTTCATTTTGTACTTCGGGCTGTTTTTCAATTGAAGGTTCAGATTCAAGTGGTTCATTAATAGAAATTGATTTTTGCATTTTCTTTGAAATTTTAGGTTTAATAGTTTTATCAATTACCTTGCCACTTCTTAACATTGTGATTGCTTGTACTTGACTTGGGGAAGGTTCAGATGACACAGAATTCGCTTGACTTTGTGGCTGCTTTGGTAGAGATGAAAATTTTTCCTTTTCTGGCATACTAAGAGACTGAGTCAACTTAGCTAGATGACGTTTGATATCTTCAATAGTCTGAGAAGTTTGAGCTTTAAAATCATTAAAAGTTTGAATTGTTTGAGTGTTAAAATTCATTTGACTTTGAATAAATTGATTCATAGTATCTTCCAAAGTTCTTCTTTATGGGGGTTGATATGGTTGGTATTGTTGTTGATTTTGTGGTTGTGGCAGACCTTGTGTTTGATTTGAAGGTTGTGTATTTCTCCAACTAAAATTTAGGTGATTTCTCCATCCTGGGTTGTAAGTTTCAGAATAGGGATTCAAATAAGGCTTATTATTATAAGTTGGAACAGTATTAGATTGTTCAATTAACACTTCTTTAAATGCAGGTATAGTTGGACACTCTGCTACAGGATGTTCTAACAACGCACAAATTTCGCATATTTGATCAATAGTAGATATAACAGATACTTGTTTTATTTTTTTTTTATCTCTAAAGCTTTTAGTTTTCGAGATAAACTTGTCATTTTCGCTCTTAAATCATCATCTTCTTTTAACACATATTTTTCCCTTTCGGATGTAGATGGCTTTGTTTTCACTATTTTGCAGAAGTTGAGCCCCACATTTGGGAAATCTCAGAAACAGTATCAAAAAATTGAAATGCTTCTTCAGGATTTTTACTCATGAATTCCCTCTACGCAATTATTTCAACAAATTGTCGCATTGTAGGAGGAAAAGCATCATAGAAAAAATCAACTAAGGTCCAATTTTCAAATGCATGATGTGGACAAGCTTGGAGAAGTTCTTTAAATCTTTCCCAACATTGATAAAAAGTTTCTCCTTCTTTCATAGAAAAATTCATTATTTGACGTCTTAATGTATTTGTACGGTGTACAAATTTTTTTTTTTAAAGAACTCAGCTTGTAAAGCTTGCTAGTTTGTGATTGAATGAGCTCTTAAAGAACTAAGCCACTGTTTTGATTTATCTTTTAAAGAAAAAAGAAATAGTTTTAGTCTAACCATTTCAGAATTATCTTTCAATGTTCCACAGGCTTCTTCAAATTCTTTCATATGAACATAAGAGTTTTCAATTTTCAAACCATGAAATTGGGGTAATAACTGTATTGTTCCTGGCTTAATATTAAGATTTGGAACATCTATTAGAAAAGAAAAACATGACAGCACAATAGTTCATGTAGGGTGTATATATTCTCTTAATGGTCGAATATTTTGAACTACTTCTTGTTCTCTAGGTTGTTCTTCCCTAGGTACGTTTCTAGCCATATTTACTTCAAATGATTCTTATGTAGATGAAGATGAAGGAGATGACTAATTTATAGATCCTATGGATGAATGAATAGATATAAAAAAAACACACTTTATATACATATAATACAAATAAACAACTTTTGTAATGCCCCAATACCCACCTTGAACGGCATTACTATCTAAATATCATTCATATCATGAGAGCAACTAATAAAATTCATCAAGTAAGAAAATTTCATTCATCATATGTAGTGTCTACAATATCTTCCCAAAACAATATGCCGAAAACATGGCAATTACATCCAAAAGAATCAAATTTAACTTGCAACAGAATAACAAAATATTAGACTCCCTCGAGTCTCAAAATAAATTTTCCTAATCTAGGACAAAAGTAAATATAATCTTATGCATCCATCTCGGGATCCAAGTTTCCATCTATCGGAGCTTCCCCATGTGTTTGTTCATCTACTCCGAGCTCCTCCTTTAATCCATAATCTAAAAAATATATTGTTTGTAGGGGTGAGCACACAGCTCTGTAGAACAATCCTCCCAAACTCAAACAATGTTTAGAAAATGTATAAAATAAGTCGGTCTCATTTCGCAAATATCATATATCTATTTTGAAAGAAAACAATGACATTTCATCTGATCTCAAATTTAAGCAATATCAATAGATTAAATAAGGAAACAAACCAATTTCCAACAAGGAGCCATTTCCACAACCACCATTTTCACCATAAAATATAACCACCATGGATCTCAATCCACCGTTTGCACGATAAACAATAATCAACAATATATATCTGTGTTTCAGGTATGATGCATGATTCGCATGAATAAATAATTCGAGAATATTCTACCCCACACACACACACCCAATCCTCGCAAGGATTCTCAATCTTTAGGAAGGACATATACCAACGCATTGGCAAGGACGATCTAACCCAGGAATAGTATACTAACCCTCAGCCTCGATAACACGTGGGCGAATAGTGGTTTGATCCTCGCAAGGCACCAACCCCACTACGAGTGATAGGGAACCTTCAAACTCACACAAAGTAAGAAACGCATCTAACCCACTCTACGATATCCAGTCAACGATCACCCATGGTCATCCAAACATCCACAAGAGATACAATATTCAAATCAATTTCTCCAATCATGAATACATTCAAAAATTCCCAAATTTTACATATTATATCTCCCTAAAATAATTGAAGAAAAATGCAAGATATCATCATAAATACCATTTTGTGGTTGAATATAAAGCCCTAAAGTTTTGGAATTAAGAACCAAGGAAAAATCAAGAGAAAAATCCATTTCTCTTGAAAACTAGGATTTTGAGTCAAGAAGAAGAGATTTAATAGTTATTACACCATAGATTTGTTTAAAACACGATAGTGTTTGCAAGAATATCAAGAATCAATGATTTACTAACAAATAAATAAGATTTAGAGTCAAAAAAATACATATAAGTAAAACTCTAGTCTCAATGTAAGAGAATAGAAAGAAACCCCTACCTTGGTGTTCTTGAAGAAATCTAGGGTTTTGATTCAATCCAAGGCGCAAATCCCCTTTTATCTTGTGTTTTTCTCTTCCTTTCTTCCTTTCTAATGCTCCGTTTGGTATGATGAAAAAGTGGGAGGATGAAAAGTTGGAAGAATGAAAAGTTGGAGGGATAAATAAAATATTATATTTGGTAAGGAAGAAAAGTAGGAAGGATGGAAAAGTGAATGGATTAACTTTCCTTCCAACTCACCAAAATCAATCCCTCAAAAATCGGAAGGAAAGTGGATGAAAAATTAATTATTTATGTTGAAATGTATTTTATTTGCATATATATCTTATATATACATTAATTTCATATAAAAAATAAATGGTAAAATATGTATATATATTTTAAAAAATTTAAAATTTAATTTTAAATAAAAAATTTTAAATTTTAAATTTTAAATTAAAAAAAATATATTGTTTCCATCTTAACTATAAGGGTGAAAATTTTCTACTCAATACGATAACATGACTCAAACTCGATACGAAAATAAATAGGTCAACTCGCAACTCGACACGACACAATTAGTTAAATGAGTTAAATTAGATTTGATTAATATTCGACACAAACTCGTAACGACTCAGCACGAATCTGACACGACACGACTTGACTCTATTGTCACCCTAATCTTAGTCAGCACAAAAAAAATAGTCATTTTTATTTTTCATCCATCCATTCAACCAAACACAAAGGAAGGAAAGTGTATCCCTCCTACTTTTCATCCTCTCTACCAAACGGAGCATAAGGTTTTCTAGGTTTTAAGGTGTTGAAATAGGGCTAAATGAGGTGTATTTATGTATTTATATTGGAAGGAATTGGACCCAGATTGTGACTTAAAATTTTTGGAATCTGTCGGGCGTACCGGTATGCGTACCAGTATGGTATAGCTACTGGTCTTCGGCGTACCTGTACGCGTACCGGTACCCTTTGGCAGTTTTGTCCCTTTTTCCTTTTTTTTTTGCCATTTCCAATCCACCTTTAACCCTTCTAAAGCTAACTCAAACTTATACAAAATACTTTTGAACATCAAATCTAGTTGGTACAACTTCTATTACAAACGATTTCATATATTTATCCGGGTTTTCACAATATCATTATTTCTATGATTATATCATATATGGTTCATTCCTATGTCATTACATATATTAAAATTACTACACAATTTATTATGATATTACTATAATCATGTGGGGGTTTACAACTTTTGTATCTTATTTAATTTTAAATTACCATAACTCCTCTGCAACGACGCCAAAAACTTGATTCGCACTTATTTTTGATCGCATTAATATTATACACACAAGTATAAGTGGTCGAATTGTAGTTTTCTTGGTTTTAAGTCCAAGTATCGATCCCACAAAGAGTGTGCGTAATTAGGAAATAAAACAAAAATAGGAAAGTTGTTATCTCAGATAGGACAACATGTGATAGCTTGTGATGTGAGCTTAGATTGATATCTAATTTAATTAAAAGGTTATGTTGCAGATAGATTTAAACAATAATAAAAAGTATCCTTCAGTTCAAGGATCTCATATGCATTATATTGGTTAAATACTGGAAATGTTACCTTACAGCAATCAACTTCATGTTATTGGTAAGTCAATTGTTAGGTCTGATGTATATAAACCAACACACAGCAACTTCTTAGGTTAGCTGGTGGTATCCATGACAATTGATTAATCCAAGAAAACTAGAAGGACAAGCCATTCATGAGAAATACATGAATTATTCATTTGTCTTCATAATAGTAAGTGTGTACATAATAAACCATAACACAACCACTTCTTAGGTCAACTGGTGGCATTAGTCATAACACAGCAGCTTCTTAGATTAGCTGGTTATAGATGTGTCAATTGCCTAATCCAAGCAAACCAGAAGGACAAGTCATTCACGAGGAATACTGGAGTTACTCATTTGACTTCATCTGTGATACATATACTAGTTAAACATCTTCAGCGTTCCGGTGGAGGATAAACCATACCGATAGGAATGTCGTGGTTATTCGACTGGCAATATTATCATTTATACCAGTTAAACGATCGGAGTAATCCAGAAGGACAAGCCATTCATGAGGATCACTTAGTTCATTAATTTGATAGTTATATATATAGTAATTAAATAACCCTGATAATTCATAAGGACAAGTCATTCATGAGGATCATTTAGGTTTTGTACCATGCATCAGTAGAACATCCTCAGCATTCCGGTTGAGGATAAACCATACTGATAGGAATGTCATGGTTGTTTAACCGACAGGTTGATGATGCACTGATGACAAAATTCCAAGCACAACACCGAAATTATGTATATTACTGTATCATGCATGAACCATATAATATATAGATATATAAATATATAAAACATCAGCATCTCCAAAATTTAACTAATATTATACATATGTTTACCCCTCACTGGAGGATATAAGTAACTACTCACACCCCATTACTACAGACTAGCAAGGAGTGCAGGTAGTTTTCATTACAATAGAAATTAAAAGACAGACTCTAAAACATCTTTCATAAGGAACAACTGAAACATAATCACCTTTATTATCAGTTATGACAACAAGGTGACGGCAGTTCAACTATCTGAATAGAAAGATACAACATAAATATAAAAGTACAGAGTTTGGACTTAAATGTACGACGGACCAGATCGAGCTGCAACTTCTTTTCTCTTTCTTTTTCTTTCTCTCTTTTATTTTTCTCTCTTGAACTTCTCTTTGAACTCTCCTTGGATCCGGCCTTCTTCAAATGAGTGAGGGCATGCCATATTTATAACTAGAGCAAAGCATGAGGTGGAGAAATGATCATCAGTCGCCTTTGGTGACCGTCTAGACGCCACCACCACCTTCCAGACGGTGGCATCTTGCTAGATTATCAACTTGCATGCATGTTGACTCTTCATGTGTGGAAATTATATTTGAGTCCTTCATTGTTTTAAGCCTTGACATCTTGTTCCTTGCATTTTGTAGTAATTCTGCATCAAACTCTGAAAATGTTAAACATAACACACATAAAACCCTAATTATGCACAAACCCTAATTAACTCTAATTAATAGTTTTTGGTTATTTTATTTTACTAATTTGACTTATTTAACTATTCTGATTGATATATTAATTAAGGTTAATTAGCTGCCTATCCTTTTATTATTGAAGAAGACTGTCAAGCAACGCATCTAGCCTATGAGCTTCCAACCCTTCTTTAGGAGGTTAGGCTATTGTACCAAAATTGTCAAGACTATTTTTTCGTTGTCCATGATCAATGAGAATGCTTGGTGAACTTGCAACATCATATCCAAACCTTCTCTAGTCATTCTAGCCACTTTGACTCATTTCCCCAATAGCCGACAAAATCAAACACCAAATTACTAAGTTAAGAGTCTCAGGGTGAAACGTTGTTGGAGGAGTCTACGCCTTATCGAGAGCATTTGGGAGAAATCAAGGCCACCGCAGAATAAGTTGCGGCCTATGTGAATGAAGGTTCGGCCTCTACCAAGTCAGCTTCGGCCGAATTACAGGTCGTTAATAGGTCACTATACCAACTAGAAACTAAGTTTTCTAATCTTGTATGGTTTCAAGGGGGATGAAATATAAATAAATATAGACTATTTTTCCCTTTACTTGTTTACATATATTTGTCTTTGAATTTCCCACGTGACGATTGATATGACTACAACTTAACTAACATTTATTGCCATTTAACTCCATCGTTTGATTCTTGTGCGTGCATTCAGGCACTTTGACTACCTTAGAATGCGATACTTTATCTACTATAATTATTTTTGGTTCCTGAGGTGAGGCCATCAATGCTTTCAAACTCATCTTAGCATATAAATGCCCATGAAGTACTAGGCAATTCGGAGCAAACTAGAGCTTCTCCAATAATGTTCCCTTTCTTACACAACAATCTGGTTCCTATGAACCTCCTGACCCAGAAGAGAGAAAATTGGGAGATGACTTTGTTAGCCCTCAATCCTTTTCTCCTTTCATCTTAACCAAAGTTTTTATTTTGTATCTTCCCCTCAGCTTCAACAGTTGGCTTTACTAACTTACTTCATGTTCCTCATGCAAATGAGTGCCTCCTTGTGCCGCCATTCTTAGGTCATTTTGTAGATCCTTGTATTGGGGGTAATGCAACATGGGTTGATAACATGCACTTACAGAATTTGGAAAAAGATACTATATTTGGCTTCAGGTATATCTAATGGCTATGTTTTGTTTCCCCCTTTTGATCTTCAAAATGCTCATAAGATGAGTTACTTCCACACTCATCCAGAATTGAGAGGTGGAGACTAGGGAATGTCAGTAAGTTAGGGAGGTTTATTGATTGGGAAGGCTTTTCCTTATGCACCCAAGATTTTTTTCCCTTCTACGCCTTTCTTTGTCTCTGGCGTGCAAGTTGTCATCTTCATACTTGGATGACAAACTTCTAGAAACAAGCTACTTTGACTTAGCACTTATGCAACACTTTATTTTATCTATATTTTTTGTAAATTGTATTCACTTGTATAAAACTCTATGAGTAAAACTTGCAATGTTATTCATCCATTTTCATCTTGTTTTTGCATTTCGTACAACTGTTGAATGTTAGAATGAATCTCATAATGGTTGTCGGCCTGCCATAGGCCACTGGACACGACCTCTTATCTTTAAAGGTCTTGTTTGTGTTTCGTAGCCTCCCAAACCATTGGTCTATATGCCATCAAGAATTGCCCATTGATAAAGCGATTGTGACGCTCTCCATCCAATTCTTTGAAGTGGTAAACACCACATTTCTTAATTTCTAGGACTTTAAACGGCCCTTCCCAGTTGGCAGACCACTTGCCATACTTTTGGTCATTAAGTCCCAAAGGTAGCCTTACCTTCCACACCAAGTCACCCACTCCGAACATCTTTTTTTTTACTCTTCTATTATACACCCTAGTGTCCCTTAGCTTTTTCACTTAATGCAATCTAAAGCTCCAACTACTTTTCATCTGAGTATTTGAGCTCGATCATCATGGCTTTATTGTATTTTGCTGGACTTAGGTTATGCTAAAAATTCACTTGCAACAACTTTATGACGATCTCCATAAGCAAGACTATGTCGTGCCCATAGGTCAACTTATATGGTGTAAATCCGGTGCTAGACCGTTTGGACATTCTGTACGCTCATAGTGTTTCTAACAGTTTAACATGGCAGCCCCTTGGATTGTCTTTCACCATTTTAGCAATAATTCCCTTCATCACATTGGTGGTAAGCTCAGCTTACCATTTCCTTGTGCGTAGTATGGAGTTGACTAATCGGTGCACTATATTTTCCTTTATCAATCAAATAATGTATGTCTAATTAACCATTCTCATTGGGATGACTTCTACCCACTTGACTTGATCCAAAATGTGTACACCCAAGTGCAGGCGGTCAAGCTGTATTAATAATTCGATTAAGTCCGAAGTCGAATCCACAGGGAATTATGATTGGTGTTCTGAAGTAAGCAATGACAGAGACCAAATAACTGGAAACCCAGAGAGTTTGAAGTTATTGGATTTCTTTGAATAGAATAGAAGATTTTTTCCAAGAGTTTTCTAGATAAAATATAAAATAAATTTAAATGTAAAACAGTCACCTTTTAATTTGAGGATCAGAACATGTAGTTGATCATCCGGTTTATTATACTTGTGCTTTATAACTCAATTAACTCCCTTGTTAACAATAAGTTAATCATAAAATAAAGATGGACTAAGAGAATTAAGCACATGATTTTGATGTCTTTTTAGAAGTTTACAAGAATTATCTGTGCCGAGATTTAACCCATCCACAAACAAGCAAGTGTTTCTACAAGGCATCCAACCATAACATTCATGTTTCATTATTTAGATAAAGCACAATAATGGTGAAGATTGAAATGTTGTCATGAAGATCTAGTAGGGGTACTTACCTTGAACCAACGGGTCTTTCCATGCAATATTCATCCATGACATAGAAAGAATTCCTGGTTATCCAAAGTACCTTAGCTTTGCTAGATACAATCAATCATTCAATAAGCAAGTGAAATATAAAGCATTAAAGCATAAAGAAATGCACAAATATAACTTTCGGATAATCAATACATGTTCATCACCTCTTACTAAAAAGTGAATGAGGAACTACTCACTCTTCATGACTTGGGTAAAGATAGAAAAGTAAGTGATACTCATCCTTCTAAGTAGAGAACTTACAAGGTAAAGTACAATAAACGAAGAGCCGATCTTCACCAAAGAATAAGTGAATCACGTTCCACCCTTCACAGCTTTGGTAAAGCTTTAGAAAAGTGGAAGAGTTTCACTCCTCTAAGGAATAAGAAACTCAAGCAATAGAAGTGGGAGACATGAACAATAGAAGTAAAAGAAAGCTAGTCACATTTGGAGGGTTGCTTCCTCAACCAACATATAAACTAACTCCCCTGATACAAGCAAATATAACATACATCTAACTACGTGAGTGGGAGTCCAAGCCTCCATCAAGTTCTTGACTAGTTCTTGGTGTAGTCTAAGCCTTACAAACCAAGTTCTAGTTTTCTACAAAACATCCTCCCCCTTCAAAGGCTCTCCCAAGGGGAGTATTTATAGGCAAGGAGTAGGGGGAGACAAGGGAGTGTGAAGGAATGGTGTATGCCGCCCAAGTCTAAGTGAAAAACCAACTACTCTACAACCTGTCAATGATGGACGGTCGAACGCGATTTGGCATTCGAACGTTGTCTCTGTTTTTCCTTTACAGGCATTTGAACGTTGTCTGGCGTTCGAACATTTCTACTATTTTTGATTTGTGGGTGTTCGAACGCCAGATGAGGTCTGACCTCCTCACTCGAGTGGCCTGTGGTCTTCTGTAGAAACCCATTTTCACACTCCATGCACATCTTGGCTCTTTGCACTCATCACTCTGGTCTTCAATCAAATCAAATGGATGTTCGAACATGAGGTGGTGTTCGAACGTGGTGCTCAAGTACTTCAGGGTCTTCCTTCTTGACTGTAACATGCCATGTCTCAGTAGTCTGGTCTTCTCATAGTTCAAGTGGATATTTCAAACGTGAGTTGGCATTCGAACATTCTTGCTTTGTTCCAACCTTCTCCAATTTTGTTCCCTAATGCACTAGTGTTACACTCAAGTGTGATATTTGTTATTCTTGAGCCTTTGTTAACTTTAGGACTTGAAATGTAATTACTTAAACTCCATCAA
>CAUOFW020008801.1:0-15742 GCA_963454935.2 Ilex paraguariensis | reverse complement strand
TTTTTTCAAATAAACTCAAGTATATTGTTGGACATTTGTGCTTACTAAAAAAAATCCTATATATTCCATCAATGGTTGGATCGGTAATAAAGAATTAAACTTCAGAAACAATTGGAAAGTTTATACATTTGATAGCGCAACTAGCTGGCAAATCGAACCTACGTTGCTTAAATTGAGTCATCCCATTATTTTTATTACTGCTTACTGTATTTTTTGGCCTTGAAATTATGCTTATTAGCTGTAACATTTGGACCTATCCACAAAAAGTAAAAGGCGATGTTATACATGGATAGGAAGGATATAAAACTCCACAGAGAATAATTAAGCATATTTGACAGTATTATGAATAGAGATGTCAAAAATTTAAATGTACAAAAATTTTAGGTCAACCATATGTTTTTGTCTTGGCGCAAAGGTCAATTGTGTTGGAGTATTTATATTATGGGGTAGTTTAGGCATTTTGTATTATTTTGTTGTCCTAATATATAAGGGTCTACATTGTGTATTGTAGGTTAACGTTGCATTAGTCTTAATAATATCTTTTACTTCTTTCTCTTTTTCACTCCTTCTTTTCTTGCCTTTGATCAATGTTAATATGGTATCAAAACTTGTTACGATTCTAGCATACTTAAAAAAATTGTACAACACAACAGAAAAAAAAAATTTCTGGCCAAAGACGAGGGTTGACGTCATCTGTCTGGAGCCAGGGAGAGCACTACCTTGCTCGATTCTTCATGGGCTTTCCAATAGTATGGTTCGTTTTTGATTTCGAGGCCATCAGATAGAGTTTTCCAATTTTTGAATGTTTTTCAAAATTTTTGGCTCTATGTTTTGATATGTGATTTGGAGCTACTTTTCTTGAATTGTTTGCTTCCAATCGAGCCTAGAGGGTGCGATTAAGAGTGTAGGCTGGCTGGTTGTGATTTGAAGGCATTTAGTTGAATTTTGGCTGCTTGGGATTGTCGGCCTACTATTCACAACAAGAACAATAGCTGAAGTTTCTGTTCTTGGCTCCTGGTCCCTGTTCTTGACTTCGCAGGTTGTGGCTTCTCTTGGCTTTGCATGTTGTGGTTTCTCTTGGCTTCGCAGGCTTTCCTTTGGCTTTGCAGGTTCACCAATACCAACCTTAGCAAGGTTCAGATGTTTTGACTATTGGGCTTTGGTGTTCTTATCCACACATGTTTTGACTATTGGGATTTTGTGATTGCTATATTGGGCTTTGGCTACTTGATTTTGGTATTATTTTTGCTGTGAGTATTGACTATTTTCTTCAACATTATGATAAGTGAAAATTTTGATTCTCTTCAAGCTATTAGTGTAAGATTGAATGGTGCAAATTATTCATATTGGGCTTTTGTTATGAATAACTTTTTGTTGGATAAAGAGATGTGGTGTTATGTTAGTGGTGATTTACATGCTCCAACAGATCCGAAGGCACGAAAATATGCTGACTTAAAGAAACCTTGGGAAATAAACAATGCTAAAATTATCACTTGGATTAAGAACTTAGTTGATTACACCATTGATGTTCATTTGGCAAACACAACCAAGGAGATTTGAGATTATTTAGCTACATTGTCTATCCAATCCAATTTTACAAAGAGATATCAGCTTGAATATGAAATTTGAGATGTACGTTACGGTGATAAGACCATACATGAGTCCTACTTAGTTATGATTGGATATTGGGATCAGTTAGCACTTGCTGAACCTGCTGAATTGAGTACTCATATGGTCTATCGCACCTTTAGGGAGGAACAGCGGTTGGTGCATTTTTTGATGACTCTTCGAGATGACTTCGAGGGACTTTGTGGTTCTACTCTCCATCGTCTCCCTTTTCCCGCAGTTGATGAAGTAGTGAAAAAGAATCTGGTTGAACAAGTCTGAAGACCAAAGACCACATACAACAGCAGTTGCATCACCAGCGGATGAGTCATTCTCATCAGCTCCTAGCATGACTATGTTAGTTGATCAGTTGCAGAAGCTTCTATCCCTTCATCAACCAGGTATTTTATTAGTTTATCCCTCAATAGGTTCATTCACTTCAGGTCTTTCAGGTGTATCTCAAACTGCCTGGGTCTTTGACTCGGGAGCCACCCATCACATGACTAGTAATTCTTCCTTATTTGCTTCTATTTTCTCTCCCTCTATATTTGTCCTTGCAGCCAATAGCACCCAAATGTCTTTGGCTAGTGTTGGAACAATTGTGTCCTCTTTGCTTACACATCTTGATGTTTACTATGTTCTACCAGTAGAAAAACTTTGTGATGCCCCTAAAACCGAGAGTTCTTAGTCAACCCATTGATCACCCATCAATCTGAAAAAATACCCATGAATGTCACATAACCCGACACCACTACACAACATCCCCTTTACCTAGATCACAACAACACAATATTTGGGCAGAGTCTCCCTTGTACCAAGCACTCCTAAATGCATAACTTGTATACCATTCAACCACAAGACCCATCCAAGGTCCAATATATATCAATTACTCTTAATATAACACCATTTACTCCCTTGAAGTAAGAGGACATAGGGCCTTGAAGTATAGCAAAACAATTGAAATTTTGAAGTTCGAAGAAAACCTACTGGTAGAAGATGTGCAAGTTCTACCTGTAGAAAAAGGCTACTAGAATTGTTCGTAGGTTTGTCAAAGTTTTATCGGTAGGAAAACTCACTAGAAATGTTCTACCGCAAAACTTGATGTTCTACTAGCAGGAAAAACCTACTGAAAAAGTTCTACCTGTAGAAGAACTTATCGTTTTACCGGTAGGTCTTCCCAATTTTTCCCTAATTCCATCATTTTCCAATTTCAATCCATTCCAACATTATACAATTTTAACTCAAATTCATATAACATCAATTTTAAGTAAAATACAGTTTATATGAATTCACTTTACAATCCCTTACAACATTACATGTCCAAAAACTAAATTACATCTTAGTTTAACAAAAAATTAGTTTAAAAACCACATCTCGGCTTTTCTTCAACAATGAGGGCCCGATTGAGAGCCATCCACTGACTCATGTTTCGCACCTGAAAATATTTTTTTCATAAAGGGTGAGCCACGCTCAATAGGGTATCTCCTAAAAAGGTTATTCTCCAACCTAATTGTATATGAAATGTTCACATGTAATTTACAAGCAACAATCACTCCATTCAAGAATATACAATTCAACAATAGAATCCTCTATGTCATGCCATGATATGAGATGAAACTCACACATACAACTCAACCCGAGCCTTTACCAGCTCTCTCAACACATGCAACTCCATACATTTGAATTTGGGCATTCTAAGCCCCCGTCACTGATGTTGCACATCCAATGACCAATTTAAATCTCAAGTCATTCTTGGGGTGAATATTTATGGACTCACACCAACGGGCACCCAACTGACAAGGTATTAATGGACTTCCACCAATGACTCCACATACGCCGACACACTTTATGGACTCTACACCAACGGAGTGCGTATCCAATCGCCGGGCCTTGTGCCCAAGGGACATTTTAGCCCTTCTTACTAAACCTGACCCTATTTTCAATGCAAACCATGCAACTTAATCGAACCTCAGTCCAACTATCCCGAGCCCATGCATCATCCACCAAGAATGGTGTTTGATCAAACTATGCACACACACCCACACTCATGTCAAACCTTCACGAATGTGATGTTACCCATGCATATGCAATGTATATGTACAATTACATTTTATATCATTATGCAACTAAGATCTCAATTACAATTTTAACATCATGTTCAATATGTCATGTGCACATAATGAACAACATTTCATCTCATTCAACATTCCCAATTGTTAATTATATCATAAGCATATAATTATAATTTACAACATCATCCAAGTATGTTATTCCAATTTCATCAAAACAACATACTTCAATCATTCAAGGTATTTTAATCAAAAACCTCCAAGACACCAAATCATGTAATCACATAAAATGTCCAATTTCATCACATAACTCAAGAAATCACATCAAATAATTTCTACCTACCGAATTCAAGATAGAATTGATTTTACCCATTTCTATACCCATTTTTCACATTTCAACTATCATAGGTAAGTGTCAAAAATGAGATTACATCTCTAACACCCTACCCATTTCATATATCAACCTTAGGTTGGAAATAAACTTAATTAGGAAAATAACTCTATCTCTTTAAGCATCAAACAATGGTAGAAAACTTTAAGAACACAAATCAAGCTCAAACTCTTGGTTGTCCCAAATTTTTATTTCTTGAATTTTGATGAAATCAAAAATTTTTGGTACGTAGACGTAGCCTTGTCGCATAGATGAACTTTGATTCTTGACCCAAGTCGATTTGACCAAAGAGTAGCTATAGATTGTAGAGAGAAGTTGAAAATTTTATCTTTTTTTCTCTTTTCCTTCTTCAACGTAAAAACCCAACTGAAATGGTGAGAAAATCTGATTTTCTGCCTTATTTATACCCCTTGGAATGCTTGACCCTCGTCGCGCCACACGTCCTCCATTCTTGGGTTTGATTTCGTTCCAGTTCAAGTTCAAAATATCTTTATATGAACTTCTTTTAAATTATTTTTTAATTTTAAAATTTAAATTCTTGGTCTCGTTTATTAGGTCAAGCAACACCTGATCGCCTCGTAAAATATGAAAATTTTGATTGTCTTATAAAACGCAACAAATTCGACTGTCTCGAAATTCGACAAAAATTGACTAGAAAACAAAATTTCACGAGACGAATTCAACGGTGAGATTCATTTCATTCTTTAAGTTTTAAAAAAAATTCAAGTTTTCAACCCGTACTGTAATGATAAATTATCGTTTTACCCTTTGTCATTAAAATTCAAATTTACCCGGATTTTACAAACTCACAGTACTTTTTTCAGAGAAGTCCTATCAGATGTTCTACTAGTAAAAAAAGTCACTGTACTTTCAAAAGTTTTATCAGACAGATGTTCTACCAAGAGGTTTTACTTTTCTACTAATAGGTTGAGTCACAGAAGGAATTCCACCAATAGGTGGAGTATGTTTTATTGGTAAGTCGAGGCAGATTTTCAAGAAAAACTTAATTAAAGAGCAGATCTTGCCATATCTTTCGGAGATTCTCACCAAATAGGAAAAGGAGATAATTTTGGGAAAAATATTTACTAAAGATCTGAAGATTTTCCATCCAATCATAATAAATAGAAGACCTTTTTGGGGGAGATCATATCATGTTTTGAAGTTTTTTGGAGTTTTTTCCTCTGTTTTATTGTTTTACAGAGTATTTGGTTTTCCTTGAGAGTTCTTACTACTGTTCTTTATTTCTAAGTTCTATTTTTTCATTTATTCTAGCAATCTTACATTATATATATACTATAAATGCCACCTAAAGGAGTTGAGAACAACTGCCAAGTCAAAATAAATGAGCTGATGGCAACAACTATAGTTAGTTGGAAACCAACTGAAAGCAATAGCTGTAATGTTTATAAATGAGCTATAAGCAGCCGTCGATGTGAGCTTAGAAAGGAGCTGACCTGATCTAAGAGAGTTTGAAATGGAAGTTGAGCTAAGCTGAGAGAGTCTGATATGGAGGTTAAGCTGAGTATACGATAGTAATCTTACATTAAGTTGTCTTTAACTTCAGAGTTTGTTATTTAAATTTAGTTTTGTCAATATAAACAATTACTTTCAAGTCAATTTCTACTTCTTCAATTATGTCTTCTTTAATTTCCTGTGTTATTTACATTACCATGAGTGAGAAGTCTTTCTATGGATAATCTGAAGAATGATTCCCAAACCTATGAATTAGGGCTACACTCTAGGCTAGGGTTTTAACGTTTATTTGATTGTTTGAATAAGATGGGTATTAGATACATGGTCAATTGGTATTAGTGCAAGTGGGAGATTGTTAGCCGTATGCTTTAAGACCAATTACATAGACGATTTTTTAGGGTTGTACTAGCAACATTCATTACTTAATTAAATAAAAGGGCAAGCTTATTTATCATGTTATTGTCTAATTTCATTTTGATATACATGATATAGTCCATAGAATATAAGTTAAGAAGATAGTTTTTGAAGGAGTTTTGAAGAGGAAACTTATACTTCTTAATACTGAACTCTTAAATGTCCTTAGTTATAAGATTACTATGTGGGCACTATGTAATCCGGATAGACTAGCATGCGCTATGTTTGTGATGCCCCTAGATTCGGGGGTCCTATCTCAACCCGTTGATCACCCATCAACCCATGGAAGTACCCTTGAATGCCGCATAATCCAACACCTCGTCTTCACATCCCATTCACTGGGATTGTAACCAGTGCAGAGTTTGGACAGAGTCTCTCTTATATCAGAGCACTCTCAAACGTATAACCTGTACATATATTGACCACTTGACCATTCCAAGGTTTATGCCCATCAATTAGGGCTTAATGTTTAACCTATTATACCATTCCCATAAGAAGACTTAAGATCTAAAGGCTTGGTAGAGTTATATTAATTTTTTTTGAAAATTTTGGAAGAGGTACCGATACCTGAGCATTCTGTCTGTTAGGACCCTTCCATTTGCCAGGTATCGGTACTTATTAGGTATCGGTACCTGAGCCCATTGTCCTTCGAGGTTCTGATACTTAAAGCCTTGGTATCGGTACCTCTCAGTCTTGGTACTGGTACCTGGGCCTCCCAACAACATGGTGCCGGTATTTAATCACTTAGGTACCGGTACCTGGGCCCAGATTTTCCTTAATTTTTTTCAAACTTCAACCTTTAACTACCCAATCACATATATTATTCAATTACACTCAAAATATAGTACATAAGAGTTCATTACATAACTATTTACACAATTTTACAAGTTCAATTCAATTCACACAGTGGTTTTACAAAAATATAATGTCACAACTCGGCTTCTTCATCAACAAGGGCCCAAGAAAGGGCCGTCCACCGGTGTTTGTTCTGCTTCTAAAATATTGTTCTCATAAAGGGTGAGTCATGCTCAATAATGTATTTCCTAAAGAGGCTACTCCTTAATCAAGATACATATAAAATATTCACATGTCGTTCAACAATAAATCAAATATCCATTCAAAAATATACACTTCATAATGGATTTCACAATGTCATGCCATGTAATGAGATAATACTCACACATGCAATGCAACTTGAGCCCTCTGCCGGCTTCCATACCACATGCATTGTCATGCGTATGCATCTGGGCATTCCAAGTCCCTACCATTGATGTTACACATCCAATGATCATTTATAAATTTTGATTTTTTCTTGAGGTGGGTATTTATGGACTTCCGCCAAAGAGAATCCAACCGACACGGCATCTATGGACTTCCACCAACTGCTCCGAGTACGTCGACATACTTTATAGGCTCAATACCAATTGAGTGCGTATCCAAAATCACCAGGTCTTACACCTGAGGAGAATCTAGCTCTTTTTACTAACTTTGACCTTTATTTTTCAATGCAACCCGTGCAACTTAGTTAGACTTAGGTCCAACATTTTCGAGCCCGCGTATCAACCCAACGAGGACGGTGTTTAATCAAAATCATGTACACACTCACACTCATGTCACTTGCCCATGAATGCGATATTTCTCGTGGATATGCAAATATAGTGTACACTTGAAATTACTAAAATATGTTCAACATATCATGAGCATATTATGAACATATTCCATCTCAATCAACATTTCTCAATTGCCAATTAGATCATAAGCATATAATCACAACTCACAACATTACTAAGCATGTTCAAATCACATACTTAAATCATTTCTAGACATTTGATCAAACACATATAAGGCACAAGATTTATGTAAACACATAGAATGCCTCATTCATCACATATTTCAAGAAATTAAAAACAAGTAATTTCCAACAAACCCAATCATGCAAAATTGGTTCAACATGTTTCTATACCCATTTCTCATACTCTAGTTATACTAGGAGTATAATAAACAAGAGAATTCATCTCTAATCATGCAACCCATTTCATATACAACCCTATGCTAAAAATAAAGCTAATTAGGAAAGGAATCCTACCTCTTAAAGTATAATACATGTAGTAGAAGCTCCAAAATACCCAAATCAAGCTTCAAAGCTTTGATCCCAACAATCTCATTCTTGAGACGTTGGTGAAACCCATGATCTTTGGTACGTACTCGTAGCTCTCGTCGCGTAGAACACTTTTTGTTTATTGCTCGAAGGAATCCAAAGGACGGATCGCCCTAGATCGCAAGGAGAAAGCTTGGAAAACCTTTGTCTTTCTCTCTCTCTATCCAGAAATGGCTGTGTAAATGGGGAGAAAAATTTGCTTGTCTTTCTCTCCTATTTATACTCTCATTAAGCCACACGTCTCTTTTTTTTTTTTTTTTTTTTTTCTGATCCGATTTTGTTTCGAATCAATTAAACATCATTCCATTTTAGGTTCAATATAATTTATTTGAACTAAATTTAAATTATTTCACGTATTTTACCATTAAATCTCAATCGCGTATATTTTAGTCATGCAACGCCTGATAGCATCGTAGAACGTAAAAAATTCAATTGTCTCGAAATTCAACGAAAAATGACTTGACAACTAGATTTCGTGAGATGAATTCAAGAATGAGGTCTGTTTTGTCATCTAAGTTCTAGAAAAAAATTGAGTTTTCAACACATACCGTAATGACTATTTACCATTTTGCCCTTCACAATAAAATTTTAAAATTTCCCGAGTTTTACAATGTTTACCCATATTTGATATGAGGTGACTCGTGTAAGTCACTAGTGTAGGGATACTAAACGTTACCATTGACTAACGTAGGATTTTTCATATGTAGGTTTAAATACCTGTCAATGTTAAATCTTAAAATTATAGCAACTGATCCTTAGACTTGAGACACCATGGTTGTATTGTGCATGGACTTCTTGCTTTAACTATACAACATATTCATATACTAGCCATATAACTTTGATATGCATTGTTGGAGATAGTTCGACATGCATGAAAATTTATGTGTAAAACATAAAATCTATCACCCTTAGTAAATAAAGGGAGAATGTCCTATGTGATCTTCTAGAATATAACTCAAGGAGTCCTTGGCCAAGGCAGAATGACAATTAGAGAAAGGATTTCTAATTGATCATTAGTAGTCATAGTCCTAAGATTGAACACATAAGATTAAGTTAAGGGTTTGACAGTAATTCTATACCCCAGTAATTTAATTGGGGCTTTGTATGATAGAATGATGGAATTGCATTGTAACTGTAGACTGAATGGTTCTTTACCTACTTCGTGCTATCCAGAGGTTGATCATGATATGCTGCTAGGTGTCACTCGTGGTTAGTAGAAGTTCGAAGAATGAAATTAATATAAATATATTAATTATTCTTCATAAAGGGAGAATTGGAAGAGTTTTAATTCAAACTAAATTAGAAAGAGTTCTAATTTGAGATTCTACTTACAGTTATTATCGAATGACTACAATCGGGTATGCTTGAACCTATAGGATAAAGGAGTGAAAACCAATTAAAAGTTAATTGGGGTAAAAACCTAATTAATAGTTAATTAAGGACTTTATTACAATAATGGTTACTAAAGGGGTTATATGTAATTATGAGATAATTAATGATTAGAGTTTTTAAAGCTCTATAAATACCTTTATATAGGAGGTAGATATATGATATAACAACTTTCTTGCTAGCACAAGAACTACCTTTCATTCTCTTTGTCTACTAGTTTATCAAAGATTGAGGTAGATTCTTCAAGTTTATCAATTTGTGTGGATGCCGATAGAAGCCAAACATTTGAAAGGCTCAAGGTAAAAATCAAATTCAGATTTGAATATTTAAAGTTTTAAAAAATGCTTGAAGATCATCCTTAATCTTCTGTATAGATCTGAGGTTTCTTGATTTGTATTAAACATGAATAGATCTTGGTATGAGGAATCAAATTATTATTTTTAAATTTCGCTGCATGTATTATATGATCCTTTCACTTACTACTGTTCTTTATTTCTAAGTTCTATTATTTCATTTGTCTTAGCAATCTTACATTCAGTTGTCTTTAATTTCAAAGTTTGTTATTTAAATTTAGTTTTTCAATATAAACAATTACTTTTGGTATGGATAGTTAGTGGTATTTTTTGCAACTAGTAGAATACTGATTCTTTTATCATAAACTATCTCTCAATTACTACTCATGATTATTTTTGAAGTGTTTAGTTGAAATCATTCACTTGTACTAGTTTGAATATGAAAGCAGATGAATTATAAAGTTAGAGTAGAAATTCTCGTTCATAGGTGGGATGAATTCTGAAGATTATCTAATTTTTCAACTATTGAATTTCAGTTCATTAGTCATTAATCTCAAAATTCTCAACTTTAAAGAACTTTTTCTTTTTATTTTTCATCACATTGGATTCCAATTCTTTCCCTAAGGAGATGATCTTGAACTTTTTATTCTAGTTATGACACAATACTTTTCTCTTACACTTTGGAAGCTTTCATGAAAATACAACCCATTTGGGGGGCAAGCAGTGACAACATAAATAGAGCATCCCTTTGGGTAAAATTCGGTGGATGGAGGTAAAAAAATCTTCAATGTGAGAAATATATTCTAATTTTGGATTTGATGCTTGAAGGATGAATAAGCGTTGAGACCTTGTGGTCAATTAAAATTAGGTAGACAGAGAGTCGACAACTAAGTTTCGAGGAAAAAACTTTCTTTTAGTGAAATGGTTTGGAAAACCCAGTACTATAATGAAATAATAAATCTTTAGATTTCTTCTAAGATAGTCAAATGATCGTAGAAACTTCAAATCTTTGTAAAAAGAATGAACGTGAAGTTTGAGTTTTGCTTGTATTGACCTTCGAATCAAATTTTGCTTCAAAGGTGTTTAAACTTGAAAATGGTGGCTAGGTAAGTTTTTAAAAGTTTTTAGGTGAAAATAATATTACTATTGAATCCAGAACTCGATAAACCTTGGGATATGGGGATTATTAGAAGTTTAGAGTTATTCTAGGGTTAAAACACATTTTGGAAAGAATTTAGGTGCGATGAAATTTGACACTACCTCAGCATTTTGATCATAACATTTTATCCCGATGTCCGATCAATCTGATTCTTGAAGCATTAGTATTCAAGAGCTACAAAAGTGTATACCATGCAAATTTCATGAATCGGCATCCAACTAAGTCAAAATAGAGCCAGAAGTTTTGGGAATATGTCACCCATGTTCGATCGATAATGAGTGTGTCCGCACACACCTGTGAAGCTTTAGACAGTGACTTTGGTTCATCAGGACAAAAGATGTGCATCCGGACGCGTTTCTAATGTCGGCCAAATCATTTTTGAGTGTTTCCTCTATTTTTTACACTATAAATAATCTAGGGATGTGTTTTAAGGTTTCTATACATATTTTTCAATCCGAAGGAGCCTAGGAGAGTCTTCGAGAGGAGGAGAGGACGAGAGGAGGAATAAAAGTAGATTATGCTAGATCTTGAAGAGATCCACGTATAAAAAAACACATAAAACACGATAGGAGCAATTTTCTTCAGAATCAAGGTAGTGTTTCTTTTCATTTTGTATTTATTGAGGCTAGGGCTTATTTACATGTGATTTTTTTTATTCAAATCCATATATATACTCTAGATGTATAACTCTTTTGAAATTCTTACAAAAACATGCTCAATTTTCATTGGAAAAATACCTAATGTACATCCGATTGTACGTTTTTTATTCAAAACCTAGATCTTGGATAATGTCTAATTGATAATATTCTTTTTGCGATCTCATGCGTGTTTTATTGAATATTTCTCTATTTTAAGAATTTTGGAATCTTTATTCATAGTACACGTGAATTTTATTGAAAAAGACATGAATTACATCTCTTGTATGGTGGAATTGATGAACTTGGGTTGCACTTAAACTTGTATCTCAGAATGTTTAGATTTGTTTCTTACCTTGAGGGGTTCGATAGTTTCCTATTACTCGTAATGGGGTGTTGGTTCCTTTTGGAGTTCCAAACCACTATTTTTTTCGAGGATCAAGACTGAGGATTAATATACTACTCCGAAGAGGATTCTGTTAAATATTAATATGTCAGTATACGTGCTTTGCTAAAATGTTATGGACTTGCAAGGATTGATTAGAAGGTGAAGTTTTGTGAACAAGATATATGTTATGTGTGGATTTTTGTTAGTCAACTTGCATACATGAGATATCATTATTGTAAATTGTTATTTTCTTGATGATCCTTCTTGATTATAGATTTTTTGGTTCATGTATCAAAAATCGAGATCATTACAATTCAACATATTTTACTTCAAAAGTTATATATGTTATTTTATAAATCGAGACCTACATGTTTTTATAAAATTTTGTAAACCTTGTTTAGGTTTGAGAAAATTTCTCTACTAGACTAGTTTTGCTCACCCCTTCCTTAACATTTTTTTAAGATTTTAATGTTGACGTGGATACGAAACTAGGTGTGAGAATGTTGATTGGGTTTGTGAGATAGATGGGATTGCTAATCAAGATGTGGAGGCTTGAAGAATTTCTTATTTAATTTTATCTTTTTGCATTTACGGATATAATACTTCCATAAATAATTATTTTTAAGTTAGTTTGGATATCATTGTTTTATTTAAAGGATTTTAGTTTGGATATCATTGTTTTATTTAAAGAAATTTTTTGGACATCAACCTTTAATGATTGAGTTTATTTTATAGATTTTTAGTTACTAGTAATGCATAACGTGCGTTGCATGTAAACAAATTTATATAATATTATTTTTACAAAAAAAAATGAATTACATGTTTAATTAAATTAAATAATAAAATAGGTGCCAAAAAATTAATTTATATTTTAATTATTACTAAATTTAATATTGATTTATTCTATAAATTTTTTAGTAACTAATATTTATGTATCTTTTCGACCCCTTTAGGCATTTGTACATCTAACTAATTATATTATAGAATTATTAACTTTCATTTTTTTTTAAAATAGATTATATTATTGCATAAAAAAAATAATATATAACAAATATTTGACCACAGAATTTAATTTAACAACTAAATGTGTATAATAATTTAACATATATAGAACTTTACTTCTTCATATAGATATAAATAATTATATGTAATTGTACTACCAATAAATGAGTTCAAAAAAAAATTATAAATCTTTATAAAACAGTTCAAAACAAATTGAAAATCAAATAAGTGTAAAAAATAAAAATTATATGAAAGTATATAGGTCTGTATAATTGAATTTATTATAATAATTAAAGATAAAATCAAAAATCAAAATATTTTTGTAGATGTTAATATTTATAAGTAGTATAGATGTAGATATAAATATATATATGATGTTAGATATTTGTGGTTTTAATTTATTTAATGATATTTTTAGTTAATATCTCATAATTTTAAATATTATTAATTAAATAACGTCTATTTATCGATTTAGGGCAATAAGAAGCTTAACAATCGCTTTTTATCAAAATGCAGACGTGATGCATCTATTCTTGTAAACTGGAGTTTTCTTGGAGTAAATAGGTCCAACATAAGGATACCTAGGCTGCCAAAAATGGCTGTTACCTTCCCCCAAACTTCCTCAAGTACGGGCTGTCCTTTCTCTCTCTCTCTCCCCGTTTTTTTTTTTTAATAAAGGTCTTGAAACTTCACCAAAGCATACACTCACATCAACATACCGCATAAAGATGGGTCTCTAGGATAAGACCTTTGTATGACTACCAATAGATTCCCAATCAGACTAACTACTAACTAGCACCTTCCCTTAAAGAACAACTTCAATGACACATTAATCAAGTATACCAAATTGAACCCCGATATTATTTGTTGAACCAGTAGGCTTATGATTTTAAAAGGTTTTCAGTTTAGGACGAGCTATTGGATGTTAGAGTTTAGCATCTACCACGTTAATAATAGGACCGGTATGAGCTAAGTCACCGTTCTACCGGACCATAGTGCTCCCAGGCTCCTCAGACGAATCACTTGCCTTTTCAATAAACGCAAGTGGCGGTATAACCGCCGTCTTTGTATCTGTAACTTGATTTAATTAACTTAAATTTTGTTCGTATACTCCACCATATTATAAGAAATAAGGGTGCACAGTACAGTTGCCTACTTCAAAGGTCAAACCTTTGTATTATATGGATTGTTACAATTATAATATATTTAGGCTAGCCCAAAGAGAAGGATAAACATGCTTTAGTTCCATGCAAAGTTTATTCAACCGGGGAAGGATGTTGCTAGGGGTAATTTGGGGGTAAATAGTTAGTGTATCGGTAATACCACGTCCTCAATATTGTCAAGTGTATCACTATCTATTTCTAATAACAATTTCATAAATAGGCCAAGTAAACTCCACTTATTTATAATTGGGTAGTTATTTGATTAAATGAATGTGATAGTTATCAAATTTTATGCAGTTCACTAACTCATTTGCAATACAGATGAATTAATAAAGACAAGATTAAATATGATATTAGAATAATACATAATTTTATTTAGTGTTTGATAATACACAATATAAACATTGAATAGTAGTTATTTAATCCAATTAGTTGTTTGGTTAGAGAATTATTTTAACGTATTAATGTTGAATTAACAAAAATACATTCAATCAGTGTTTGTTACATTGATAACAACTTGAAGTTATTACTTGGAGTGTTATAATAGTAAATGTGTAGAATAATACGTTTGAGTTGGATTATAATGTCACCTCTTTTTGTGGTATTAAAAAACCTCTATAATACAGGTCTATCGTATAAAAAATATACTTAACGTTTTTTAAATTAATACGGTATCAAATTTGCTTACCAAACAAAGTATTAGTCCCGATTAAATAAAAAATAGCACAATCCAATATTTAATCCCCTCATAATACGTATACCAAACGAGCCCCACATGTATTAATTCAGTTTGGAGGCACCTATCCTATTTGGATTGTTCGCAACATTGATACCACATTATAATTAAAATTTGATATTAGTAACCAATTATAAACAAACACATATGAGTACTGAACCCCCTAATTCAATGTAAAAATTATTAGTGATTATTGAATTTAGTGAGATCTATTAATCTTAGGTGGTTGCATATAATTAAATGTTAATAACACGTAACAAAGATGATGTAATACAACCATTACATTCGAACATCTAGGAGGGTGGTCGTCTCTACTCGCCTCTTAGATCCATCATTGATTAGATTCGGGAAAGATGGATAATTGAATAGGGACAGCAAAGCCATATTCCCCGTCAAATATGCTAATACATCCTCTAAAGAATCCAAAAATATATTATAAAAAAGAAAACCTTGGATTTGCAAGTTGAAGCCATACTTTTATCCTGTTGCCACATGGACCACCACCGCGAAAGGTGTTGCTAGGGGAGTTGGCACCGGCGAGTTTCGACAGATTGGGCACGTTGGATGAAGCCTTAACCATGGGTCGATGCACGCCGGGTGGAAGAGATGACCACAGTCAGGTAACTGGCGGAGCATGTTAGCATCTACGTAGTCGGCCAAGCATATGGAGCAGCCTGAAGTGTCCGCGAAGCCTTTATGGAGCTTGGCCTCGGAGTAGAGGAGTTTTGGGTAGGTGAGGATAGTGGCTTCGTCGAGTCCTTGCTGAATAATGATTGAGTCGTCGTCGGAGGTACTGCTGGTGTCGATGGAGGTTCTGTGGGTGGAAGGGTGGCGGAGATCGGTGACGCCGCGTATTCGGGTACAGAT
>CAUOFW020008800.1:0-15743 GCA_963454935.2 Ilex paraguariensis | reverse complement strand
ACATAAGCAAGTTTTGTTGAAACCCTTATCTAAACAACTTGCGATAAATTTGTTGAGACCACTCCCAAAACACATTCAGATATTGAATATCTCCCCTTAGGTTCAATGAACGTCCCCACCTCGCAATCCTTTGGTTGATTAGATCAGCACATGTGGCATTGAGAAAAATGATCTTTGGAATGATACGAAGGCGCGCAAAGTGAGGGTAAGTCGATCTAACTTAACCATGTCACTTTTGTGCATGTTCTCTGGCAAAGGATATTCGCTAATCATCGACATATTAAGTTCAGGTTCATAGATTATTCTCGAGCGATTGTAGGGACCAGTCATGGGCTCAAGAACTTTAAGTGATAATGTTGACAGCTCGTTGGTTTCTGTAGTTCTTTACCACAACAGTTGAAAAACACAAAACTTTGTCTTTCAGAATTGAATCTTCTGACTCAGCAATCCATTCATCGGAAGGTAAGTTCTTTCTTTGACTTGAAATTTTGATAATTTTTCCCGATTTAGTTTTTTGAGATAAGGCTCTATCTGAAAAATACATAATAAAATAATAATAAAAAAATAGGGCAAATAATAATTTAAAATATATATATAAACCTTGATGCTATAAATAAAAGTGGGAATAAATAATAATAATAATATTATCAATACAAGAATGATAAGTCATCTTGGGCTGTTACAGAAATTACCTAGAGTTTGTTACAGAAGTCACCTAGAGTTGTTACAGAAGTCACCTAGAGCAGTTACAGAAATCACCTTGGGCTGTTACAGGAGTCACATTGGGCTGTTACAAAACTCACCTAGAGTTGTTACAAAAATCACCTTAGGCTGTTATAAAAGTCACATAGGGCTGTTATAAAAGTCACCTAAGGCTGTTACAGAAGCCACCAAAGGGCTGTTATAGAAATCACCTTGCGCTGTTATAGAAGTCACCAAAAGGATGTTACATAAAGTCACATTGGGCTGTTATAGAAGTCACCTAGAACTGTTACAAAAGTCACTTTGGTCTGTTACAAAAGTCACCTTAAACTATTACAGAAGTCACTTTGAACTGTTACAGAAGTCATTTTTACAGAATTCATCCAAGGCTGTTACAACAATCACCTAGTACTATTACAGAAGTCACATTAGGCTGTTACAGAAGTCACCTAGAATTATTACAGAAGTCACCTAGAATTGTTATAGAAGTCACTTAGGCCTGTCATGGAAAGTCACCTAAAATTGTTACAAGACTCACCTAAGTCAACACAAAATTACTTAAGGTGGTCAAAAGAAATTTAATAATAATAAAATTAAAATTAAAATCTTGTAACATAAGTCACTTATAATTAACACAATAGTTATAAACTGTTGTAGCAAATGTCATCTAAAATTCATTAGAAAAAGCTAATTAAAATTAAAATTAACACTCTTGGAATAAAGTTATCCCAAAAAAAAAAAAATCTTGCAAAACAAGATTTATTTATTTATTATTATTTTAAAAAAAAGATCACCTAAAACCAAGTTAGTAAGATAAAATTTTTAGGTCAAAGGTTACCTAACACAAATTTTTGGATAAAGATATTCAAGACTAATTTTGTTTTTTTGAAAAAAAATGGTTATTATCCCAACAAATTAAAAGACACGAATTATTGTCAAGAAATCATGACTTGTTCAAAAAATTTAAAAATAAATAAATAAGAAACAAGTTATGACTAAGAATAAGATAATATATACATATACACACACAAATCAAACCTTTTTATTAGATTGACTTGAAATGATCTATGTGAAAAATTGTCAAGATATATATAAAAAAAAGAAAAAAAGTAATGACAAATTAAAATTTTATGGATAGTCGTTAGGAACAATGTGGTTCTGTTATTATCGTGAATATCAAATTTACAAAGCAACAATTATACTCAAATATAAAAAAATAAAAAAGAGGGTATAAACGATCTAAAAAAAAAAATACCACAAGTTCTTAAAAAAAGAAAAAGAAGAAGAACTAGACAAAGAATTAAACAAGAAAAGTTTAAAAGAAAAAGGAAAGAACTAAAGTAGACAAAAAAAGAATTAAATGATGAACAAAAACAAAATAAAGGATTGACAACACATGTCACAAATCCAAGAAGCAAATTCATAAAAAAAATAAAAAAAAAAGGAAGCAAAAATACTTTTGTTGTCCAGAATTCGATGACAAAAACCAAAACTTGATGTTAATACGGAATTACGAATAAGCCTCTTGCCGATTGTAATGTCCACAAAACAAAATTGGAATGGTCTGCTAATTGTTGTCATCAAATTTATGGTAGAATCATGTAACTTGATCAATTTGGTTAATCAACCAGGAAAGAAAATAGTTAAAAAATAATAATAAATAAATAAATATATATACTATTTGAACAATATATAATATTTAAAATTTTATCACTTAATCAAATTCTTGTAACAAATTACCACTAACATTAACCTCTTTTAAAAAAAAATAAAATTCTTTAATAGAAACAGCCAGTCAAAATAGTAAATTAGTGTGGACAAGTTTGTAAATCACCCAACAAAAAAAATAATATTAAACAAATAAAATCCAGTGTTAAATTAAGGGAGTGATAAAAAATATTTTGAGTATTTAAAAAAAAGGAAGCTTATGGATAGGTTGGCCTCACGTAAAGTTGACTATCATTATCTGTGTGTTCGAAACAAAGTTGAACAACTACTCTAAGAAAAAAAAATATAAATCTATCTATATATATATATATATATATATAGATAGATAGATAGATAAAAAGGTAATGATAGTAATATAAATTTACATAATAGAGGACAAAAAAAAAAAAGAAATACTTTAAACAAATTGGCCTTGATGTCAAAGCTGGTGATCATAAAAGTGTCAGACCTTGTCAAACATACGTAAGTACTAGTGTCTGTAAATAAAATTTTTTATCAATAGGTCATAAAAAAAAAAAAAAAAGAAAAAAGGGTTTGTGAAACAATGAACTTATCAAGAAACGTAAAAAAAAAAATTAAAAAAAGTGCTTAAAACAAAAGAATAATTCCAATGACTTTATCTAAATTTGTGTAAAAAATAATAATAATATAAAATTAAAATTAAAATTAAAAAAAAAACTTGGTAAGAAAGCAAACATTGCAATCAATTACACATCAAAGTAATAAAATCTGTCCATGCCAACAACGAATTATTAAAAAAAAAAAGTTGTACATCTCTCGTAGGCTGAGGTCTTGAAAGTCATTATCATCATTAATAAAATAAACAAAGTCATATATAACTAGGTCTTAAAAAAAAAAAAACCAACTATGATACCAAAGTCAGAATAAAAAATAATATATATATATAAAATAAATATGAAACATACCTCGATGTATTGAACCATGAAGCTTTCTTGACTCACAAACAAACTTTCAAGGGCTATTACTCTCGGATCATTCAATATCCTTAAATAGAGAAAACTTATGATAGTCTTAGAGGGATTGAGTGTTTTAAGTTCATGTGTTCAAGAACTAGTTATTTTGAGTCCTAATAAACCAAATATTAGGAAATTGTAACCAATTGAATTCTTTGTATTACATGGAATTCAACATGGGTTATAATTCTATTACAAAATAGTAAAAAAAAGTAGGCACCAATAAAAGAGAGATATAAGAAAGAAATAAATAAATAAAAAGAGAGAGGTGATACATGTTCGCTGATCCAAAGCCACATCCCAGAGTTAAATTTTAATGGGACTGCCACATAGACCGGATTTCATATGGACTATAATTCCAATTAAAATATATGTATAAATTAAATTTAAATCAAATTTCTTTCAAAATTAAAATATAAATCGAGACTCATTTATATATTTATAAAATATTAAATATGTAAATAAGTCTCGAGGGGGCATTTGTAGATATTAAAAAATTTAATTAACAAATTAATGTCTATAATTAGGCTCAAATCAATTAGATAAATGAAATTTGATCGAAACTAAATTTCATAAGCCCAAATGATATAAATCTAAATGTAATTAAATAAATTTGAGTTGGACCTAAATTCTACGGCCCAAATAATAGAAGTCAAAATATAATTAACATGGCTTTTTAAATTAAATGGACTTAAATTTTATAAGCCCAAATTAAACAAACATTTAAAAAGTTGGACTTAAACTCCATAAATTAACTAAAGCCCACAAATTTATGGGTAGCCCATTATCTAAAGTCCACACAAGAGGTATTCAGGTATAATACCTTTATATGGATAACTAATTCTACCACTATAAATAGAGGTCTGGGGTAGGCCAAAAGAAAGGAAAAAGGGAGAAGAAATCAAGGAGAAAGGAAGATCAGCAAAACTCTGCTCGAAGTTCACTAAATTCTTAAAGTTTTGCAAGTTCATTTCCAAGAAGAAAAACACACCGCCAAGATCCTTCTTCAAAAAATTTAAATCATCTTCAAGGCCTTTCAAACGAAGAACGGTGAGGAGATTCATTAAAAGCATCATCAAATTGAAGAGTATAAGATACATTGATTCAGCTCTCGTTTTCATCAAAGTCACCAATTGAAGAATGAGAAATACGTCAATCTGGCCCTCACTTTCACCAAATTTATCAACTTCATCAAATTTATCGAGAATCAGAGGATAGTGCACTCTACAATACTCTTCAATCAAAGCATGCCAAAGAGAGTCAACACTACATTTTTTATTTAAGTCAATTAAATTGATTATTATAATTTGACCTTATTTTGTGTTAATTTACACCATAAATTTTGTCGTTACACGTACCTCTACAGATTCAGTTGGTATGGGCTAGGGTTTCATTATGGTCTTTGTTTTAAGTTCTTCAGTCTCTCAATTTTTCATAGTTGGTGTACGTTAACAGAGTGAGCTATATCTAAGAGTACGATTACTAATAGTATAGTCTCTAGATTTTGTACATACCGGTTTTTGCAGTACCCGGTTTTGGTTGTCCCCGCTGCTTTTGGTAAACATTTCTTAGCGTGGATGTTTTCTTCGTGATTGGATCGAAAAATGATTAATTGAAGTGTATATATATTAATCCAAATAATAACAACCATAATACCAAAAAAAAACAGTTTTTTTGTCAGCAATGCTTCAAGTTTGAGTAATGTTATTATTGTTTAAAAAATCGGTTGATCTAATAATGTGATAGTGATATAATGTAATAGTATTATTGTGACTGTAATTTTTAAATTTTTTTATTAAAATTTTATCATTTGACACACGATTATATTATTAAATTAGATCTATTTTTTAATTGGAATAAGATTAATCTCCAAATTTTCAATCTCTACAACCCTGATCTGCTCGACCAAAGAGTTTGACTAATGAACAGGAGACATGTTGGGATGGACAAGGACACTACAGTACCCTTCATAAATATTAGATGTACTGTTTCTAAATATCTGTTGTTTAAGATTTTTACACAAGAATTAAGAAAGCTATTAAATAGTTCTATTATGAGTAAAAAATAATTACGCAAGACTAAAATACTTTTATTCAATACGTATTGGGAAGAAAGAAATATGAAAGGGACTTAGCCTACACTTAATCTATTAAACACTTATTGAAAAACATAGATAAGGGTTTTGGATGAAAAAATATTAATTATGCTTTGGTCATAAAATGACAGATATTGTGGAATAAAAAAAATTAGATAAAACGATAGATATTTAAAAACAAAGGGAGTAACATTTACAATTTGTCAATAAAGGCCACTACAAAAATTAGTATCTTTTGATTTAAGTATTTTGCGACGACAATATTCACCATCATAAAAAAACATGTTCTATTATTTTTTTATGGGGGTAATAGTATCATAAAAAATTTATTTGTCCTCATAAATGTTTTTTGAGATGATAGTTGTCATCACAAAGACTTTTTAAAACTTCATTTATTATGGGGAGATATGTCATTACAACACCTTGTCGTAATAAGTCGTCTTAAAAAAATTTTGTGACGACAACAACCCGTTTCAAATAATATTTATGGTAGTAAATAATTTTTTTATGATAGCACGGACGCCACCAAAAAAAAAAATTCCTCCAAAATACACGTTTTTTGTGACAGTAAACACTATTGCTGCAAAAACAATTGTCTACAAAGACCCTAATTCTTGTAGCAGTGTCAACTTAAAAAATGGACAAAATAAATTTCACTTCTATTCATGCATTGATTATTGTGTTATATATGAATTAGTGATTCTTGAAATTTATGGAGTTTACTTGCGTATTTGTTATTAGATCGTGATATTATGTAATAATACGGATGGGATGTAACTTTATATTGAATATTTATATTGAGTAATTATCATTAGTAATATTAGGATAATTTTTTTCAATAATTGTGTTGATTCTTAGAATTCTATTTATAATACCGATTCATCATGTTTTTTATGTTTTAACGTTGATATATAATATTTATTATTTATACTAATTGATTGTAACATTTTTCATTTTATATTAATCTAGTTTGTATCGTATTGATATCCATGAATAAAAATTGACACTTGATGCAAGAAAGCGAGTAGAAATAATAATATAATAAACAAAAATAGATAATAAAAATAAATGGTTAATTTATGCATAAATACCAATTTAAATTCTTACTCTAGGCCTGTTGATTCACAAAAAATACCGGTCTTAAAAGCTTCAATAACTTTGTTAATTCCTAAGAATACAAGAAAAATTAAGAAGAAAAAAGACAATTTTCTCAATTATATTCAATAATTAAAAACTATTTTACCTTAAGACTTACAAGACTTTAAATAATAGTAAAAATTTTAAACTAATTAGGAAACTAAAATCTTAATTAAATTAAAATTTTAATAAAATAAATTTCTCTAAATTTAATAATAGAACAATATCGACCACAATTAATAAAATATAAAAAATCTCACAAGTCATTCTTCATCACAGTCCTAAAATTTTAAGAGTCCATTTGGTTAGGAAGAAAAAAATGATTGAAAGTGAAAATGATAGAAAGTGAAGTGAAATAAAAAACAAAAAAGATAAAAAAAATATATTTTCATACATGTATGTATTTGGTTAGAATGAAATATTTACTATAAAGTTTTAAAAAAATTTCATTCTATATTGTTTGAAAGAAAGAAAAGTTATGAGAAATTTTTTATAATTGTCTAAATTACCCTTAATTATATTAAATCAGTTTAAAAAGAAAAAATATGTAATTATAATTAAAAGTTAATTTTTTAAAAGAAAAGGTTCGAAACTAAATTTTAATACAATCACCAATACAAAGATTTTTGGGCCAAATTATATGATTAATCAAATTCATACCAAAATTTTTTATAATTCATAACCAATAAAATATTTTAAGAAAAACAAGAGTAAAATAGGAAGTTAATTATAGATCACAACTCTCTTGCATTTTCTTGTGTTTTTTACAAAAAAAAAAATTGGGTATTTGTAAAAAAAATTCAAGTAAGAAAAAAAATTATTTTTTCTATCATTTTCCTTTTCACGCTAACTAGACACATAAAATTTTAAAAAAAAAAAAATTTTACATTTTTTATCAACCTCTCGCTAAACAAATTAATCCTAATGGTTAGACTTTTTCTCTCCCCGAGGAGGGAGGAGGATTAAAGGGTATGAGCGGAGTGTGGGGTAACGTGCGTATGAGGGGGAGGTGAGTACTGGGAAGACGTCAATGTCTGCAAGTCCAGACAAAGTATCGAGTGCCACTATCTGTCTTTCAACATCTACCCCATTCTTGACCAAAAAAGAACATCTACCACATTCACCAAGGAAAAAAGAAAAGAGAAAGGTGAGCAGACGGCAGACCCTGCCGTTCATTAATTATATTTTAATAGATTTGGGTTTTTGTTTGTTTTTGGGTCCGCATTCATCTGAACTGAACCACCTTTTTTTGGAATAATATCAATACTCAACCAGTGGAGGTCGAATCCAAGCCACAATAATGTTGACTCGTGGGCTTGTGTTTTTTGGACTTTGACTGTGGTTACCGTCAAAAATAATTTAATATTATATTCTTAAAATTTATTATTTTATTAAATATTTTTATAATTTTATGAGTTATTTTATAATTAAAAAATTTATTATTTTATGAATAATTTATTATTGTTGTAATAACTTTTTACCGTTGTTGTTATAATTAATTTTATCATTTTTTGGGTTACCAAAATAATGATAAAAATATCAACAAATGTGATAAAAATAATTATAAATATGTTAAATCTAGGTGTGGTACCGAAATTTTATTTTTCAATACTATAGTCAAGTCCGGGTGTTTTTTATTTCTCATATATTTTGACCCCTTTAGTTGTGGTATAATGGTAGTAACATTAATCTCATATCTAAAAATATTATATAATATTAAAAATTAAATTAATTTTATAATATTATTTTTTAAATAATAATTTATTTTTTTAATTACGTAATTTAAAATTAAAATTAAAAAGAGAGGTATGTGTAGATTAATTAGATTGTTTGATATTATAGAGTGTATTGACTGAGTTATCTGATATTGGAAGTCATGTAGAAAAATTGATGTATTTGGGGGAAAAAATATTTTGGATTAATTTTATAACATTAAATCAAAGCAGATGAAGATTTGATCAATCTTAATCGTTATTTTATTTTTATAAGTTAATAATTCAACTTTGTAACTATAATATTAGATAGATTCCATTTAAACAATAGTTTATCAATCAACTTGAATCTTTTAATATAATTGACGTGGGATTTTAGTTTTTTTTTCTATGAATAATAAGAACTAAAAAATTGGCCTAATAATGTGATTTCATTGTAACCGCTAAATTAATACTAAATTTAATATTTGATGCTATCCATGGTCAATCTAATAATTATTGTGAATTATGTCAGTAAATTATGCTTCACTAGCATTGCACAAAAAATAAAAATTTGTTGGGTGAGAGGGTTTAAAAAGTCTCCCCTCTTGTAATTACTCTCCCTATGTTTTTAAATTATTTCAAATTTAATTTTTACTCACTTTTTTCATATTTAAAAAATATCATTTTAATTCATTAATGGGTAATTTTTCAGTAATATAACAGGTGAAAAAATGAAATAGGGTAATGACAAGGAAGATAAATTTTGTGTATCACATGGAACGCACACTAGTATATATATTTTTCACTTAACGTTATATTGAAATTATGTATCAATTCAACAAAATGTTAAAATTAATTGATGAGGTCTCATTCACTCCAATATACGATTGTTAATATTATTGAACCTAAAATTTTGAATTAATTTATTGACATAATAATGTGATTGTATAAAAATTATTGAATCAGTATCAAGTTTAATGTTTAATGGAACATGCAATCAATTTAAATGCCACAATAAATTAAATTAATAAATTATGTTAATAAATTAAATCTCAATAATATTTTTTAATTAAAAATATTAAATTGAACGTCACCCCTTACGACTTTGAATGACTTGTTCAGCCTTACACATTGCTTGTCCCCATGCCGATTTAATGGTGTAATTAAAGTACCCACAATCTCAGTTCCATTTTTTCAATGGAATGGCAAGTGGCATCACCTACACCTATCTAGACAATTGGTGATTGGTTGTGTTTGTTAACTTTTGGTGGAATTTTATTTTGTACCCTTAAAAATTTAAGTTTTCATATTTTGCACACTTTAAAATAAAATTTGATGAATCTAGCCCAAAACCCAACTCAGATTGTGAGCCCAACTTGAATAAATGATCCACCTAGACAAAATCCAATGGGTCTAACCCAAAAGAAATCTACGCCTAATTAGGCTCATCAAGGCTCTAAAAGTCACTTCATTAAAGAGTAAGCAGAATCATTTTAAGAGCCTCATCTATGTCATCTTAAAGTAAGGAGCAAGGAAGTTAATCACATCATCCTAAGACTTAGTCTTGAGGAGAGTCCCGCAACAGCATCATCCGTTTTGCAGATGACGTCATTTTCACCAAATTAGTTTTTTAGTTACTGATAAGTCACATCAATCTGTTAGGAAATGACTATAAAATGTAAATTTTGCCTACACATGGGGGGCATCTCTCACAATCTGGCATTAATCTCATCTCTCTCATAGCTTGTATCTCACTTGAACTCTCATTGCTTTTGCTTGATTTCCTTACACTCCTACAACAATAAAACACTTAGACAATCCTAGCCCTTTACAGTGGAGTAAGTCACCTTAACCGAACCATTTAAGTTGTATATTGCTTGTGTTGAGTTTCTCTTTATTTTATTATCTGCATTAATTACTTGCCAGGTGGTGTGCAAAACCAATTTGTGCATCATCAAAATTTCTCACATTATATTCTTTTGATGTATTAAAATTATTGTATTGTGGTCCTTCTGTTATCTTTCGTTATTTACTTAGTTAAATTTCATCACTTTGAAATGGACGGGATGAGTAAAGAAAATTAATGAAAGGATTATAGTGTAATATTTTTAATATATTGATGGTACAAAATATACAAAAAACTTAGCGCATATTTGGATTGTATCTCAAAAAAATCTTTTTATTTTTTTTTTGTAGTGCAGAACTTATTTGGTTATATAATTCAAAAACAATTTTCAGGAACAAAAAAATATAATAAAACATGTTTGAATAGTAACTCAAAAAATAATGAAAATAGAAATGTTGTTTAGATTGATTGTTTCGTAAATAAAATTTTCAAATTATCAACTTGATAAAAGCCAACAAATTAAAAAAAAAAAAGAAGTAAAAATAGGAATCATTTGTTCATTCCACTTCTTCTTCTTTTTTCTGGTCAAATGCATCTTAAAAATCATAAAAATAGGAAATCTTTGAAGATATAAAATAAATTTTTTAAAATATTTTAGTGCATTAAGTATAATTCACGCGTTAACTTTCTAATTGGGAAGACTTTTTTTATTGTTAAAGAAAAGAGTCTAGTTTTTTTTAAGGTAATCAGATCTGCACATTTCATTAGGTCGGAAAATGTTGATCACAATCACTAGACAAAAAAACCTTAAGTTCATGGAGAGGGCAATACACGCAACTCAAAAGAATTGAGTTAGATAATTTCATGGTTGCAATCCAATGAGTTGGTCTGTTAAGAGCCCTTAACTTGTGAACAAAGCTTAAATTAAACGCTGACTTATGTTTTTAACTTTCCCATGTACCCCAAAAAAAAAAAAAGTGGGGGAGAAAAATTACACGGATAGTCCTCAAAGTTAACAACACTTTTTGTGGGGTTTTTAATTCTTACCAAAAGGTAGAGAGGTGTAATATAAGAATTTGCACCAATAACCCTTTAACTTATCAAAATATAATTAGAGGTATCAATATAATTTATCTTGAATAGTATTCAATTTTCCAAGCTCTTGTGGTTTGTCCTCTCGGTAAGAAAAAGGATAGCGTGCTTGATAGTAACAAGGCATAGACAATTAAAATATGCATGTATCATCTGGTGTGTTTTCATTAAAAAAAAAATGAGGCGCGGGCAACATAGTTAAATTGAATTGGGTGTTAGAATTTATTAATCCTTCCAATAGGACTTGGAGTAGGTTGTAAAAGAATGACATCATAGCTTAAAATTTTGTACGTATTATAAGGAAGAAATTCCTCCTTCAAGTCTCCATTCTAAATGGGAAAAAGTTTTGTGGTTGGTGAGAAAAAAAAATATTTAGTTAGGGGTTCAATGAATTTTCCTTGTAGTTGGCAAGAAAAGTTCCTTTTCTGTAGGAGTTTCTCGGGGAGGAATGAGTTTCGTGACTTCAAATTTTGGCAATCTCCCAAGTGAGGTCATAAGAGAAATTAGTCAAAGTGCATTGTCTAAATATTTTTGACCGTTGAATAAAAAAAAAATATATATATATATATTGTTTGATAGTGTTTTTTTTTAAAATATGTCTCTAGGAAAAACCCATAATTTTATCAAGAAAAATAAATCATATTTAATTTATATATTTTACAAATAAGTTTACTATATAAATAATTCATTTATATGTTTGTACATATGAATTTCTCCACATTCTTCTCCTCGGCATCACTCTTGGATTGAATATTGGAAAGATAAAATTGGTAAGGAAAGTTAATCTGTGATTCCGTTGTATATTATCAACTTGGAGTGACAATCATGTTAGATTAAACGGATCCGTGTCGAATTAAGGGGTTCATATCTAAAACTACTCAACACGTATACGAAAAGTCTATTAAATGTGCAAAAATAGTAAAATTAGAACATGAAACATTTATTTAATTGGTTATCTGACCGGACCCATATAACCCACCAAATAAATGGGTCGTTTGGGTCAATTTTAGATTTACACGATAACCTTTTCACACGTGAAAATTATAGACCTATTTGATTCGTTTATCATAAAAAAATTTGTACACACCAAATTCAAACATTTAACTTGTTAAGTATATTATTTTCCTGTTTTTTGCTTTCCATTCCTTTCCTTTCCTTTGTTCTATTGATACACCCCCAATTCAAAAGCAATCAATTGAGCAACTAGCGGGCGTGCTTTTTCTTTAAGCCTCACTGGTAACTTTATTTTTTTGAATCGGCCAAGTCAAGTTTTTTTTTCCCTCCTCATTTCTTATAATAAAACACCACGAATTACATAAATCAAGCAATATAGCGTAACAACTATTGCTCTTAGGTTGAAATGAAAACTCGTACGATAATTGCACTTAGGTTAAACTAAAAGATTGTGCGATAAGAAAGATATTGAGCAGTTTATGTGTGAGTCGCTATCGTCTTAATTGAGGTCGATAGGATAATTTGTGTAAGAACATCCACAACATATGTAATTTGTTGAACATAAATCTTTTTTGGAAAAAATCGCAATAAACCACTCCGTGTTCACCAAGAGCTTAATCCACTATATTTAAAGACAATTTATATGTAGTCTAGATTTATACCTCAACCACTTCTCACGACTAAATGCTCTTTTTTGTCATAACATATCTCCTCAAGATATCACCCACTAAAGACTTAAATAGCTTCACTTGGACGCACTCATCGCAATGAACCATCTAGGCTTTTCGAGCAATCTTCAATGCTTCACACCCAAGGCTCTTAGAATGCACACACTAAAGTGGGTTTTGTTTCTCACCACACAAGATATCTTTCTCCACTATGTGAAGTTGAATATGAATGATCAAAATGATATAGGTTATTGGATCTTAGGGATCTAGGGTTTTTTAAGCTCTCTATAAATGTTTTGGCCTCTGCTAGCTCATAGAGGCTTACCTAGCATGGAAGACTTCCTTCTATTAATAGGCTCGAAATAGGATTTATTTGGGGATCAAGTAAATCAAAATTTGCGAACAACTGCTCGAGCAATGGTAAAGCGATTGTCAATGGGATGAAAAGATGATTCAAACTAAAATCGAAGAGCACAGACAACTCAAAATACCTCAAAGCAACTCAGAGGGTGGTCTTCTCTGTTCAACACGTCAGTCTTTCCTGATTTTATTCCTAATTGTTTAGAGATTGCTCCAACCAAATTTAAGAGGGTAAAGGGCCGGTCCCTACTAATTTTTAAGCTGAAAACCTAAAAAAAACCGTATCTCCTTAAACTCTAAAAGATATTGCCAAAGAAAAGTCATGTAAATGACTTAATCTATTATTTCAGAACACATTTCTAGAGCCCTAATGGTCTTTAGAATCTTGCTGATGGGTCATAAACCTGCAGCCCATAGAGTAGATGTAGAATTGGGCCAAAACAAATGGTCTGTAAAACAAAGCTTGCCGCATCCCAGAGCCCAAAGACTGGTTGTAATAATGGGCTTCAGACACCGTCCATAAAACAAAGCGTATCATCATGACCAGCAGCCCATAGATTAGATGAGGAACTAGACTGCAAAAACTAAGCTTCCAGCTACCAACGGCCCATTTATGCATGGCAGAGTTTGATTTTTGTTTTGAGCGACGAAGAAAAAATTATCAGATAAATCACTCTTCCTGTCACCATCCAAAATGTACTATTATTGTAATCCTAACCGTTGAATAATTCTATCATTTGATACATTATTAATTATATCAAAGTTTTAGGTCCCAAATAACATTATCCAAAAATGCAGGGGTGTATATATAATATGGATTGTCCAAAAGTACAAATTCGAACATTAGTTATCCAATCCATCGCCAACAGCAATGGCTGTTCTCAACGTCTGCTTGTGTTCCAATCTCCCTCCAAATCCCAAACCCATTCTCTCCACAACCCAAGTTTCCTCTTTGCCCTCCCTACCCACCCACCGTATCCCCCAGGTACTCTTCTCTTCTTTCTCCTCTCAATCTCTGAAAAACTAATTGAACCTGATTTACAACTTTGCCAATTTGACGATACATTCTTTACAGGGTCTGAACCAGCCTCAGGCCTCAAATAATCTTGTATTCTCTTTGGGTGAATCGATCTCCAGAGCAAGCTTTCTCGCTCTTCTCTCTGCTTCACTCGTCTTCGCTGCCGATCCTGCACTCGCGTTCAAGGTATTTAAACCCTTTTGTCTTTCGAAATTATGGAGTAGAAATTGCTCTGAATTTGGTTTTTTGTTTGTTTTTATTGATGGAAATTTGATAATGTCGAAAAGGGTGGAGGTCCGTATGGCTCTGAAGTGACGAGAGGCCAAGATCTCAGTGGGAAGGATTTTAGTGGCAAAAGTTTGATCAAGCAAGACTTCAAAACGGTGTTTACTTTATAATCTGGCACAGCTTTGTCTAATACAAGTTTTATTTATACCTTGCCCTGAAACCTTAGTGAAGGAGATGTCTTCTGTAAGGGCTTGAATTAGCCAGCGAACCGTACCCACCAACTGAGCCAAGGTTATAGGTCGACAAACCATTTTTTTTTTTTCATTTGATGCCACACAGATTTTGACTATGAAATAAGGTTTGGGACCCTTGATTCCTTTATTTGTTTTTTAAACTCTCATTAAAAACGCTTTATAGAAGTCTTCAAGGACATTTTAAAGATAAGATATGGTCGCTATGACCTGCTACTGTTTTTTTTTTCTTGTTGCTTTCTTATTTGGGTTGGAGCTCATGGAGTTTGTGTATAATTTGTGTCAGTCAATACTGAGGCAAGCCAATTTTAAGGGTGCCAAGTTACTCGGAGCTAGCTTCTTTGATTCTGATTTAACAGGTAATTTTCTGTCCTCTGTTTCATATAATGTATGGTCACAATTTCATCCATTGCTACAATATATATAAATTGTCAGTAAGAATATATATTCAGGGTGCTTGGTCCAAGGATGCGTTTTCTTTTCATCTCTCATTTCACTTGTATGTGTAAAGGACAATTTGAACTTAAGATGCGCAAAAATGTGAGAAAAAGTTCTGAGACAGAGGAAAACATGATTACACAGAAAATCTTCACCATGGAGATCAAAGAGGATGGGGTCCAATTGACAAGGTCCCCCGGAGAGCAAGTCCAAGTAGAAGCAAGTAGAGCATGCTTTCTTGGGAAGTAGCAACTAAACTAAATTTGTGTCATGAAAAGAAGTTGTAGAGAAAGCCATAAATGTTCCGAGATCTATCAACATGAAGACATTCCTGACTAACCATTCCATAGGGAATGTTCCTGATATAGTGACCTTGTTCATGGTCACAGCCTAAACTATGATAAGATGAATATGCAAAACAAAGTCATAGCTCAGGATGAATCAAAAGTTTTCAGATTCTTCCAGATATTCCTTTGAGATACTGTGATTCTGTGAACTTTATTGGAGATATCAAGCAGCATGGGCTTAGAAAAGGGGAGGATTCTTCTGCTAAAAAAA
>CAUOFW020008799.1:0-15750 GCA_963454935.2 Ilex paraguariensis | reverse complement strand
GGAAGATGAGAGAATCCAACTTTTTTCAATCTTTTCTTTATAAGCACAAACTAACAAAGGCAACTCCACAATAAGAACAATCAAAAACAGTTGGTTTTTTGAATACCCAAATGCTGCTCCAGACCAATCACAGATTCACATTAGGTAAGGCCAGACGCAAATCCAACCAAACCCGATAAAACATGTGGTGAGACAACTGCATAGTCAATTTAACTAAGAGCTACCAGTAGAACATCCCAACCAACAGGTAAGTCTGTCACACCATTGTTTTGCAAATCCTAAAGAAAAAGAGTAATGCATAAGACAATGTATAAAGCACTTGATAAAAATCATAATATGATGCCTAAAGGACACAACCTAAGAAAGGATCAATCTACATGCCAGTCCTCGAAACTTGGCCCAGTTCCCAAACGTTACACAAAGGAAAAGCACATCATCTTCACATCTATAACATGCTACATAAACTTACAATCAGTTGACTCCTCCTCATCTTCATCACACCATTTGTTCCAATCAACCTTAAGGTAAGGAGCAGGTTTTTCTTCCGACTTTTGTAGTCTTTGCCACCAACCTTTCTCTGCTTTTTGGACTGAGCATAATATGTTCCTCAAGCCAACATTAGTTTTACAAGCCTGCACCGATATAGTATTCCAACCATTAAAAAGAATAATATGTATCTTTCAAAAAAAAATTTAAAAAAAACACCCAAAGAACCTTGTCAAACATGTCCAGTAAAGACCATCCATGACATGGATGCTATTGTACTAAGACATTTAAATTGCCATGCAGAAAGACCCAAAACTCATAAGAAGTGGAACACTTGTTACTATGAAATGACATAGCTATTCAGGTTAATGGCTTGGTCAATTTGAAAGAACCAAGATATTGGAGAATTAGAAGATCATGGATGATTCAAAATATTCTACATGACCGCTAAGAATAGGACAAAAGTGATAGGACAGACATACGTAATGTGGTTTTCCTGCATACAAGATACATTGCTGGGGATGGATAAATACGCATTGAAATGACCATCCTTTCAAAGATGCATTCGCCATGTTCTTACATCTCTCATCTTCATGACACACCAATTGTTCAATTTTGAGGTTCTCCACTCTCCCTTGGCACTTTTTTTTTTGGCAAGTAATGTTGGCACTTTTGCTTTTCAGGAATCTTAGTAATTGGGAGGTTACAGAACCTGCATCTTCCTCGTTTTATATAATGAGGGTTATCTTTCTCTATCCACCACAGATGAGAGACGTGGTGTTTCACTAAATCTTTTTCTCAATTCTCTTTTGCAAAGATTATTTCATTCCATTTTTCCTTGCTAATAAGATTTGAAGGACCAATGATCTCCCTAAAAACTTGTGGATAGGTTTTTGCTCAGTTCTTACCCCCCACCAGCCCCCCAAAAAAACTCTAATAGTAACCACACCAAACTAAATAAAAGCATTAGCAGGTTTGATCGATTGCATAACACATTACAGCGCCAACCAAAATGCAACGCTCTCATTTTGGCAGCTTTAGTGATATAATTTTACTTATCAAAGAGATTACTGATGAGTTTTTCAGCATTGAACACTAACCAAGTTGAGTATTCCAGCTTTAGAGACATTTTGGAACATTTAGCCACAGAAGTAGTAGTAAGAAAACCACGACTCTAAGGTTGAGCCATTTGAATATAATTTTAATCACTTTGATTGAAGGAATTCTAGAATTTTTCAAGGTCATACTTCGTGCGATGAAGAGCTCTAGGAAAGTATCATCATTGAGGTATCCATCACCAAAGATTTCAAGGTGATACACATGAATGTTATCATGACCCACTGGATGGCTATACCTTCAATCCCCTAAACAGGGAAGTTTCCTGGTATGATGAAAGCCTACAACCATGCAAAAATCAACTTCATTTTGATGGTTGTTCTCTTAAAGACCCAAGCCAAACTGGAGCTGGAAGCAATTTCAGAGATGATGCAGAGAACACTATTCTTCTTTTCTCTAAACTTGTCAACAAAGTTTTGGTATAATGAGGCAGGGATCTTAGCTATACCCAGTGTTATTTAAGGCGTAAAGCGAATCGAAGCGAACCGGTCTCCTAAAGACCTACGCGAGAAGCGAGAAGCGAAGCGAAGCGAATGCTTCATCAAAGCAAAGCGAATAATATAAAAAATAAGCAAATATTGTAGTTTAATACTGTGATTACTCCTAAATATTCAAGTGTTAACTTTACAAATACAAAATATTTAAATACAACCAAAATAATAAACATCAACATATTTTAAATAGAAAAGATATTAAATATTGAACATTATTGCATTCTAAAAATAATTAATTGACATAATCACGTCATCTAAATGTAAAACTGGCAAATGTAGGTTCGACTTCCACCATGATTGATTAATATCCCTACTAAACAGAGTACTCACAAATTGATTAATCAAATGGAGCATATAACAAATTGATTAATCAATTTGATTAACCAAGTAAATTGATTAACAAGAGCATTGACAACAAAATAGAACATTCAACATTATCTAATCATAATAAGACAGATTGTTTACATGATACTATTAGATAAATCAATTAATTTATTTTATAAATATACACATATAACATCATCTCTGCTAGAGTTTAGTTAATCTTAAGGAAGAAGAAGAAGAAGAATGAGGAGGAGGAGGAGGAGGAGGAGGAGGGGGGAGGGGGAGGGGGAGGGGGAAGGAGAAAATAAAAAAACTGCAGTCAGGCGTTCCCTTTTATCGCCTGACTTGCTTCTTCGCTTCGTCGCCGATGTTCGTTTTTTTCTCGCTTTACTTAACCTTACTTCGCGTGAGATGTTTAAGACAACTAAGGCTCGCTTCGCTTCACTTCTCGCCTAGGTGCTCTAAACTCGCTTTACACAACATTGGCTATACCTATATAGGAAGTCCGGAGGAAAACCTTCTTGCATGAGTCCTAGTGTTTAGGATGATAAAATTTGCAAAACAATATGAGATACCCATCCCTAGGTGTTCCTGCCACTGCAACTAATTAACAATTGTGACTCTGGACATTGCCATAGAATTTAAGGTAAATGCCAGTTGGATTTTTAAATCAACAGATTAGAGGTCCCTTCTAAGCTTCCTAGGGGCTGCTATGAGTTAAGATGAAGGTTTCCTTCCGGACCTGCATGGTAATTTTGTTGAGATTGTTAGGATAGTGTTAGGATAATAATTCATTCAGAATTATATTATTATTGATATGCCATGGTTATCTATTAGGTAAGTATAGATGTTTAATAAAGGACTTCAAAAAAAAAAGAGTTGAATGGCAAAATTAGAAAGTTAATGATTTTTAATTTCAGCTCTTAGTATTCAACAAATAGTTTGATCTAATTCAATTCTTAAATTTCAGTGTATAGCAAACAGTTACTAGATTAAGAAATTCAGCATTTAGTACTTAAAATTCAGATTTCAATTATCAATACTTAATTTTCAGTTCTATCAAACACCCCTTAGGGCCATTGATTCTTGGTATCCGAAGGCATGTCAATCTTCTTTGACATAATAATGCCAATTTTGGAGGAAAAGCATATAATCAACAAATTTCTGGCTTGCCTCCATTTTCCCTAACTCTTGGGATTACAATTTTAGCCCAATAGATAAAAATAAATGACCTTGAAAAAGGTAAAGCAAATGATCACTCATTGGAATTGTATGAATAAAAATCAATATTATGAATTCACGCGAATGAAGAATAGTTCCAACATAAGCAATGCAAAACCTCACCTCAGGTACAATTTTTCCGTAAAGCTCTATACTGAAGACAAAGGGTGCACCTTGCACACCCACAGCAGAGAAACTAAACAAACCCTGTGGCTCACATTTCACCGAAATATCTTTTGCATCAGGCAAAGCAATAGTCAGGTAAACCTTATCAGTGCGTTGAGCCCAAAGAACCTCTGGATGGCGACTGCATAATGACATATATTATATCAACTGTGTCATAGCTCTAATAATTAAATGTAAAAAAAATAGTGAAAAAAAGGGGGATCCCAACAGCTTCTGGTGAAAACACAGAAACAATCAGCACTTTTTAACTAATGCCAGACAAAAGAAGGTCCAAACTTCTCCCAAGTTCCATTTTCACATGTGCTATAAATAGCTATCCATACATAAGTACGCAAAGACAAATTAGCCACACATATACCTGTATCTGTGACATACATGAATATCTGTATATGTCTATATGTACACTAATGATGTATAGATAGAACTACTAGCCATAACTCATGTTGGAGCCACGATACAACATAAAATTCGAATGTCCAAAAAATTGATATCAACATAACCAATAACAATTTTTTTTTCCAAAAATTGACACAATTTACACAAAATACATGACCTCAAAAGTATCAACATGTGTATATTATTGTGTGTGAACAATGACTGAAATAAAAATTGTATTAAACCACAAATTAATAAAAAATTAAATAATTCAACTAGTGATAGAAATGGGTTATGTGATAGAAAGCAACAGAAAAAATGTAAACCCTAACACGGCCAGAGATTAGGGAAGATGCAATGATTTTTGTAACAAAAAGGAACTAATTTCAAGTGATAAGGAAAACCCAACAGAATAATTCATTTTCATCCAGAAACCATAGCAGAGAATTGAAAAGGAAATGTTGTATAGCTTGAAATGTATATTTTCTACCTCATTTTGTACGAGAAATTGCAAGTCCGAACAGAGGCTAAACCCTAACCCGCCGAATCAAAAGTGAGTCTCGAACTCTTCTCAGAAAACCAGTGCCTGTGACAGAAAGAGTGAGCACTGAGCAGCGCAACCGAACGACTCTAAGCTGCAGACTGCAGTTGTGCGCTCGTCACTAGTAATTGAAAGAGGAAAGGGGGAAAAAAGTTGGGTGTCAAAAACATAATCAAGAATAATTAAAGAAATGAAATTAACTTTATCATTAATGGTTTTGCTCTCGTTAAAAAGAGGTAATTACACAATACCCCCTAAACTATTGATCATTTATGCATTACTTCCCTTAATTGTGAATTGTGCAACTAAACCCCCACCCAAAAAAAAAAAATTTCCACCTCATGGCTAGTTTTGTGTACGAGACTAGTGCTCGGGTCGGTAGAAAATATGAAAAGTAAAACAAATATATTTTTTATTTCCTGAAAAATTATGAATGATATATTTTTTTTTTTCTATGGATGAACGGTGAAAATGATTAATTTTTTTATATTTAATATTAATGAAAAAAATTGAAAGATAAAAATAATATACATACATAAGTTAATCCATCAGAAGATACATAAGTTAATACATAAGATACAACGGCTCCCTGGCAACACTGATCTCCTCTATCTCTCTCTCATCTCAGTCTTCACTTCTCACACACTTTGTCATTCACGCCGGACTGGCAGCGAGTCCCCTCTTCTGCGCAAACACCCTCCCCCAGCCTCTTCTGCGCAAACACCATCCCCTCTCCTCCCCTCTTTGTGTTTCTCCCTCCCCTTAATCACCACCTCCTCTCTCTCTCTCTCTCTCTCTCTCTCCCGCATCAGCCCCAACAGCAGCGACGACGCCAAAATAGCCACCACCACTCTTTTCTCACTCTCCAGGTATGTTTCCTCTCTCTCTCTCTCTCTCTCTCTCTCTCTCTCTCTCTCTCTCTCTCTCTCTCCTTTTTTCTCTTCCATCTTTGGCTACTACCTCGACCACACCCCTTTTATCAGACCACACCTATGCCCACAGCTCCAATCATATAGCATATGAAGTGTTTGTTGAAATGCCATATAGAAATACTGGGCAATAAATTTCTTATTATATTTAAGTCCAAGTTTGATGGTAATTTCTCTTTCTCATTCTCTCGCCCTCTTCATATCTCCTAGCCCTTTCTTTGTCTTCATCACACCCATAGCACACACCCCCTACCCACAACACAACACGCACAAATACACACAGAGCACACATAAATACACATACCCACAAATTGAAATAGCATACACAAAAGTCGTTAGTTAGGTGTTGATTTGCTGTCAATCATAATGGGCGTCAAGTGTTTGTGTTGATGCCTAAGAGAAATATTGTATACTCCACAATTCTTTTTTCTTTTGATCGGTAAATGTGTTCCCATTTTTTGTAGGTATGATGTGTTGAGATTATGTTTCAATTAACTTTTGTTGAGTTTTATTGAAATTGAGGTATTGTGTGGATTTGGAATTGCATTTCTCTTGCTTTAACAAGAGCTCATATCACAACTTCCAAGCTAGAGAATACTTTTTATTTTGAGAAGAAAATACATTGGAAAGACTCCAACTTCCAAGCAATTGGATTTGTATTGATTTCATAGCTCAAAAAGTGGTTCTTTGTAAACAATGGGTCGGGTCAAACCTTTGTATTTTGTATCAGGTCAAAACAATGGATTTGTATTGATTTATGTTTATTTTTATTTCTGTTTTTGACCCGATACAAACCTTTGTTAATTTTGGTTCTTAAAAAGAATGAAAGAAGCTTGCAGGTCACCAAGCAACTGAGCAGCCTGCATCTTCCCCATAATTGTCAATCAACAGACTTCTAACTCTCAAGGCAGGGAGACTCCTTTGATCTTGCATCAGCAGCACCCTCACCACAGCAGGCAGATGCACAGAACCAGATAGATCAGTGGAAAATCTGTCCTGGAATGCCTTATTAGCCAAACAATCTGCTACCGCATTTGATTCCCTGAATACATGTCCCAACTGAAAATCCATACACCCCACCCTAAAAGCTCCTAATTTTATTGATTGCTATTATTCTTTTGCTCGAAAGTTGTATTTAAATGCACATACATTGGATTGGGAATATGTTATTCTAGAATTGAAATTAGAGTACTTAATCGAATTTAGTTTTTTAGTCGGTTGTTTAACTTTTTGTACTTTTTATAAATTGAATGTAATTGGTAATCATGTATTGTCTTTAAGGAATTCATTTATGTTGTGACGATTTTTAATAAATGATTTCGTTTTGATGTCTGTGGCGTGATTGTGTGTCCTATTTGGTGCTTATGAATCGTGTATACAGGTTTAACTTTTTTGGTATACTATTTTTAGAGGAAATTCTATCTAAACATTCCTGCCCATTCAACTATCAAGGTTAGCTACTATTGTATTGCTTGAGAGTGGTTTTGTTTTCTAGCATATGTTGGCTATTTTTTATAAACTTGGTGGTGGTTATGTCTTCCATGTAATGCTGCTTGAGAAATTTTTTTCCTTATTAATAATTATTTGGGATTCTTGAAGATATTTTTGAGGTTAATTGCCAGACATGCAATGTAGTATCTATATTTGTCCACCAATTTATTTGTTTTTCCATGCATTCATAAAACTACACCTTATTGAGACCTTTTGTTATTAGGTTAGCATTAGGTACAATTTGCACCGAGTTTTGTAAGTAGGTTTGATTTTATGTGAGTTTTGTAATAGGTTCAATTTGTTGTGATTTTTGTGATTTATGATTGCATTTCTTTTGCTTGAATTGATTATTTGGTGCACAAACATTTGGAGCTGAATGGTTTCGTATCTTTTGGTTCCGAATAATTAGGCGAAGTTCTCATTATTATTTTTCACAAAATGTTAATCTATTCAAAGAGCAAATAAATGTTACTTTATCAGTTGTCTTAAGAGTTTCAACATCGCTCTCACGTTTTTGGGTAAAGGTTGAATGGTTACTTAGCGAGTTTTCTATGTTTTGATTTTTGCCAACACTTTTTCTTAACTTTTTATTTTTTATTTCAGGTTTTGTTAAAGGCGTTGACCATCACAACAGTGAGCGCGAAGATTTTCTCAATATTTGCTGCAACATATTCCTATTGGTAATTACTTCAAGTAAATTTAGCCTTTTGATAGTCTATTGCAAATTGATAATCATAGTACTAGCGATTATCCATGCCTAAAGGCATTGTGCAATTTTAAAAAATTGAATATTGATCAAAAAAACATAAAAAATCATGTAATTAATATGGACACACAACCTTCGTCGGCCAGGTACACCTCTCTCACTCTCTCTCTCCACCCCATTTCACACTCCCAGTGATGTCGACCAAGCCAGTAAAGCCCGTTTTCTCCCCTTCTCTCTTCTCACACCCAAACCCCATCTATCACACCCACGCACAACACACATGGTCGATTCGTTGAGACACACACCTATCTCCACAACCTCCCTCTCTCTATCTCTCTCTGTCTCGCTCTCGCTCTCATGCTCAAAATGGCATTGTCAACGATGGCCTATAAACTATTCGACAAAATTCCCCCAAAAGATCTTGACTTAGCGTGCATAAATTAGATGAGTGTTTGATAAATTATATTTTGAGTGGTCGAGATTTCAGCGTGCATATGTGATTTTGGTGATCTTAGGCAAGAAGGGGTTCTCTGGTGTTGGCTCAGACGAAGAAGGGGTTCTCTCTATCGATATATAGATAACACCTAACCCACACACACAGAGAGCAGCAACAGCCCAGGTACAGAACACAACAGAGGTACAAAACATACACACTACGTCACCCACTAATTTCACAACACACAAACACAATTAATCGATATAGAGATAACACCTAACCCACACACTCACACACAGCAGCAGCACACAAAACACACACTACATCACCTAGGTACACCTCTCTCTCTCTCTCACAACACATACACACACAGAGCAAACCCACAACACAACACACACAAACAAACCCACAACTGAATGTTATATTTCAATTTTTATTTTTTTTTGGGTTTTTGAATGTTATTTTTTTCAATTTATTCTTTTTTTAATTATGATATAAGTTTATAGTGTCTTGATTTGATGAATGTTAGGGTTATTTAGATTAAGATGTGTTAATTTATTTTACTTCCATAATTTTAGAGATTGTGTGTTAATTAGTATGAAATAGGTTTTTATGAGGTCTTGATTTGATCTATGTTAGAGTGAAATAGGATGTATATGTTAAAAAAGAATTAAAGATGAAAGTGAAATAGGATGTAATTCAAAGGCTTTAAATCTTTGTTATGAACGTTTTACGCCACCGAATTGGTAGATGAAATTTCTCAAAGAGTTGTGAACAACCACAACGAACATTTTGTATTGGATAGATTGCTTTGTGGGTAATGCGATTGGGATTTTGGAATATTAATATGTTGAATTGGACAGATTACTTTATTTTTTTGGTGATTGTAGTGGGTTACATGAAGGGATCGACAATAATAGTTTTTGGGAAAGAAAATAAAATTTCTTAATATGGGTATCATACTTTATACTTTATGTTTAGCATAGTTCATTTTGGTTCATTTCTTTTCATTTTTGCAATTGAATTGAGCAATTAGCAATTAAAAGTAGAATTTTTCTTGAATTTACTTGGAATTGAGTATGATATTTGTGCGTGAATTTTGGTTTAGCTTTGTGGCAAATTATTCTGCTCCGGTACCGTAAAATAGATTGACAACTTGATTGTTCTAGTCAATTTCAAGGTATTTTTCTTGAAAATTAGATTTATATGTCGGAGCTCAGAGCTTGAAAATCTATATAATAAAACAGAAGAGAGTTTGAAATTTTATCCTACACACAGTTCCCCCCCCCCCCAAAAAAAAAAAAAAACCATCTTATCACACTCATCACCTCCCTCTTAACGTTACACTGCCCCCTCACCTGCACACCCCAATACACAGATGCCTGGAGCACCACGCTTGTCAAGCGCTTTTCCAATTTTCACTCTTTCCTCTACCGGTCACCCAAATTTCTCTTCCCCATTCTCTCATTTCTAATCTAATCCTTCTTTCTTCTCTCTCCACTTTTTCTTCTCTTCTCTATTTGCTCGAACAGCCACCCACCACTCTCACGCCGGCCAGTAACCCACCACTCTCACGCCGGCCAGTAACCCACCACTATGGAGAGCAGCAGCGATTCAGGTTCCCTCTCTCTCTCTCTCTCTCTCTCTCTCTCTTTTTTGTCTTCTCTACAGCACCACACACATCACACAACACACGCACCCAACACACACACACACCATATTTTACTTTATTTTGATTATTATGTTTTTGACTTGATATCTAGAGTAAGATTGAGCTTATGAGAAAATATGGAATTAGTTACAAAAATAAAATGAATACTTTAAAGTTGATGCATGATGAAGATATGCTCGGATGGTTGGAAATCATGAAATCATTTTTTCATTGGATTTCAATTCATTTTCATTTTTGGTTAGATGAAGGAAATACGGATGAGAATAAATTATAGCCGATATTATTGGGAATACCTACCCTTAATGTTGGTCACAATAACGTAGCACTGCTAAGAAGGTACCTATTTCTTTTGATATCCATCAAAATGAATACACAATGTTGATGCTAGCTATATTTTTTCCATGTTTTATTCTTTGGTGGTACTAATGATGGTGGTTGAAGTCTAGGCTTGCTCATGTAGGACTATTTCCACCAACATATGATATAAAATACTGTAAGTTTGCATATATAATGTTCTTTTCATAGGAATAGGTGAACTTTTATGAGTTTATCTAAAGAAGCATGTGACACATGCTTTGTGGATTCATATGCATTGGACTTGGTGATGGAATTTTAATCCTATGTTATTTGGGCTATTTAGTTTTTGGATGATTTGGACTATTTAGTTGACCTTTTTATTCTTCATTTTTTGGGGTACTTATTTGGACTGTTGGTTCAAGTAGTTCTTTATGTCAATCTACATGTATGATGGTGATGGTTTTTTTACCATATATTGGTATTCGTATATAAATGACTAGCTGTTGCTACCTGTTGTTCTTGGTGAACTTCGTATGCTCCTCAACCCACATATTGATTTTTTGGAATTATTAGCAGATTCTCTCTTTAATGTGTGTATCAACTATTCTAAATGAGGAAAACATTATTGCTCAAGTGAAAATAAGGTTATTGGATAGCTCTAAAGAGACTTGGATTTGCTTCATCATGGAAGAATTTCAAATGTGTTTGGTTGTTTATGAGTCCTAGAACTATGGACAAATGGCTTTTGTGGAGTGATAGTTGGTGTAAAGCCATTTTTGATTGTTGAAGCCTATTTTGAGCCCGCTTATACATCACTGCAACACCATTAATTAGTTGTAAAATTGGATACATACTTGAAATTTATTGGGTTGGTTGAAGTATATGAATCACTGATGCTTATTACTAATTTTTTATTTAATTGACTTTATACATAATATATTTTAATTTTAGATTTGTTGTGAAACATATATCTTAATAAATTTAAACATATATTTTAATTTTTTGATCTATAGTAAAATTTTTAGTTCTTTTATGTTACATATTTGCATTGGGAATAGTTGATTTTGTTCTGATTCTTTACTTTTGGGGATTGAACATCAATGATATAAATACCAAAATTTGAATTTTTTTCATCTTTTGTTGATTTTTTAACCAAGAATTAGACATTTTCGAATTTTGTAAATTTTGTTGTATTATTTCTCTCTTTTTTTTGGCCCAAATTCATGTTAAGTGAAGTCTCATTGTTTTAGGCCAAGTGGGAATCAATGCAATGCAGGCTTTTCCTGTTGCTTTTCCTGTTGTGTTGCCATCTGGACGGGATTGGAGTGAAGTCTCAAGTGTAAATATGGTGCATGAATTGGATTGGTAATGAAGGTGAGGTCTCCATAAGGGAGGGCTGACTAGCATGTTGTGATTAGTATTCTATGTTTTTATTATTGATAACATTATTTTCATTTATTATGCCTTTGATTCACACCTATCCCCCCCCCCCCAAAAAAAAAAAAAAAAAACAATATAAGACAGTTTGATTTTTCTTGCGCCTTAGTTATTAAGAGGAGACTTTATTTCGAAAATACAATTAGTTTTGACGATTTTTAAATAAATATTTTTTTACTTAATATTGGCAATTTATTTTTTACATAGTGCCTTCGGGCACAAACATGAACTGAATGATTTTTTTGTTATACAGTGCCTTCAAGCATGAGTTGTATATAATTAATTTTTGTTCCATAAAATTGAAATTAATTTTTATTCCTTATATTATTTTCAGGCATATATGGAATCATGCTTGGGGTTGTTTTCCAGTGAAGTTATACAAAAATAATATTCAAGCCTTTGATCCCCATTAGGCCTACAGTAACCCCTTTTTCATCCATTTCTTTCATTTTAAAATTATAGATTGTTTTTTATCTATTTCTTTCATTCTCTCGGAATCATGGATTCATTTTCTATTTTTTTCAATAGATTGGTGCATAAAGTATTGGATAAATGTTGTTTGTTGAAATCTTTGGATTGAAGCATTGAGTATTCTTGGGTGCATGCAACATGAATATTTTTATTATGGAATTCATATGTTGTTATGGACTTCATTTACGTACTTGCGTTAGGTGGTAAATGGTTGTATTAATCAAAATTGTGGCGTGATAGTTAGATATTTAGTAACCTTTTTGGGTATGAGAATAAATTGTGTATATAGATTGAAAATTTTCTAATGTCCCATTTTTAGGGGAAACTTTGGCAATTTTTTTTTTTTTTAAATATACAGAGGGTTTAACTTTTTGTCCAATAAATTTATTGCTAATTGTTGGTTATGTTTTGGTTATTCAGCGTCTTTAGGCACAAACACAAGATCAATTGAACCAATCATTTTGATTTGTTTCAGTTTTGCTTAGATTTTGAACTTATTGTTATATCAATTTTTATATGGGAGCTGATATCAATTTTTTGAATTGCACAATTTCAGGCACAGATTATGGGAACAGTTTAGACTTTCAGCTTAATACATGTCTGAGTTCAGTGTTTGATTATTTCTTGTCCAAATTCAGCGCTCGATGTTTTTTGAATTGCACCATGCCTTCAGGTCCGGGTTATTCCTAGTCCATATATAAGATTAGTGTATATATTATACACCATGTCATTATGATATATGCGTCATGTGTTTTAACAAACACAAATCACATAAAAATACATCTATTTTTTTATTTGATTTTTAAATAAAAAATAAACACACTAATGTACAAATACACACATAGAGTGTTAATAATTTAACTCCACCGATTGGTATATGAGTTTGAGTTTAGGTGTTTAATGTAAATAAGTAATTAGTTAAAGGTTAAAGAAGTAAATAATATATTTTTATCCAACGTGAGTATCATATTTCTCCAAATTTTAGAAGGATTGATTTTAATGAGTTTGAAGGAAAATTTATTTATCTACTTTTTTATCCTTCATATTTTTTTTTCTTACCAAACATGATGTTTTATTTATCTCTACAATTTCTCATTATTCTATTTTTTCATCGTACCAAACGAAACATAGAACCTGTTTTGGTTCCGAAATTAGGTCATACTTTTTGCAATTTTAGTATTTTGTTTATGATTAATAATTTTGAATTAGGGTCGAATATGTTGTCTGGTTAGTCTGGAATTTTTGGGGAAGTTCTTACTCCTAAATTGCTTTGTGATATACTAAATTTTTTTAGGGTTTTATTTCATTTTCTAAATTCTTGTACGAATCTTTGTTAGACACAGTTCATAGTGTTTTTTTATGAGTAATAATATTTAGATTAAAACTTATAATAGCATTTAAAGTTGGTTTTTAACAAAAAAATTCAACTTAATTTAAAATTGGATTGTATTCGGATTGAGCACAGTCGAATTTATACTGAATTTACAAATTTGAGTTTAACTTAATTTGTTTATATCAACCTATCTCGAATCTGCCAAGTCAAAATTAGAGTAAGAACTAAACTCAAGTATCAACCTCAAATCCGAAACTCACAAATTCAAATTCGTCGGAGCTGTTTGATAACATCACTTTTGGCTTAAAACTAAATATTTTGAGTATTTAATATATTAAACTCGTTTCATAATCTAAAACTCATAGTTAGGGGTGTCAAACGTGTTAGGTTAAACGGGTGGTGGGCGAAAAATATATAAACTCGTACTACGTTTAATAAATGAGTAAAAAACCTCAACACGAACACGACCCGTTTAGTAAATGGGTAACACGACTAATTTAACCCATTTAATTTAAAAAATATATATTAACAAATTTTAATACTTCCACTTTTTTTTTTATTGTCAATTGCACTTACCTCAAAAAAAAAAAGAATTTTTAACAAAATCTCATAAAAATAAGACTTGAAGGCTTAAAAAAAAAAAAACAAGAGACTATTGTTTTTTATAGGCAACTCAACCCTCCCTATCTCCCCTCATTTTCCAATAAGGGACAAAAATAAAAGGTATTGGTTTGTCTTTGTCTTTGAAGTGCTTCTTATCTCATATCTTTTGTCTTTTAACTACTACTTTACTTCTTTTTTTAATTGATTTCTTTACTTTTTTTTTTTTTGCTAATTTTTTAAAATAATTATTAATTTATTATTATATTAATTTTATTTAAACCAGGTAAACATGTGATAAACGGTTTGACAAGTCTCACTCGAACACGACCTGTTTATTAAACGTGTTTGGCGTGTCAACCCGTTTATCACCCAAACCCGTTAAAATCTCATCCAAACCAGCTTAATTTGTGTTGATTCGTATCGGTTAATCGTGTCGTGTCAAATTTTGACAGCCCTACTCATAGTACTTAATATTTTAAGCTCTTCTGAAAAATACGCTAAAATTTTAAATAGCAACCCACCTACTTATCAGTTAATGCTGAAAATATTAGTCAGTAAGGATTTTATCAATTTCTCATACTAAGACAAGTATACCCTCAACACCATTGTGTTATCACCACAACCACCAACACTATCACCCCCACCACCACCATTGTACCACTGCCACCACTACCATCGGCACCATCGCTGCCATCACTACCACCATCACCACCACCATTGTGCTACCATCACTGCCACCACCATTTTTGCCACTACCTCCACCACCATTTTCGCCCCCCCACCTTCATCACCATCATTGCCACCACCACCACCATAGTATTGCCACCACCATCACCATTGTAGCCACCATCATCACCATCACCACCATTGTGTCACCATTACTATCACTACTATTATGTCACTGCCACTACCACTGTTATTGTTGCCACTATTGCCACAGTGTTGTTGCCACCATCACCATTGTTGTCACTACCACTATCATTGTTCCATCGCCATTTACCATTATGTCACCCCCACTACCACCACCATCGCTGTCACCACCATTTTATGATGGGGGTGATAGGAACAAGACAGTTGCGAAGAGATGGTTAAAGAGAATGATAAGATTAGAATAATAATAATTTTCAAATTTCAGTTTCTTATATTTGTCAAATTGTTTGATTAAATTGAATACTTAAATTTTAGTTGATAACAAACAGTCTGCGAATTAAAAAATTTAGCATTCAACACTTAAAATTTAACATTCAGTTTTCAGTATTCAACTTTCAATTTTATCAAATACCATCTGAGTAAAATTTAAGCATGAGTATTTCACGCATCGAAGGATTCAAATGGAAGTTACAATTGGATTGATGTCGAATAGAGGGATTTATAATTTAGAATTTAACTTAGCAACGCTCGAATTGGGAGTGAAATTCACACCAATAGGCATTTCTTCAATTTATCTTTTTAGCAAATTATGTATTATTAATTTAAGTGTAACTTATTATATAAAAAAAGATTCACTAATAAATGATAGGTGATTTCCTTTGTCAAAGAAGAAAATAAAAAAATGTGTATTAAAAATTTTTTTTGATCCCACCTCAAATTGCACTGCAAATTGTTTTTCGGGTTGGATATCTACTATTACTC
>CAUOFW020008798.1:0-15756 GCA_963454935.2 Ilex paraguariensis | reverse complement strand
TCCTATTGAAGGATTAAAGCTATTTTTTTCTTTGGCACCTCCAAGCCAAAGGAAGACAAGGTCCACTACGCATCCTCAGAGTCTAACTGGATGACTCATATTCGAGCTTACCTAGAGGAGGGCATTCTCCCAGATGATCTGGTGAAAGCCAGAAGGTTGAGGATGAGAGCATCTAGGTATGTCATTCTGCAAAACACACCTTTACAAAAAAAAGTTATTCTCCCCCACTACTCCGCTGTCTCACCCCTGAGGAGGCCGACTATGCCATGAGGGAGATCCATGAGGGAATATGTGGGAATCATTCAGGAGGACGTGCAATAGCCCATAAAGTAGTCAGACGGGGATATTATTGGCCCACCGTAATTAGAGATGCCCATAACTTTGTCAAAAGATGTGATAAGTGCCAACGCTTTGTAACTGTGCCCAGACAGCCGCCAGAGGAGTTTACCACCATTCGGAGCCCCTGACCTTTCTCCATGTGGGGGATCGACATTCTAGGTCTCTCCCTATGAGTCGAGGCCAGTACAAGTTTGTAGTCATAGCCATCGACTATATCACTAAATGGGCAGAAGCTGAAGCCTTAGTCAGAATCACAGACCAGAAGATAAAAGAATTTATGTGGAGGAGTCTAGTTTGCCGCTTTGGTATACCGCATGCCATTATAAGTGACAATGCCAAGCAGTTTGACAACAAACTCTTGAACAACTTCTGTGCAGACTTCTAGATCAAATAACCCCACTCCAGCCCTGCCCATCCATAAGCGAATGGGCAAGTAGAGGTCATTGTTAAGACCATACTCCGTAACTTGAAAGCCAGACTGGAGACTGCAAAAGGTAAGTGGACAGACGAACTCCAAGGAGTTCTATGGGTCTATCGGACGACACCAAGAAGTCCTACGGGCGAGACCCCTTTTTCTCTAGCCTATGGGACAGAGGCAGTGATACCTGTTGAAATAGGGGTACACTCCCATAGGGTACAACACCATGACCCTACCAATAATGAAGAAGGTTTGTGCATCAACCTCGACTTGGTGGAGGAGGAGAAGGAGATAACCAAATTTAGGAAAGCAGAGTACAAACGTCGCATGACCAAGTACTACAACTCAAGGGTGAAGCCTCGTGCCTTCTTACCTGGAGACCTGGTCCTCAAGAAGATCATCTTATCTACCAAGGACTCTTGGGAAGGAAAGCTGAGACCCAACTAGGAAGGACCCTACACGGTTACAGAGGTGGTAAGGGCGGGTACCTACAGAATCCGAAATTTTGAAGAAAAGGTCTTGACCCAGCAGAGCAACAAAATAAATATTACCAGTAGTTGGGGGCAGTGAGTTATAAGTTGGCGGTCGCCATTTAGACTTTTTACCTTTTGGATAATTTCCTATGTTAGTCAATTTTTTATGTCGGTCGATTCTCTTCAAACATTTAATTTGAATGATGGAATAAAGTTTTGCAATATTTTCTTAAAAAGAAGATTGTATTTCATTCAAAAATCATGAAACCTTTACAAGAAATATATTTCATTCAAAGTCTATGAGACCTTTGCAAAAATATAGAAAATAATCTATCAACAAAAAGCACAAAAGTGCCACCTCGCTATCAATGCTCATTGCCTCTGCTCCCATTGCTGGCATCCTCCTCATCGATCTCCGGGGGCTCGTAAGATTGAAAGCAAGAAAAGTTATAGACAAGGAATGCTGCTAACACCTTCCTCCTAAGCTCATCGTACCCGCAATGAAGGCACTGACCCTAGTTCTCTCAGCAGCAACCCTTGTCCTCCTCATCTCCACTTCTGCCCTGGTAGCTCTCTCAAGTGCTACATGAAGGTCAGCCTCAACTCCTGTGTGGCATCCTCTCTTGCCTGAAGCTCAAGTCTCAGTTGCTTTGCGGCATCCTTTCGTGCATGTAGTGCAAGCTCCGTGGTATCTTCTCGTGCTTGTCGCTCAAGCCTAAGCCACTCCTCAGCGGCCTCATGTGTCTGCCTCTTCATTGCCTGACCATCAACTGTCTCCCTAATCTTTAAGGTGTTATTAAACAAGCAGGGCAGGGCAACAGCCACCTACAGGCGTTCAAAGATGAAAACACAAAGAAAGTCATAACTAAGCTAAGACATGACAAAAAAAGCCAGATACAAAGTAGGAGTACAGAACATACCAAAACAAAGCCCTCTACAATGGCGTTGACCACGCTCTTCGGACCTCGAGAGGCCACCTCTTGAGCTTTGATGATAGACACGAAATCGCAAAGTTTCTCCCATGCCAACCTCATGTCCTGTAGCATGGACCCCGAGGCATCACCTACAGCAGGACATATTGACAGACCCTGAGTCCTGGCAAAAGACGACACGGAGCCTCAGCCCCCGCAGTAGTGCTAGAACCATCTCGGGGAGGTGAGGGGACATCAATCAAAGAGGGAAGGGGTGTAGCATCGAGCTCTACCTCTATGTGATTAGCCTAGCCCGTGGAGCACAGAGAAGGACTAGGGGCACTAGACTTCACCCTCTTAGTAGGAGGAGGAGACGCCACTCTAGAGGCACGCAATGACCCCACTAACGACCTATCGATAGGGGCACCTGCAGAATCAATGTAAGCCAAAAATCCTACATTACTGTGTTTTCAAAAAGACAAGTAGAGAGGTCAATACCTTTCTTCCTCGGCCTAGAAAGAGCAATGGAAACACCAGCTGTCGACATAATCTCAGAAAACTCCTTCGTTGGATTGTCATGAACCATTTGGAGCATTCTTTCCTGATCCGTGGATAAAGTCAGCGGAGCTACAAGAATAGTCACACTATAAGAGCAAATACTTGAGGATTAAGACAAAAGTTATAAGTAAAATTCTCACCTAGCTTGGTCTTCGGGATTGTATCCCATCGAGTGGGCACCATGCTGCGATCAGACTCGGAAGCCCACTCGCCTCCAGCGAGGAAGAATTTTCTCTTCCATTTATGAAGATCGGACGTAAGCCTTGCAATGAACTTGCTCGATCTCAGAGCAAAGCGGTACCACCCGTGGTGGGGAGTTGAGTTCTCTAGAAGCACATATGTAGCTAGAAATTCTTCGAATAACGGAGGGACAGTAGCATTGTGCACCTACCGTCACAATGCAAAAAATGCAGAAATCACCCTCCAACCATTGAGAGCCAACCTCCTTGGAACCAGTGACAAAATGCCCGAGAACTCGACATATAGGCCCGGGAATAGGGAACCGCATGCCCGCGTCCAACATGCCCTCATAAACAACAATCTCGTCCAAAGAGTCGCAGTATGCAGACTCGTTGGACTCAGCACAACGGCAAGTCACGCAGGGTGGAATACGATATGTAGACACTATGGCAGCAATGTCATCATCACAGTCAAGGGAACTAAGTATAGAAGCTACCATGGAACCATTGCCTCCCTCAGCACTTGGACCTCCATCAGGATCCCCAGTAGTCTCCCTCTTGCCTGGATGAGCAACCGCAAAAACAAGTTCAGACCATTGTAAAGAAAATAATAATGTCAACCGAAGAGTAAAAAGAATATTGAGAAACATACCTCATGAGCTCATATTGTCCAAGCCATTGATCATCCGCTTCATGGCCTCATGGAGAGGAGACTGAACCATGCTTGGAGTACCGTATAGGGAGCCTAGGGCACCGCCCAGTGCACCATGGGCGCCGCTTAGTCCATAACAGGCACCTCTTGTCTCTTTTGAGGACCCATTTTGCAGCTCACCCACGCCTAGGGTCTCTTTTGATGCACTGAAAGCATTAATTGAAGTCTCATTGCTCGTACCCAATCTCGCACCAAGAATACCGAAGGATCTTTCGCCAACTGTGGATGCCTCAATGACACTGCGACTGACAACGGAGACCCTAGGACCAAGGCTGTCTATAGGACATGCCCCTTGGGCGTCGCCTCCTCCTTGCTACTCTCCTGTATGAGCCTTCAAGCTCCTAGTCCCCATTCTCACTTTGATTTGGGAGAAAAAGATTAGAGGAAAAAACTAAGGGAGAAATGGTGGTGAGTAGTGTTGAATAGTGAGAAAGGGTGTTGAATAGTGAGAAAGGGCGTTGAATAGTGAAAAATAGTGTTGAATAGCGAGAAAGGGTGTTGAATAGTGAGAAAGGGTGTAGAACAGTGAACTTTATGGTGATGAACGGTGAACTCTATGATGATGAACCGTGATAAATGGAGTTGAATAGTGAACCCTTGAAAGGCCTTTAAATTGGGAATGAATGACTTCTTGAGGAAGCCTTGATAAAGCTTCTTGAGGAAGCTTGATGAGTTAGCTTCTTGGGGAAGCTCAATGAAGTAGCTTCTTGAAGAAGCTTGGAGGGACAATCTTTGAGAAAAGCCTCCAGAAGTGAGAAAAGAATGAGGACGGTGAGAATAGTGACCTCTATTTATAGGCGAATAACCAATGTAAAAAAAAAATTGGTATCGAAAAGTTCAGCGAGTCCTTGAGGATGAAAAATACCATGGGGAGCAAGAAAAATTCTGACTCACCCAGATGAAGATGAAGCACATGCCCACAACACCTTTATCTCACAAAAAAGTCAGAGGTTTGGGGTATTGGGGGCATATGATGAGCCCGAATTTGACTGGGTCAATCCCAATTTAAAATAAACTGAGAAAGCCCAAAGAAGAGCCCAATCAGAACTAGGTCAACCCAGAGGAGGAAGTCCAAAACACCAAGAAGGGACTAGTGCTCAAATGAGTCAAGAGGCCAGCACCTAGAAAAAGGGGGCGCCGCCCATAGCCCTTAAGAGGGCGTCGCCCAAGGGTCCGCAATAGGGCGCCGCCCATGTGGTCTCCAAGGGGCGTCGCCCATGGGCTGGGTCTTTGCCACGTCTCCGTCCTCTGCTTTCTCCTCCTCAGTTTTCCTAAGCACCAGTGGAAGTACTTCGACTCAAGTCCAATACACTCCAACTCAAACCTAGAGGATCAAGCCCAATCCAACTCAGTATCTTCCTCCGACTGAATAAGGGCACGGGGGAAAGAATATTGGGATACATAAATCTAATCCTATTAAAATTGTACTTACCAAAATGGTAGAAACTCATTCCTTACGTCACCGTCTTAGTGAACTTATATATTGTAAATCCTCTACACATAGAAGGCATCACCTTGAAGTCTCTACATATCTTCCTAAGCACATTGTTCTTTCTCTCTTTAAGCATTGCAATACTCCCAGAACTACTTTCCCAATCACATTATTCATCAATAAAAGACTTTGGCTACCGCTGCCGTTCCCGAGAATGGATTAAGACATCTGGACCGAACTATTATAAATCTCTTTGCTGGCTCTTTATTCATTATTTTATCATTAATTACTTATTTACTGCTCATCGATTGCCCCCGTTCATATTATTGGCTGTTGATTTTGTACAATACTAATTTGTGCATCATAAGGTACTACCACAATTCTCTAAGAATCCCAATTTTTTTAATTGAAAATAAAAAAAAATGAATATAACATCATGTTTGGTTATAAACGGCAAAACGATAAAACAAAATAAAGGAATTTGTCTTGCTTTTGGACTACCAAAATTGAGCACAAACGTAAAGAAAGTATAAGCACATGTGTTCTAATATATGTTATTAAGTTTTATAAGCTTTGATTCTATTGGTATATGTTAGATATAATGGATTAGTCAACTTTGTAGGACGGTATAATACTAAAATATAATATTATTAATATTTAAATATATAATATAATTTATTGATCTAATAGCATAACGGCTGACATATTAAATTACGTCAAACTTTTAAATACATAAATATTACTCAATGCTAACATAGAATGAAAACTACCAAAATTTTAGGATACATTACACCTTTGGGATTCACTTATCACTCTTTCGGTAAAATCTAAACTTACAACACTGAAAAAAAAAATTGGTCACTTTTCGGTACAATATGACAAAAATGAACAGCGTGGTAATCTAACTCGAATTCATATCCCTTCTAATACACTTTTTTTTTTTAATTTTTTTCTTGACATATTATTTTTAAGTGAAACTTTCAACTACATCCCTTTTAATTCACCATATTTTCAATGACATCCTCTATATTATAAAAAAAAACCACTATTTATATTTGAACATCATTGACACCCCTGTCATTAAACCACTATTTATAACAAAAATAAATTATCTAAAATACTAAAATTGTCCCTACATAAATCCTAAACAATCTTTTTACATAAAATTCGAACCGATTAAAATTTATTTTTTTAAATATTAAAATTCTTTTTTCTACATATTAAAATTTGAGTCCATTAAAATTCGATTTGAATTGATTAAGTTTTATTTTTTTACGTATTGAAATTCGAATTGATTTGAGCTCTACTTGAGTTGTTAGTCTCGATTACAAGTCTATTCGAGTTAATTATTAAAATTCGATTCAAATTAATTATAATTTATTTTTTTATATATTAAAATTGAAGTCGATTAAAATTTATATTTTTATATGTATCAAAATTCAGGCCGATTAAAATTTAATACGAGTTGATTAAAATTTGATTTGAGCCTCGAATAGAATTTTAATCGGTTAAAATTTTAATAAGTAAAAACATATAATTTTTTCTACTCAAATTTTAATACATAAAAAATAAATTTTAATTAACTCTAATTGAATTTTAGTTGACTCAAATTTTAATAAGTTCAATTTTAGTTGGCTCAAATTTTAATAAGTAAAAAAATTTTAAAAATAGATAAGTTCTTATTGAAGATGTCTATCTAGAGGGGGTATATATAAAGTTTTTCCTAAAATATATCGTGGACAATTTAGTAAAATTGTATTTTAATTAATACCTTTAATCTGACAAGGGATGTTAGTGAAAATTCAAAAAATAGAAAGAGGTGTTATTAAATATATAATAAAATAGAAGGGGTGTGTCTGAATGTATGGCAGACGATGTGCCAAAAAGAAAATTAAAGAAAAAATATAAGTTGAGACACTTTTTAAATCTTTGTTCCCACCCCATTTTATTTTCTTATTTCAAACTATTAAGTTCACTCCATCTATAACCCATTAGTTACTAAACTCACCCCTGAAATCCTTGTTGTCATCCCATTTAATCCTCTTGTTTCAAATTATAAAACTCACCCCATCTATAATCCCCCACCAGTTACTAAATTTACCCCCTTAAATCTTTGTTCCCACTCCATTTAATCCTCTTACTTTAAACTACTAAATTCATCTATCAATTACTAAACTCAGTTTGTATATATTGACTAATTAAAAACTATATTCATTCAATTTTATTTTAACCTACTATATAGGTAATGATCAAAATTTTATTTTGGTACGAAAAATTTTAAAAACGTAAAAAAAATAAGTAAATTATTTATTATTTATTAGTCAAAATATATTAAAATATTTCAAAATATTTCAAAGACATTGGTCAAAATATCTCAAAACACCTCACAATATTCTAGATTACCTTAAAACATTGAAATTTTGTTTCAATTACTATTTTTGTTTCAATTTCTTTGAATTATATATTTAATAGCTTAAGTATATAGATACAAATGAGATAAACTTAGTCATTAATTAAGTGAGTATACTTAATAATTTAAAATTAAAAAATTAAATTATGTGAGAAATAAGATTTAAAGGACGTATGTCGGAGGTATCTCACTCCGTCTTACTCCGCTTATCCCTTCTAATTTAATCTTTTGACGTTGTTCCTGATAACGTTCATGGATCAAAGTTCGATGATAGAGCCACAAATAATTCAAATACTCTAGAAGATAGTTGATAGGCATTATCTAGTAGATAGTTGATAGGAATTATCTTAATTTTTTATTTATCTTGTACTTACCCATTTAATTGGGTCACATTCACTTTGTAATCTTTTTATATAAACTGAATACAAACTCCTCTCATCTCATCGGGAGATAGAGTTCTCAAAAACTCTTTAGTTCCTACCTGCCCTACCAACGGAACATTAAAAGAGTCTATGGAGCTATATTGTAAAGCATCGTGAATAGAAATTGAGCATACCTGACATCAAACAAGACTACGTCATACATGAAAAGTCTTGACTTGGTCATCAACTTACGTTGTCATGGCAATAATTGAAGTCACAACACCCATGAAAACCAGCATTTTCTGAACGCCCCCTCCTCAATGGCTCACTCTGATCAAGCACCCAAAAGAGCAGTAGTACTAAGATAATACAGAATAGCCATTGAGGGAGAGAGTTCAGAAGAAGCTAGATCTTCATTACCCTTCTGCACCGAAACATCTCGTTACAGAGACATATGTATAAATATATATAGCTTTGTGTAGAGAGAGAGAGAGAGAGAGAAGAGGCCGGAGGAGGAAAGGAGTAATGTCCATATAGGTGTATGTGTATGTGTATATATATGGTTCCAGATCGCTTAAGTATTTTTTTTTTTAAGTGAAAAGTCTTTCTAGTCTCCTTTTTTTGCAATTTTTTGAAAGTATTTGTCACAAACTTAGTTATGTGGTAGTTTCTACATTTCTTCACAAAGTAGCGAAGGATAATTACAAAGAAGTTTCACATTAACTTTCCAAGAGATATCTTCCTACCTTTACTATTCTACATAGACTTGTCCCTTAGATTTTTCTTTTTTTAAAAAAAAAAATTGAAAGGCCACTGTCTCTATACTTTTGTCTGCTTTATAGAAATTCTCGGATTCGTGTTTGATTATTAATGTGGAGCATTAACCCACACGTTAGGTGCAAATAAATTGCATGCTAGCTAGAACCGCGTTCCATCTTAGTGGCAAAGTATTACATGTAACGATACGATAATCTATGTATGATATATTAGAAAGAGCAATGCTATTGGGACCTAATTTACTTACCTAATTCATTATGACCTTTGGATTAAATGTGGATTCAATCAAACATTGAAACTTAATGTTTATCCAATAATTTTAATAAAGTCACGTCATTAAGTCAACAAATTATGTCAGTGTTTTAGGTCTAAATAGCATTTTCCTATTAGAAATCATTTGAACTTGAAAGCGTCGGTTTTTTTTTCTTTTTCTAGTAGTTTAGGAGTGTTAAGGTCGCCTAGATAGATGTTTTTTCTTTTTCTATTAGGTTTGGAGTTTTCTGGCCTGATATGTTGACAGAAGTAAACTTCCGAGAAACAGATACTATATTTCCTGGTAATCCTGGCTAATTGAAGTCTTAGTTTCTGGACTAGGACATCAAAGTTGGCTATGCCTGTGGTTCTATGACCACAACAGTCACCAATTTTTTCATACTCTGTGGTATCTAGCATAAATTAATGTGGGGTTAGGACATAGGACATTGAGATTATGACAAATAGGGGGTCCAATACTTTTCCACTTTTTTTTCGTGGAAATACGAAGACAACTCTACCCGTTAGACTAATTTAAATGATTAAGATCATACCTGAATATCACTTCCACAAAGATGATATAAGTTTTTCATGAAAAATTTTATTCTTCAAGCTCTGATTGTAACAAACATTGATGTTTGAAGTATTATGAGTATTGAAGATATCTTCTGATTGACTCAATGAGTAATTGCATGAACCCGAATTTGTCTTTGCCAAAAATTCAAAGCACTTGTTTCCAGACATCAAGAAAGAAAAGAAAAGAGAATTTCACTCTATACATCAAAGAAAATACTAGTGACTTTCCCCAGGAATTCCTGGCTTTGTCTGTAGAGTAGAAATTTTTTGGACATGGGGCTTGTTAATACCCTAGCCACATTTTGGACAAGGGTTTGTAAGATCACTAACAAATATATTGCAGTTTCTTCTAGCAACCCAAATAATGTTAATACCGTGAAATCAAATTAAATACGCGTGCAAGTAATTTGAAACTACAAATTGTCATGCTTAAAAACCAAATCAAAATTACCTGTCATAGTGAAAGTTGTACCAAATTGGTGCAGGTAACTTGTGATCTTCATCTCCACTCCTATCCTGCATTGCTTCCTGGTTAGGCCAACGATTTGTTGCTCTTGTATCAATGGAGGAAAAGTAAAAATTTAGGCTATGTTTGGATTGCGTTTTAAAAATAGTATCCGAAAACTGTTTTTAGTGTTTTTTGTGTAGCAAAACTTATTTGGGTATATGATTTCAAAAAAAAAAAAAACATTAAAATTTATTTGAACAGTAACACAGAAAATAATGAAAACAAAAATGTGGCGGTAGTGGTGTTGGTGGAAGGGTGGGGGTGGGTGGTAGTGGAAATGTGGACGTCGTGGTGGTGGTGGTGGGGTGAGATTGGTGGTGGTGGTGTTGGTGGAAGGGTGGTGGAAGGCTGCTCGTGGGGTGGTATTTTTTAAATTCTAAAAAAATTATTTTCAAAAACACACAAGACATCAGTTTTTTACTGGAGGCACAAAGGAGTAAATCTTCAATGGTCCTCGCAGGCCTCCAACGTTCCAATATTGGTGACAATATATTGCTATCATGGAATATTGGAAGCCTTTGAGGGCAATTGGAAACTTCTCAGAACAGTCTACCAAATACTCTTGAGCTTTCCTTCTCATCTTTCTCACTGCTATGCCATGGTAGAAGCTGTTATTGGCTTTATATAGAGATAATTGTCCTCTATTTTCGCTAGAAAAAGCAGATCGAATCCCACTTACAAAGTGATCACCATCATAAAATAATTCTATGGATTGTTGTGCTTGAGAATAATCAAAGTTCAGGCATTGCAAAACTAGACTAATTCTTAGCTCACTGTTCATAGTCCACCAAAAGAGAGTTTGTAAGCGCTCTTAATTTTATAGGGTTAGTGATGCGGGGTAGCGTGAATAAAAAAGGAGATTAAACAATAGAAGGTATAACTTGTTGATCATCGTAATAATACCAAATTAAAGTCTTCTTGATTCCGTAAAATACCAAGGTAATTGGAAAGAAAAGAGAACTCATCTCTAAGTTTTTATTTAGAGTAATGCTATTGAAACTTAATTTGCTGACCTAATGATGTGGTTTCATTAGAACCATTGAATTAACACCAAATTTTAATGGAGTCCACAATCAATCCAAAGACCATAGTAAATTTAAGTTAGTAAATTAAGTTTCAATAGCATTATTCATTTATTTAAATCAAAACCAAAAATGTTGAATTGGTTTTCAAGATCATATAAATAAGAAAAGTGCACTCAACGTTATTTTTTGGCTTAAAAACGACGGGTTAAAGGCTTCAATCTTGCTTAGATTACCTAGAGTTTTCTGGAATTGGATCTTTTGAAATTTTTGACATTGTCGTACACAATCTGCCCTAATTAGCGCCTAATCAACGCTATTTTCGATGATCTTGATCTGCTATACGTGCCGCATTAGTTAGCATTTATTTTGACATCAAAAAAATGTAGCTTAATCTTTTGGGAATATTTAGCATGGAGAATTCAACCTTTAGTGGACACTAAATACCTTTTTCTAATAGAAAACGGATCACACACAATACACGAGCACGTATATGGAAACCACTACTACCTATTATGCAATCCATTGTGCTGGAATCCATAGACTGACTTAATATAAGTGTATAATATAAAGTTTTTGATTCATTGTACATATAATAATGTCATGATGCCAGGGACTGCACATTGTAATGGTCTGGACCACGTCCAGAAGAGCCTAGCTAAAACACCCATATTTTCTGCAAAGAACTGGCTAAATCTTCCAAATACTGCTTGACTAATCAATCTGATACTATGCTAAAAAGTTTAGTTTTAGTGATGCTTGTTCTTTGGCCATGTTTCAACAGTAAAACATGTCAATGGCTAAGAGGTTTTCCAATGGTTTGGGACTCTTGTATCATTGAAAACTCCAAATGGAACCATAAGAGGAGAGTGTCTGTAAGTTGACTTTGCAACCAATATGAACATGTCGTACAAAAGAATAATGCAACAAAAGGGTCACAAATTCTTTACTTAAAGTTGAGATATAAAGTTAGTGATCTTCCTTTACACATTTGAATAATTTTAATTGGGTTCCACATAGTTGTTCTTATTCGGTTTATATATGCATGGTGTATGACTTATAGGACCTTGCAATATGGACAAATAAAACCACTTAGTATAACAATTTTGATTACCAACTTTTACCTAATGCAGCTCACACGACACACAATTAACCTAAAGTTTGCAACCTGAAGAGTGACCTCAACTGACCGAACCAACGTCTTATTAAACATACCTTTGTTTTGTTTTAGCAGACAGTCATACATGATACCCGACAGTTTGCACCCATTTGCGGCGAAGGCCTAGTCAATTGTATACGATCATCAAAATTGGAGTTGCTAACACCTATTTTGAGTTGTCTCGTCCTTAGAGTCTAGCTAGATCTTCATTTTATGAAAAATATGTCTGCTTATTGTTCAAGTGGGCTGCGAGCAAAGATAATAAACCACGAGCGGGATCAGAGGGAGGGCACACTAAAAAATTTGAAGTTCTTAATTTGCTTGAATACCACAAAAAAGATGTCTTTTATGTGAAAAAAAACTATGCCTTTTACAATAAACATGTTGGCAATCCATGCCCATGGGTCTTATTATCTTATTATTTTGGTAGCAGCTTCCTGTTTGTAAAGATTATCATGTGCAAGTCGAATATCTTTGGACATATTCATAGAATACCCAATAAAAGACACGATAAATGAAGAAAAGTGATTAGATACATATTAATAGTAATGCGAGACGAGAGGTAGATATAGACCGATATTAACTTGGAACAAGAAAATAGAAAAGAATATTATAACTTACAGATCTACGAAAATTATTGCCCTTGATACCTTCCAAAAAAGAGAAATTTGCCTTTGATAGAGTATAATGTATAAGAAAAATCATGTAATTGACCCGCACAATTGAGATAAAGATTTTGTTGAGTTGAGTTGAATTATATGTGCGGGTTGAACATTAACAAGGGGATGGACTCTCAAGACATGGAGCATCCACCTTCTTGACCTCTGGAGTTGGGAAGTGGTGGTCAATATATATTCCACCCCTTTATATATTCTTCATGCATGTCAAAGTGAAGGCTATTTTTCTAGATATCTTCATAGAGCTACTATTTCCAAACACAAAGCCTTTTGAGTTATTTGATAATAAATCTTGCAGAATATCCGTCGAATGGAAAATAGGAACAATGTAGTTTGTGTCGAGCTCTATTTTATGCATCCAAATGTCAAGTCGCATCGCATTGGATGCTATTAGGATTAGGGGTTAATTATAGAAAACCCATTGTATTTAATAGTGCTTACACATCATCTCTCTATACTTTAAACATTCGCACTAAATCTTCCTCAACTTGGATCAAAATGCAAATGTGACTTTAATTTGATGGTATGTGTGTTACATGCACCAACTAAAATAATGTATACTATGACAACTCTGCCCTTGTCCACATTTACCACAAAAAGAGAAGAAGCAAATATTGAAGGGGAAATATGTGTAACTTACCCTAATTTTCATTAAAAGATCATGTACATACAAATTGTTAAAAGTGAAGATGATCCTTCTTCTCGGTTGAGTTGTGTTAAGTTTATGCAATCACTAATGTTTTTTTTTTTTTTAGTTAAGTATTTATTTAACTCTTGAACAATACTTTTTGTGTCAATCAAGCCCTAGAACTTCAAATTTACTGTTAACTTAACGGATATTCTTACGTGCACAACACGTGGCCCCTAGATATAACCTAACCTCTAACTCGTGATGTGCATGTGAAGATTTTCATCAACATTAATGACGAATTTGGATAGAATGACTACATTAAATTAGATTGCATTATTCAGAGACTAAATTGATACAAAATATAGGTCAAAAATTTGATTGACACAAAAATATATTTCAAGAACTAAATAGATCATTAATTTTTTTTTATCAATTACTGTTTTAATAAAAGGAACGATGAGAGTTGAACCCGCAACGATAAAGCGGACCGTAGGCCCCAACCACTAGTTAAAAGGTGCTTCAAGTTTCAGTTCGTTTGGCGCCAAATTTTTAACTTCAAGTTGTTGCTTACAAAATCCCAACTCACCACTGTTAAATGTTGGTAACGATAACACCCAAATCCAATGCAGCACCTACCCTCCATTCTTAGACCCTCTAAACCCAAAACCCTAATCTTTCTCCTCCCAATCCCTAGCTCTCTCTTCCCCACCGGCTACCACAGCTTTTCACTCTCTCTCTTGGAAACCAACGGACACCCCAACCATTTCAAACAAATCCTTTCTCATGCCATCACTTCAGGCCTCTTCACAGACCCCTCTGTGTCCAGCAAACTCCTCCACCACTCTCTTTCTAGTTCCAATATTACTCTCGCCTTCTCTCACACACTCTTCTTCCAAATCCAAAACCCCAATACATTTGCCTGGGGTTTTATCCTGCGAGCCTACTCTCGTAGCTCGGTTCCAGAAGAAGCAATCGGTATATACAATCTGATGCGGCGAAAAAACATTGTCCCGGGTGATTATACTTTCCCTTTTGTCCTCAAAGCTAGTGGGCGACTATTTTGTCTGGTGAAAGGCCAAGAAATTCATTGTTTGAGTGTGAAATTGGGGCTTGAATTCGATGTCTTCGTGCAGAATGCGCTAATTTCAATGTATTTTCAATGTAGAGTTAATGAGTTTGCAAGAAAAGTTTTTGATTTGGTTCCAGGTTGGGTTCGGGATGTGGTAACTTGGAATAGTATGATTTCTGGGTATTTACACAATGATTCTTGCGAAAAAGCATTGAAGCTGTTTGGGGAATTGTTGGGTGATATCAATGTGAGCCCTGATGAGGTGACTTTGGTGAGTGCTCTAACGGCGTGTGCAAGGATTGGATTGCTTGATTTGGGAAGAAAAATGCATGGGTTAAGTGTGGTTAGTGCTTTTGTAGATGTGTTTTTGGGTTCCTCTTTGATTGATATGTACACTAAATGTGGGCGATTAGAGAATGCTCAAGAGGTGTTTGATAGAATTGCCGATAGAAATATTTATTGTTGGACTTCACTGATAGCTGGTTATGTGCAGTCGAATTTATTTAAGGAAGCAATAGAGTTGTTTAGGGACATGCAAGTTGTTGGGGTTCAAGCAGATCCTGCTACGGTTGCTTGCGTTGTTACTGCATGTGGGCATTTGGGAGCATTGGATCATGGTAGGTGGGTGCATGGCTATAGTGAAAGGAATGGCATCGAGCTGAACCTTACAGTAAAAAGTGCTTTGATTGACATGTATTCTAAATGTGGGGATATTGAAAAGGCTCTCGAAATTTTTCATGGGTTGATGAGTAGAGATGTTTATGCGTGGAGTGTGATGATTTCTGGGCTTGCTATGAATGGGCAGTCTGACAAAGCATTACAATTGTTTTCACAAATGGAAACCTCTGGCAATGTTATGCCAAATGAAGTCACCTTTCTCGGGGTCCTATCTGCCTGCAGTCATGGAGGATTGGTGGATGAGGGATTTTACTATTTGGAAGCAATGGCGAAACACTATAATCTTACCCCTCACATTGAACACTATGGGTGTATGGTTGATCTCCTTGGTCGTGCGAACCTTTTGGTTGAGGCTGAGAAGTTTATAAGGTCACTGCCCATTGAACCTGACGTTAGAATGTGGATGTCCCTGCTTTTTGCTTGTAGAAGCCATGGGAATTTAGAAATGGCAGAATTTGTTGCTAACAAAATTGAAGAATCAGAACGGGAAAGGGTGGGGCACATGTTCTATTGTCCAATATTTATGCTTCTGCCTCAAGGTGGAGCGATGCGAAGAGGTTACGAACAAGTATGACTGTTCAGGGTGTCCAAAAGCAGCCTGGTTGCTCTTTTT
>CAUOFW020008797.1:0-15762 GCA_963454935.2 Ilex paraguariensis | reverse complement strand
TTCACATGTAGTATTTCAATAGAACAATCAATAAAATGCAAGAGATCATCATCAATATCATTTTAGTACTCAACTCAAAGTACTATAGTTTCGAAATCATAATAAAGAAAAAATTTAAGAAGAAAATCCATCACTCTCTAAAAACTAGGGTTTTAAAGCAAAAACAGGAGATATCATGGGTATTCAACCCTAACTTGTGTAAAACATGATAATAATTGCAAGAAGACCAAGAAAAGATGATTTTATAACAAATATATAAGATTTAAAGTCAAAAGAATACATATAATTAGCCCTAGCATCAATAGACAAGCATGAAAGAAAACCCCTACCTTGATGTTCTTGGAGAAGCTAGGTTTGATCTTTAATCCCCTTTAGAACTCTTGTTCTCCCCTTCTTTCTTCCTCTCTAAGTCTTTCTATTAGGGTTCTAAGAGGTGTGGAGTGAGAGTGGTGTGAAAGAATGGGAGTAAATGTAGTGAAAATGGGGTTTTAAAAGCACAAAATCTTGACTTTTTAACTATCTACTGGTAGTTCGTATCGAGCTACTGGTAGTTCGGATAAACTGGCAACATACTACTTGTTGAGCTACCGGTAGTTCGAAACTACTGGACATTTACTACCTGTTGACTACCGGTAGTTCGGATCCACTGGACAACGTACTACCGGTAGGTCCTATCCAAATTTACCTATTTCCTCTATTTTTCATTTCAAACCTATTCCAAACCTTTCCAAATCCAACCCAAGCTTATTCAACATGCTTTTGTACCTCAAACCTAGTTGGTACAAGTTCTATTACAACGATTTCATATATTTGCAAGCTAAACTAAGTTTTAACTACTATTTTCTGGAATTTCCATATAAACATTTCTAAAAGAAATAATAACTTTCTACATAAACCTACATACATATCTAAAAATAAAAGGGTGGGGTTTACAATCCACCCCCCTAAATGAATGTTTCGTCCTCGAAACTTAATCTTCGAGTTAGTCTATTTAATTCTCATTTGGCCATAATGTCACCACTTCTATTCATCCTTTGAGCATCAAAGGCAAGATTAAAATAGAACATCATATCCTAATTTTTTTTTATCCATCCTTTCCACTTATAACATCATTGTAGTTACTTAAAATCCCCAAGATTGCATTCTTTCACTAGAATTCATTTATCACCTATATTCTCAATAATTTTATACGATTGTTCCAACTCATTTCTAATCATGCATAACTACTAGAACATAATACTTAATTGTGTACGCATAAAATATCACTTCTCTTTTGAATTTCACCCATCAGTTCAATAAGCCTCATATTTGCTTCTTACATGTAGCTTATCCATAAACATATCAAATAACTCAAATACAATTCTGTTAATAAGGTTACTCATTTTTCTTATACTAGCATCATGGTATAACACAAAACTTACTAATGACATTACAATAAGATTTATCTCCATTCCTAACATATATAAAACATTCTTAATTACTGTTTTTCTCTCACTAGCCAAGAGAAATTCACAATCTTTGAAACCTAACAATAATTTCAAATCACAACTTCACACTCCTACGTAAGTCAATATTCTATAATCCACTTTGATGTTGTACATCCATTTGCAATTCCTCATCATACTCCTTACCTGCACCATTGTAGTCATTACTCAAGCAGTTTGTTGCGCACTCTGATATAAATTATAATCCACTGATTCAAAAATCAAGACTAGCCAAACGATAAGAATTCCTATATGTCTTTAAAGTTTTTAGAAGATATGTCAGATTCCACCCAAAGTGTACAATTGAAATCTAATTGTACTTGTTTTTCAATTTATAACTTCCAAAATGTGTACACTAACGATCCATAAAATCCATTTAAAGGGGTTTTTGTAATTGACCAACTATTATAACTAGGCTAAGTGTCAAGTTATATCTCCAACATATTTGCTTTCAGCCCCCAATCTTGAGCTCAACTCAATAAGCCTTACCATCCCCTTCATAACTCATTTGTATCCATATTCATACCTTTAGATCACCCTTAATAACTCTACATGTTCATCAAATTGATTATGACCAATTATTTTCTATCTCTTTTCACGATACTTATACTTTCGAATCCCTATGATACAATCCATTACAATATATATCTTGTAATATACCAAAAATATGGAGATAGACTATCAAGAGTCCCAAAATATCTTTCAATTCCCTATCACCAGGCTTCTTATGGTATAATCAAAAACAACAACTAAACTCCCAATGATTAAACCAATGTTCCTCAATTTTTTTTTTTCCACATTAGTCATCACAGTCTTAATCATTATTCATAATTCCCAAAATAATAATGACATGCTAATTACTAGGATAACCATAGTCATTTATCCCAAAAATTACATAAGTTTCTACATCCATGTCAAAGCCAATCTGCATAGGTATCGTCATTGATTCCCCAAATTACATCTCTCCAATTATCCCTACTAACTGTCAAGTTAGAACCTTCCATACCCATACCAACAATAGTCAAGTATAATTAATCATATCTATCTTAATAATGTACTAAAGAGACAAGAAAAAGAACTCTATATTCTCCCAACATCCATTATATCTAATAACGTTAAAAGATCCCACGAAACAATAGAGATTCATATCAAACTTTGGATATCATCCTTATTTCAGTAATTGTCTATTATATCTGACCTCGAGCTTTCAAACATCTATAATCTTTAATCCTACAATATATAGGGTCAAAGGTAACGACAATAACTTAGTAAAGCTTCTTTGATTTCCTTTTTGCATGTCTATAAGTTCGTTTCCATAACTCAACCTCAATTTTTTCAATCACAATTTGTAAATACAAGTAAACTATTAACTCCACACTCAACCAAGAGATTCTTAATTGCTAATACTTTAAAGAGTCTAAGTGTAGTGAACTAAAAGCCCACCACAAAATAAGGTCACCTAAGTATATCATCCTCAACGATTATCCAACCTATGACCCTTCTAATCCATTAATACTTCCAAACTAATTCAATCAATACTCCCATTCGAGGTTACTTCACCATATCTCTTCAATTTCTATAACTTTTGAATAACACAAATAATTTTCCATAACTTTATCATTCAAAAATTTTTCCATCTTAAAAACATCTAAGTTGACCTTATCTCCACATATCCAAATTGGGTTATCACATCTCCTTGGCTTCCAACCATTCTCCCGTAGGCATGTCAATACTCCAGGCATGTTCTGGATTCTCAAATTCTAATCCCAAATTAATAGTACATGTGGTGCGTAGGAAGGAAGGAGTAGTGCTAGGATTAAATAAAATACGGGTTCAAGAATTATAGATAAAAACAATACCATCCACAACTGTATGGAAACGCCTTTGTCCGGTTGTGTCGTAGTAGAAACTCTTCCTTGATTAGTACCCTCGGGGGTTATAGGTTCTAACGGTCCCTGATGTAGTGGCTTCGGTAGGGGTGATTTATGTGTATTGACCTGTCCTACAACTGGTTTGGTCTTTGATGGAAACGATGGACATCTATGTTTAAAGTGCCCGTAACTTCCACATGCAAAGCATTGGCGGGGGTTAGTGTCTGTTCTATTCTGAGTGACCCTAGCTCCGCGTACTACTTGATTCCTCTTCCCTAGAGCTTGGTCAGGTCGGCGGTACGGAGCTACCCTTTGTGTAACCCCACTGCTGCTAGCCCCAATCCTAATCGGACCTCCCCTCACTAAGTTCTGTCGTTGCTGGTTGTAGATTCTATTCTAGTGTTGTGCCAATGTGGTTAGCTCCCTTATGCATTGATAAATGACATCCATGGTATTGGGAGGTGGTGGTGGTGGATTTGCTTGGCCACCACATCCCCGTCCATGTCCACGTCTACCCTCCATCCTGCACATCAATGTACCACTTAGTTTTCCTTAATGTACAAGACGTCTTAACTATCACCTAAATCCTAAGCATAATGCTTATACAAAATTTAAACACTAATTTCACTCCACCTAATCCTCATCTCTAGGGGTAATCCATAACCTACAGCTCCCATGTAAGACCTAAAGTCTAAGCTTTGATACCAACTTTGTAACGCCCCAAAAAACCATCTTGAAAGGCATTACAATTTGAAACCATTCAGATCACGAGATCAACTAACATGATCCATAAATAAATAAGATTTCATTCATCATTCATAAAATTTACAACATTATCCCAAAAGAATATGCACACTATGGCGCTTACATATCAAAAATTTAACTATTATAGTGCAGCAGAATAACAAAAGAAAGCTAGACTTCACAATGTTTCAAAAGAATTATCGAGTCAAGAACAAAAAGGTAAAGTCGTTCTAGGCGTCCACCTCGGAATCCATGTTCTCTTCTGTCGAAATCTCCTAACGTACCTGCTCATCGCCTCCAAGATCCACCTCTCGGATATAATCTGAGAAATGTTTGTTTGTAGGGGGTGAGCACTAAACTCTGCAGGAAAAATTCTTCCAAACTCGAACAAGGTTTATAAAAGCATATAAAAACGATCGTCACCTTTCACAAATAGCATATATGAAATTTGAAATAAAATAGGGACATTTAAATAGATCTCAAGTTTAAGTAACAACAATAATTTAATTCATAAATGAAACCAATATACAACTAGTAACTCATTCCACCATAAATCGTTTCTCCAAAGTTCTTGAGGAATCCCATACTTCTCAAGATTCTTGTAGAAACCATTTTTGGTACAATGAACAATAATCCACCATTATGATATACGACTAATAATCCTTTCCACTATAAACCGATTCTCCCAAGTTCTTGTGAAATCTCATACTTCCCAAGATTCTTGTAGAAACCATTTATGGAACAATGAACAATAACCCACCACTGTATTCGTATCTCTGGTATGAAGTAAGACCTCGCATGGGTACCATCGAAAATATCATAGCCCACATACAATCCACACAAATCCTTGCAAGGATATCCAATCTTTAGGAAGGGCGTATGCCAACACCATGGTAGTGACGTATCCAACCAAAGAGTAGTATACTAACCCCTTTTTCCACGATAACCCGTAAGCGATTATGGTTTAGTCCTCGCAAGGTACTAATCCCATTACGAGTGGTAGGAAAAGTTCTAACCCACACGGAGTAAGAAGACGTCTACACACTCCAAGATACCCAGTCAATAGTAGCCCATGTTTATCCAACAACCACACAAGAGATATAATACCAACAATTTCCTCAAATAACAACAATTTTATAAATCCCCAATTTCACATGTAGTGTTTCAATAGAACAATTGAAGAAAATGCAAGAGATCATCATCAATATCATTTTAGTACTCAAAGCTCTGTAGTTTCGAAATCAATAATAAAGAAAGAATTTAAGAAGAAAATCCATCACTCTCCAAAAACTAGGGTTTTAAAGCAAAAATACGAGATTTCATGAGTATTCAACCCTAACTTGTGTAAAACATGATAATAATTGCAATAAGACCAAGAAAAGATGATTTCATAGCAAATACATAAGATTTAAAGTCAAAAGAATACATATAATTAGCCCTAGCATCAATGGACAAGCATGGATGAAAACCCCCTACCTTGATGTTCTTGGAGAAGCTAGGTTTGATCTATAATCCCCTTTAGAACCCTTGTTCTCCTCTTCTGTCTTCCTTTCTAAGTCTTTCTATTAGGGAACTAAGAGGTGTGGAGTGAGAGTGGTGTGAGAGAATGGGAGTAAATGTAGTGGAAATGGGGTTTTAAAAGTAGAAAATCCCGACTTTTTAACTATCTACCGGTAGTTCATATCGAGCTACTGGTAGTTTAGATACACTGGCAACCTGCTACCTATTGAGCTACCGCTAGTTCGGAACTACTAGACATTTACTACCTGTTGACTACCGGTAGTTCAGATTCACTGGACAGCGTACTACCGGTAGGTCATACCTATGACACCCTAAAAATCCGGGGGGTCCGATGATCACCCATCAACCCGCGGAATGTCTATGCATATCATGTAACTTGATATTGCGCCGTAATGTCCCATTTACCCAGATCCATAATTTAACAAAATTCGGGCAGAGTCTCCTTTGTACGGGGAGCTCTACCCAAAACTCAACCTGTGCAATAAATATTCATATGACCCATCCGAGGCCCAATATAACACATTTACCGCACCAGGTCCATTTATGAGTAAAAATTGACCACAACGGGTCCATTTATCCAGACTCATTTAAAAACATGCAAGGTTATATTAAAAACAGTCCATATGAGTTTAATTACAACCCTCTGACATAAAATTACATGTCAAAACTAGTTTGCTCCAAAAATTTTACAAAATAAGTTATAAAAGCCACAAGTCGGCTTTCTTCACCCTTGCGGCCCTGAATGAGAGCCATCCACTTGCATATATCCCGTACCTGAAATGTTTCCTGTATTGGGTGAGCCACGCCCAGTAGAGTAATTCCTACAGAGGCTACTCCCCACCTAAGTGCACATGTCACAATTAACATTTCATATTCACATTCACACTCCAAATAAGAATATGCAATTCTAGGTCGGAATTCTATCATGTCATGCTATGAAATGAGATGAGACTCACTCATGCATTTTACCCCGAGTCTCCACCGACTCCCACAACACAATGCAGTGCCACCGTCATCTCTGTTACACATCAAATGATATTTTTATATAAATCTAGGGTTTTTCTTGGGGGTGGTTATTTATGCACTTACACCAACGGCACCCGGCCGACACAGAATTCATGGACTACTACCAACGGTTCCGCGTACACTAACACAGTTTATGAGCTCTTATACCAATGGAGTGCGAATCCAATTATCAGGTCTTTCACCCGAAGGATATTCTAGCCCTTCTTGCTAACCCGACCCAATTTTCCATAAAACCATGCGACTCAGTTGAATCATCAGTCCAACCTTCCTAAGCCCACTCGTCATACACCAAATGAGGTGAAGACGACAACCATGCACACACACACCCTTAATATGCGATGTCTCCGTGCATGTGCAATGTAATGTACCATTGCATGTCAATATCATGTCTCATGTGTAATGAATGTCACATGAACAACTTAAATCACACATTTCATCATGTATCATGGATAGTTATATCATATGCATATAACCTCCAAAAAACTCATCACAATGTCAATATATTATACACATATATCAACATTTCTTTCCAACACAATCCATAAGCATGTTACTACATAATCAAACAATAACACACTTAATTCTCAAGGCATAAAGTAAACACTTAGTATGCCCACAAAAGAGCCCCAAATCAGGCCATATAGCAGCCCCAAAACAAGCGACAAAACAGCCCCTAAATCGGCCACATAGCAGCCCCAAATCAAGCCACAAAATAGCCCGTATTTCAGCCATATTTCATCCATAAAACCACCCCAAAATAGGCCCTAAAACAGCCCCAAAAATAGTCCGTATACAGCCCCAAAAATAGCCCCTAATTAGTGCACAAAATAGCCCCTAATTAGTGCACAAAACAGCCCCAATTTTCAGCACCAAAACAGTCCATAACATGGCCTAAAAATAGTCCGTAATTCAGCCCTTTAACAGTCCAAAATTCAGCCCCTTAACAGTCCATTTGGACAGCCCACATACAACCCAATTTCAGCCACTAAAACAGTCCAAAAACAGTCCATTTGGACAGCCCACATATAAACCAATTTCAGCCACTAAAAGCCTACTTAAGGTAAGAATAAAACCAAGGTAGGAGGGAACCCTACCTCTTGTAGCGTGGAGGAAGTCGGACAACTTCCAAGAACACCAACAATAGCCCAAGAACTTGATTTTTTCAAAAATATTTTCTTTGGATCTTTGGTGAAATCCACTTTTCTTAGTACGTAGACATAGCCCTCGTCGTGGTGATTGACTTTAACTCTTGGTCCGAGTTAATCCGAGCGACGGAACTTCGAAGATCCAGGAAATAAGCCTTGAAGAACAATTTTTTTCTCTCTCTCTCCTCTCTCCTCTGTCTATGGCCAGCCAAAGGGGGCTGAATGAATGAGATATTTTCCCAAAAACTCTGATTTTAAGTCTATATTTATAGTCCCAAATGTGCGGTCCACATCGCAGCGCATATTTCTGACTTTCGGGCCTGTTTTTCATCCCAAAACGATTCATTAAGTCCCGGATTAAGTTCAAATTAATTTTATTTGAACTTTTATCCAATTCTAAGGAAATTTTATAAAACTCATTTTTGGGGACCTTTAAAATGTCATTCGCCACGTAGTCGCCTTGAACGACGTGCAAAAATCTAACTATCTTAGAATTTGACGAAAGTTGACAGGGTGACCAGATTTTGCGATATGAATCCAATGGCAAACTCCGTTTTCTCATCTGAGGTCTAAAACAAGAGTATTTTAAATACGCATTATAGTGACAAATTACCATTTTACTCTTTTTCAGAAAAAGTTCAAATTTACCCAGGTTTTACATTTTTTCCCCCTTAGAAGAATTTCGTCCCTGAAATTCACATACACATACACATAAAATCACATGCACATGCAACAGTTATTCAATATATAATGACTATAAGAAAATACTTCCATCCACGAATAAGAAAGGATAATTGGTACGGATGGTGTCATCGCCCTCCCATGTTGCCTCCTCCACTCCTTGGTGCTGCCATAGCACCTTCACTAGAGGCACGGTCTTGTCTCGCAAAACCTGTTCCCGGCTATCCATGATGCGTACCGGTCCCTCCTCGAAAGTCCTATTAGCATCAACAATAAGCTCTCCCCAATCCACCACATGAGTCGAATCCGGAGTGTATTTTTGGAGCATAAAGACATGAAAAATCGCATGAACACCGATAGATTTGGCGATAAAGCCAACCAGTAAGCCACTGCACCCACCCTCTCGAGTACCTCGAAGGGCCCGATATACCTCGGCAACAGCTTTCCTCACTTATCAAACCTGACCACTCCTCTCTTAGGCATCACCTTCAAGAAGACATGATCTCCCACCTCAAACTCCAGAGGTCGCTGCCATCTGTTGGCGTAGCATTTCTGTCAGCTCTGAGCCTTGAGAACATGCTTCCGTATCAAGTCCACCTTCTTAGAGGTGTCCCTAACCAAATTCAGACCTGTAGAGGATCTCTCTCCCACCTCCGTCTAACAACTTAGAGAAAGGCATGACCTCCCTTATAATGCCTCATAAGGTGCCATCTGTATGCTCGTCTGATAACTGTTGTTGTATGTGAACTCCCCCAAGGGTAAGTGATCTTCCCAGCTACCCTTGAGTTCTAGGACGCATGCCCGTAGCATGTCCTTTAAAGTCTGGATAGTCTTTTCGGACTGACCATCCGTCTGGGGATGAAAAGCAGTGCTCATCATCAACTGTGTCCCCATGGCTCGCTAAAAACTCTCCCAAAAATGAGCTGTAAAATTGGGATCCCGGTCTGATACTATAGATACGGCAGTCCATGCAGCCGGATAATCTCCCGTATATACAACCTGCAGAATTCCTCCAATGTGAAGGTCATTCGCACTACTAAAAAGTGTGCCAACTTGGTAAGCTGGTCCATTACCACCCACACCGCATCATAACCCCCGCGATGTCTATGGCAAGTGACTCACAAAATCCATCTTGACATGCTTCCACTTCCATTCAACTACCTCCAAAGGCTGGAGAAACCCTACTGGTCTCTAATGTTCAGCCTTTACCTGCTGACATGTGAGCAATCGGCTAACAAAATTTCTAACATCTTTCTTCATCCCGCTTTAATAATACTAGCGACGAAGATCATGGTACATCTTCGTGCCACCTGGATCCACAGCAAAATGAGAGTAATGGAATTCTCTAAGAATGTCCTCTCTGAGTTTCGCAGACTAGGGAACCACAATCCTTCCCCTATGCCGAAGACTACCATCTGAGTGAATGACCCAACTCTCGTAACCTGTACCTAACCGTACTCGGTCCCTGATGGATGATAACTCTGTATCCTGTCCCTGGGACTCAATCACTCTGCTCAGTAGGGAAGACGTAACCACCAAACTCCCCAAAGTACCCTGAGCCTGCCCCATGTAATGTAGCCCGAACTATCCCACAGTCTGGAGCATCTACCACTCTCGGCAAGTCATACTAGCCAAGACTCCCCGTGACTTCCGACTGAGTGCATCAGCCACCACATTTACCATACCAGGATGGTAATGCAACGTGAAGTCGTAGTCCTCCAGAAACTCCATCCACCTACGTTGCCTTATATTGAGATCCCGCTATGTAAAAATGTACTTTAGACTTTTGTAGTCTGAAAACACTTCAAACTGCTCACCGTATAGATAGTGGCGCCAAGCCTTCAAGGCAAAGACAATGACCGCCAACTCCATGTCATATATGGGATAAATCTGTTCGTGATTTTTTAATTGTCAAGAACCATAAGCTACCACTCTCCCAGATTGTATCAAAACGCAACCAAGTCTGTCATTGGAGGCATCACAATATACTGTGTACCTTTGTCCCCTCTCCGAAACAATCAGAATAGGGGCTGAAGTAAGCCTCCTCTTCAACTCCTGGAATGCCTTCTCGCAAGAATCATTCCACTCAAACTTGACCTATTTCCAGGTCAACTTGGTCATAGGTGCAGCTAATCGAGAGAAGTCCTCAATGAACCACCGATAGTACCCCGCCAATCCCAAGAAACTACGTATCTTAAAGACTGACTTTGGTCTCTCCCAATTCATGACTGCCTCCACTTTCGTCAAGTCCACAGAGACACCCAAAGTTGACACCATGTGTCCCAAAAATTTCACCTCAGTAAGCTAGAATTCACACTTACTGAACTTGGCGTACAACTGATGGTCTCTCAAGACCTAGAGAACAATCCTTAAGTGACCCTCATGCTCCTCCTAAGACTTGGAGTATATCAAGATATCGTCAATAAAGACCATGACAAATTGATCTAGGTAGGGCTGGAACACCCTACGCATGAGATCCATGAATGCTGCCGGGGCATTCGTCAATCCGAAAGGCATGACTGTAAACTCGAAATGCCCATAACGCGTCCTAAACACCATCTTAGGGATATCCACCTCCCTAATTCTCAATTGATGGTAACCGGTGTGAAGATCTATCTTGGAGTAGACCCGCGCCCCTTTCAGCTGATCAAACAAGTCATTAATCCTCGGTAAAAGGTACCTATTCTTGACAGTAACCCGATTCAACTGCCGATAATCTATACACAACTGAAGGGTCTTGTCCTTCTTCTTGGCAAAGAATATCAGAGCGCCCCAAGGTAAAGTGCTCAGTCTAATAAAGCCCTTGTCAAACAATTCTTGCAATTGGACCTTGAGTTCTTACACATTTGCAGGCGCCATACTATGTGGAGTCATAGAAGTGGGCAATGTACCGGGATGCAACTCAATGGTGAAATCTACATCCCTATGTGGAGGTAATCTTGGTAGTTCATCTAGAAAAACATCCTCATATTCGCAAACAACCCGAGGTAGACCCATTTCCTATATCGCCTCGTCCTCTAGGGTAAGGCTCGCCAGCCAACCCATTTCCTGTCTATGCCATCTAGAGTCGTACATGACCTAAGGTAAAGTATCACGCTTTTCCCCTTAGAACTTGAAACAAATACCCTCCGACGTATAAGAAGTGACCCTTTTTCGATCACAATCAATGCCGACTCGGTGTGCTGTCAACCAATCCACTCCGAGGATAACATCAAACTCCAACATGTCCATGACCCTAAGGTCCAAAGTGAGTAGGATCCCCAAGATCTCTAAATCACAACCCCAACATATCTGGTCCACCCTCACCCTAGCTCCTAGTGGAGAACTCACATGCAATGGCTCTTCCAAGGTTTGAACCTTTAAGCTCAAATCTTTCACACATGATGCAGCAATAAAAGAATTAGATGCACCAGAGTCAAATAATACCATTGCCTATAAGTGAGAGAGTAGAAATGTACCCTATATCACCGACGAATTTGTTGGCTCAGTCTGTGGTACCATGGCGTAGACATGCCCCTCGGTTCTTGATGTCCCGGCTTATGAGCCCTGACCTCGATCTCGACCCATGCCCTGGCCTATCTGGCCTATTTGGGGAGTACCCGCTCGTGAAGTAGTAGGGTCTTGTGCAGCGCCTTGGAACTAGTACTGATTTCCCTAGCCTATTATGGGGTAGGGAGGAATGTACTAAGTCTGTGGTTACCCCACCGAAGTCCGGGACTAAGAGGATCTATAACCTTGGGATCCCTGCCTCTAAGGGCAATCCCATTTCATGTGAACCGGCTAATGACAATGATAACAAGTCTTCTAACCCGCCTAATACGTAGTCTTGAAGTTTCTCCCGCCTCGGGAAGACTGGCCTTGGCCTTGGCCTTGATAGCCACGGCCCTGTCCCTGAAACCTTTGTGGAGCAGAAGTCCTCTACTTCTTCCCCAAACTAGAAGAAGAGGATTGGGCCTCCTTCTTCTTATCTTTCACACCCGCCTCCCGTATGTTTCGTGCATCGTCCACCTTTCTCTTATGGCCATTGCTGTGGCGACCATCAAGTCCAAGTCTTGCAGAAGAAGACCCACAATCTTGCCTTGGATGGACAACTTCAAGCCATCCTCAAACTTCCTCACCTTGGTCATATCAGTGGCCACATAGTCATCAGTGAAACGTGCTAATTTTGTGAACTTAGCCACGTATTCCAGCACTGACATCGTTCCCTGCCTTAAGTTTAGAAACTTCTGGGCCTTCGCATGGCTCGCAACTGCGGGGAAATATTTGCTTATAAAGATCTCTTTGAACTCTGCGCAAGTCATGTCTCCAAATTCTTTGAGTCCTTGACCCAATCCCACCACACCTGGGATTCTCCTTCCAGCTAAAATGTTGCCAGTGTTACCTTGGTGGCATCGGAGGTGATCTCCATAGCCCTTAAGATCTTGTTAACTTGCTAGAACCAATGGTCAGCCACCATCGAATCTGCCCCTCCCATGAAGATCGGAGGATGATGTGCCTTGAACCTCTGGAGGTTGTTCGAGCCTCCTTGTTCCACGTTTGCACCAGTCTGTGCAATAGTGGCAGCCGTAGCACTAGCCTATGCTATGGTAGCAGCTGCCGTAACAATAGCCTCTATAATGACTTGTTGGTCGTAGGTCGGTTGTGGTTAGTTATTGTTCCTTCCACCCCGACGTCCCCTTCCTCTAGTTGCCATCTACACACACATAAAATAACAATAGATCAATTAGTTGCCATCTACACACACATAAGATATCAATATATCAATTACTTAATATCCCAAATTAGGGATCAAGTATTTAAACTTGGAGATTTTCCTCTTTGTTTGATTAGTAGTGCGTATGCCAACTACTAGTTGACATTTACACAATGAACTGTCCCATTCATCCCTTTTTTCAAACTCCCAAGGTTATGTTATCTAACCCTAATGTTTCTGTTTTCCATAAACATTTTACCATGTATATAATTTACATAATCACATAGCATGTAATCATGTAACAAAATGTAAGCACATCAGATGAAATGTGCAATGCATGCAATGGTCTAGACCCACGCCCATCAAGCCCTTGGTAAATCGTATACCTATGCTCTAATACCAAGCTGTGACACTCCAAAAATTCGGGGGGGGGGGTCCATTGATCACCCATCAACCCGCGGAATGTCTATGGATATCGTGTAACTCAATATCGCATCATAATGTCCCATTTATCGGGATCCATAATATAACAAAATTCGGGTAGAGTCTCCTTTGTACGGGGAGCTCTACCCAAAACCCAACCTGTGCAATATACATTCATATGACCCATTTGAAGCCCAATATAACACAATGACCGCACCGGATCCATTTATGAGTAAAAATTAACCCCACCGGGTCCATTTATCCATACTCATATAAAAACATGCAGGATTACATTAAAAACAGTCCATATGAGTTTAACTACAACTCGCTGACATAAAATTACATGTCAAAACTAGTTTGCTCCAAAAGTTTTACAAAAGAAATTATAAAAGCCACAAGTCGGCTTTCTTTACCCTTGCGGCCCTGAATGAGAGTCATCCACCGGCGTATATCCCGTACCTGAAATATTTTCCGTATAGGGTGAGCCACGCCCAGTAGAGTATTTCCTACAGAGGCTACTCCCCACCTAAGTGCACATGCAATGTTCACATTTAACATTTCATATTCACATCTACACTCCAAGTAAGAATATGCAATTCTAGGTTGAAATTCTACCATGTCATGCTATGAAATGAGATGAGACTCACTCATGCATTTTACCCCGAGTCTCCACCGACTCCCACAACACAACGTAGTGCCGCCGTCATCTATGTTACACATCAAATGACATTTTTATATAAATCTAGGGTTTTTCTTGGGGGTGGGTATTTATGGACTTACACTAACAGCACCCGGCCAGCACGGAATTCATGGATTACTACCAACGGTTCTGCGTACACCGACACACTTTATGAGCTCTTATACCAACGAAGTGCGAATCCAATTACCAAGTCTTTCACCCGAGGGATATTCTAGCCCTTCTTGCTAACCCGACCCAATTTTCCATAAAACCATGCGACTCAGTTGAATCATCAATCCAACCCTCCCAAGCCCACTCGTCATACACCAAATGAGGTGAAGACGACAACTATGCACACACACACCCTCAATATGCGATGTCTCCGTGCATATGCAATGTAATGTACCATTGCATGTCAATGTCATGTCTCATGTGTAATGAATGTCACATGAACAACTTAAATTACACATTTCATCATGTATCATGTATCATGGACAATTATATCATACGCATATAACCTCCAAAAAACTCATCACAATGTCAATATATATACACATATATCAACACTTATTTCCAACACAATCCGTAAGCATGTTACTACATAATCAAGCAATAACACACTTAATTCTCAAGGCATAAAGTAAACACTTAGTATGCCCACAAAAGAGCCCCAAATCAAGCCATATAGCAGCCCCAAAACAAGCCACAAAACAGTTCCCCTAAATCGGCCACATAGCAGCCCCAAATCAAGCCACAAAATAGTCCGTATTTCAGCCAAAAACTGCCCCAAAATAGGCCCTAAAACAGCCCCAAAGTAGGCCCTAAAACAGCCTCAAAATAGTTTGTATACAACCACAAAAACAGCCCTTAATTAGTGCACAAAACAGCCCCAATTTCAGCACCAAAACAGTCCACAACATGGCCTAAAAACAGTCCATAACATGGCCTAAAAACAGTCCGTAATTCAGCCACTTAACAGTCCAAAATTCAGCCCCTTAACAGTCTATTTGGACAGCCCTTGGACAGCCCACATACAACCAATTTCAGCCATTAAAACAGTCCATTTGGATAGCTCTTGGACAACCCACATATAAACCAATTTCAGCCACTAAAAGTCCACTTAAGGTAAGAATAACACCAAGGTAGGAGGGAACCCTACCTCTTGTAGCGTGGAGGAAGTCATATAACTTTCAAGAACCCCACAATAGCCCAAGAACTTGATTTCTCCAAAATATTTTCTTTGCATCTTCGGTGAAATTCACTTTTCTTGGTACGTAGACGTAGCCCTCGTTGCGGTGATCGACTTTAACTCTTGTTCGAGTTAATCGAGTGACGGAACTTCGAAGATTTGGGAAATAAGCCTTGAAGAACTATATTTTTTCTCTCTCTTCTCTCTCTCCTCTCTCTATGGACGGCCAAAGGGGGCTGATTAAATGAGATATTTTCTCAAAAATCTGATTTTAAGTCTATATTTATAATCCCAAATGTGCGGTCC
>CAUOFW020008796.1:0-15762 GCA_963454935.2 Ilex paraguariensis | reverse complement strand
TTTGTAGCCCTATAAGTCTAGAGGCTACTGTCAAAATTTCAAATCCAATGGATATCAAAATAAAAAGTTATGATCCAAACACTAGGGTAGTGTCAAAAACTTTCTTATACCAACACTATCTCTAAAGTGCAATTTTACTCCAGAATATCCAACTTTCTACAACATACCATATTACCTCCACTAACATTTATATTTCTACTCTTACAATCTACAATAGTTCCATGCATACTCATACATATATTTAGCATTTTAAAAAATATAATTACGTTCACTAATAACGATCAGAATGTGGGGTTTACAGATCATTAATGTACTTTTTTTCTCCATAAACACAGATTGTCAGACATGTACACTACTAAAACACATGACGTTAATATCTTCTTCTCCATAAACACAGATCTTTAAATGGGTATACTAAAACACATTTCGTTAGAACTCATAATGTCCCAAATTACTTAGTTCACGGTTTTGAATTTAAAACTGATAACAGCACATCAAAAACCTCAATAACAAAAAAAAAAATGTGATGAGAACAAAATGGATAATGAATCAGTACTAGTCAATCTCTTAAATTTTTGCCAACACAAGGAACCCGCATGCAAGTTTTTTCAAAACCCGGATGACTTTTTTTTATACTAAAAATTTTGTATCACCAAAATTAGTTTATAACCAAAGGAGGGACCCTAGCCTAATTAAATATAAATTATACCCAAAACATTTTTCCTTTCTATGGTTTATACCCATACACAATTTTTAACACAAAATTCAACTCATAGGATTATAATTCAAAATTTTCTCCAACTACCCATAGTTCCTATAACATATTTAACCCTCAAATTAATTATCATAAATTATGTCATTAGCCCCTAACTTTAATAAAATGTCATGCAATGGAGGTATGGGTCTTCACAACTCTCCCCCACTAGAACAAATTTCAATCTCGAAAATTACTTACCATAAAGAAAACAAATGAGAATATTGAGCTCATATAACACTCTTACTCTCCCATGTCACCTTTCCTACCAAATGACTACGCCACAAAACTTTCACTAACGAAATAGTCTTTGTACGTAACAAGTTTTCCTTACAACCAAAAGTTTCCATTAACTACTCAACATAGGGTAAATTTTTACCAACTTAATTGCTATGCCACAAAAACCGAATAAAACTATATTATCTAAATATTTATGGGGCATAAAGACATAGAACATATCAATGAACTCACACATTTGAATATTCCTGGGTCTGTATCAACAATACATCATAATTTGGAGCACTGCATTCGTTCACAAACATGTATAACATCGACAACCGTACCTCAAGTACGCCTCACGCATGTGTTAACAATTTCACAAATATTTCACCAAACAATTATCACAACAACTAACGTTAAATGAGAAATACACACGAAATATCAAAACTCCAACGATTAAATAAGATAACATATCATATCTCAAAAGTAAACGAAACCACTATCCACGCACATTACGCATAACCATTCACATAAAAATTTCGTACAACCATACTAACTCTTGTCTGATAACTATTATTCTACACAACTTTTTACAACAATAGACACTTCTATAAAAATACACGATTCCATCTATGTATAATTTATTACCAAAATTCATTATAATATGTTCCCATCCCCATTATGGAATAGGGAGTGGTTATAGCAAATCTACTTGCAGGCGAAACACTAGGTCATAAATTTAATATTTTCATTTCTTTCCCATCCATCAATATTTTTCCAAATTCCCAGAATAACTTAATGTTGCCAAAATGCATAGCTTAAGCTATACTATATAGTTCCTTTACAATCTCTTGTTTTCCAACACTAAATCACTTAATGTATAAATACAAAAAATTAAGTAATAACACACCATCTTTTTGTACAACTCAAAATTAGTTTGAAACTCATCTCTAGCTTCTTTCTATTCTTAAAATGAGGACTCTAAAGCTATACATCTTAAGTACCATTATCATCATTGATCTCATTAACAATTTATCAGCTTCAATCAAAGGCAACTCCACGTCTAGAGATTCCATCTCAACAAAATATAATCACAAGCACACTATACACAAGTTGGTAACCCTGATGTTTTATGGTATGCAACATCTATAACTTCATTTATCTTCCCTAAACATTAGTGTATAGTATAGTCATTGTATTTGTTTAACCAAAAGTATCCAAAATTACTTCCCTATATTACATTAGTACACAACCCAACCTTTAATACCAAATGTCACCATAAATTATAAGATCATCCCTTCCAAAAGAAATAACCAACATTGAAGCTAAAAGTAATCTAGTTTCAATTCCTAAAAACTCTGTTTACATTTATTATTTCCCTCAAATTTTACATCCTTCCTCGTTAATCAAGTCAATGGCATAGAAATTATTGAACAATCTTGAATAAATCTGTGGTAATTGTAAACCCCCACATGTTTATATTAATATAGTAATACCATTGTTTAGTAATTATAATATATGCAATGATGTAAGAATGAACCATATAGATTATAATAGTAGAAATGAATACTTGGGGGACATATGGATTGTGAAGTTTAAGTTTTGAAGGTGTTTAAGCTTGGAAGGGGTTGTTAGGTAAGTTCTAAATAGTTTTAGGTCAAAATTAGATTTCTATTGAATCTAGAAGATCGAGAAACATTGGGAGAGGTAATATGGGGTGTAATAAAGTTGGGAATTATTCCAGAGTTAAAGCTCCTTCTAGAAAGAATTTGGGTAGGAAGAAATTAGACACTACCTGGGTATTTGGATCATAACTTTTTACTCTGATGTTTGTTTGAGCTGAAATTGTTACAGGAGACAAAAAACTTTCAGGGCTACAAAAGTGTATTTCACGATAATTTTTCAAATTGACCTCTAAATAGGCAAAAACTTCATTAACATTCGAATGTTAATAACAAATCAGAGCATTAGACCGCCTCCTTTAGCCTCAATACAACATTTTTAACCCTAGGAAGCTTTAGAAAGGAAAAAAGAAGGGGAAAAACACAAGATCAAGAGGGATTTCCACCTTGAAGTGGATCAAATCTTCTAGTTCTTCAAGAACACCAAGGAAGAAGAAAGGTAGGGGTTTCTTCCACTCTTGTTCATTGATACTAAGGCTTATATATACATATGTTTTGACACTTAATCATATATATTTGTTATCGAATCCTTGTTTCCTGATGTTCTTGCAAATCTTCACATGTTTTGAGTGAAGCTATGGTTTGATAGCCATGAAAATTCATGCTCTTGATGTCAAAATCTAGTTTTTGAGAAAGAGGGATTTTTCTTCTTGATATTCTTTTGTTCTTGATTCAAAAACCTTAGTGCTTTATTTGGAACAATAAAAGTATATCTTTTGATGATCTCTTGCTTATTTTTCTTGAGATGTTATATTGGAAAAATACCTATGAAATTAGGGGGTTTTGGATTTAAAAATGGTTTGTATTGCATCTCTTGTATGGTTTGTTGTGATGGACTTGAATTGCCTTTGAGAACTGCTATAGAGTGTTAGAGGTTAGTCTATCCCTGTGAGGGTGAGATGGTTGCCTAACACTTATAGTGGATTGTTGTTTGTGAGAGTAACCACTATCGTTCACGTAAGTTCGAGGCTGAGGGATGATATACCTTTGCTTGAAAAGATTCGTCAATGCCGTGGGAGACGGTATATGCCCTTCCTAAAGTGGTTTGTGATTTGACCCTATGGGGAATGATTGAGATTGTGTGATTGTGATGGGTGAATGAGACAGAATCGTTGTGTAGATTTCTGAGAAGCAACCAACATACATGAGAATATAGGATGATGCTATTGAATGATTAATTGATTTCTTCAATTCTGACATGTTTATTCCTTTCATTTAATTTATTGCTATTGCGTTAACTTGAAATCGAATAAATTGTCACTATTTTGCTTCAAAGTTATACATGATATTTTGGAAAGTGAGACCGAACTATTTTATATGTTTTCTAAACCTTGTTCGAGTTTGGGAGGGTGTTGCTACAGAGCTTTGTGCTCACCCCTACAAACAATATTTATTCTTAGATTTCAGTTTAGGGAGTTGATGAGCAGATAGCTTAGGAAGCACAACTGGATGGAAGCGTGGATCCCGAGGGGGATGTCTAGAGTTGATCTCTCCATGTCCCAGAATAGGAGATGCATTGTGATACAATGGATGTATGATATTTTGCCTATTCCACTACAAGATTAGGTTTGATTTTGAGATGTAATTGCCATAGTTTGACATACTCTTTTTGGTTGTAGATGTCATGGTTTGGCTTATTCTTTTCGGGGATGTTGTAGATATTATGGATGATGAATGAAATATACCTTATTTATGGACTTTATTAGTTGCTCTCATGATGTGAATGGTTTTAAATAGTAATGTCATCCAAGGTGGATTTTGGGGCGTTACAATAATTGCCTACTAACCCAAGAAATTCTTGATCTAGGATACCCATATTTCATACAAAAAAATGTTTACAACACATTACTGATTTTCACTCTAAACTGTTGACACCAAACCTCAAATTAATACTAGAATATGCTCTTGGTCCTTGCAATTTCATCAAATATATCATCTAAGAACACATCTAAAAACTCATAAACCACTGGTACTTCAAATAACTTTGTCTTATTTTTGTTGGTATCATTCACTTATGTCTTATAATCCTAACATTATTTTCTGAGTAATTTCAAACTTGATTGCAAATATCAAACAATCAAAAGTTACCCTTTTCTCACACTAAAATATATATTCAGTCTCATCTAATATTTGAAAAATAATCACTATCGTACAACAATTTACAAAAAAATAATATATAGACAATCAAACTATTCCCAATGTTAAATAGAGATCTCACATGTCAAAAGCATCAAATCTATTAATAACTCGCAAGTACCCAAACATACATCACAACCCATATAAACTGTTTATATACACATCATTTCACCTACACATATATCATTCATTCCTTTTTGTTTTTACTCACTCATTAAGCATCTCCACACTAGCAGATTAAATTCACATCTTAGATATCCATTTATGTGTATATCAACCTATATATATCAAACACAAGTCATCCAGCATTTCACCAAAATATTTCATTTTTCCTACTCATGCAATTTTTGTTCCAATTACCTAAATTCCTAAAATATACATTTTTTTTAGACCAAAATAAATTCAATCCATAAAATTTTTTTGTTACCGTGAAACCTATTCATGGTTTTTCACATTTAAAGATAAGCACAAGAGAATGAATTAGTCCCTATGCGTATAGTCACTGGTTGGCGTGTGTGTATTGACTATCGAAAGCTAAATTCCCTTATCAGAAAAAATCATTTTTCATTGCCTTTTCTAGATCAAGTACTGGAAAGAATAGCTGGTCATGCATATTATTATTTTTTAGACGGATATTCTGATTATAATCATATTGAAATTGCAACAGATGATCAAGAAAAACTACATTTACATGTCCCTTTGGTATTTTAGCATATAAAAGGATGTCTTTTGGATTATGTAATGCTCCAGCTACCTTTCAATGTTGCATGTTAAGTATTTTTAGTGATATGGTAGAAAGGTATTTAGAATTTTTTATGGACGACTTCTCAGTATATGGTGATTCATTTGCCTTATGTCTAGAAAATCTTGAAAAAGTTCTTATTTGATGTGAAGAAACAAACCTTGTCTTAAATTGGGAAAAAATGTCATTTTATGGTTACACAAGGTATTGTTTTAGGTCATGTAGTTTCTAAAAAAGGAAACAAAGTTGATAAATCTAAAATCGACTTGATAGCTAATCTTCCTCCTCCGAAAACGGTAAAAGATGTTCACTCTTTTCTAGGTCATGCAAAATTCTATAGAAGATTTATTAAAAATTTTAGTTCAATATCTAGACATATATGTAATCTTTTATGTCATGATGTATTATTTGAATGGAATGAAACATGTCAATTAACATTTGATAAATTGCAAAACATGTTTTCTTCTGCACCCACTAAGATAAGGATAGCAGCATTCCAGCTAGAAGGAGAAGCCCATCTATGGTGGGATTGGGCAAAGGCCTCGAAGAAGTTAGAGGTGATGATGTGGGGAGAGTTCCAAGACCTCTTCATGGGCAAGTACTTCCCATCGGCAGTGCAACAAGCGAAAACCCGAGAATTCTTGGATTTGAAATAAGGGACAATGACTATTAGAATGATCCTAGAGACAAATATCATAACCCAAAGTTCATCCACTCTCATTTATTCACATCATTTAAATTTTATATCATATCACAATTTATATACTATTGGTTAATATAGTAATTACAATAAACCACTATATCAATTCTCAATAATCCACCTCACACGTATTATATAGCACAATATAGCCAAATCATTACATAACCTTCCATTATTTGGTTTGATCATATCACCATCACTTTTATTCTCATTCTTTCACTCAAGCTAAAGAATTTACCTTATCACACAAGCAGACTACCAGACATAGAAATAACTTTGCAACCAATATAATCATATTTTCATTCTTAACAACCATATAAATCATTTGTTAACCACCATCACATCATAGTTCATCTGTAGCACCACAGTAATGTGGCTTGCAATATGTAAAACCCAAAAAAATAAAATCTTAATTATAGGGGTATACGGTAATAAAGTCATTTAAGTGTGAGTGAAAAATCTAAAATTTTAAATAACTCGAATGAAGAAATGGATTCCTCTCACAAAATTGATTTACGCCATCAAATTTTATTAAATTCTTAGACAGTCAAACTTTTTACGTAAAATGAGGCAAAACGTGAGATCGAGTGACACACGATTAAATTCTAGCAACTTGTTTAATTAGTAGGATCCACAATATAAATGATCTAGATGTTTTAAAGAGCATTATTCAAGCATGATACATAACAAATCGTGATTGGCTCTCTTAGATTTTCAACCTATAAAAATTTGACAAGTGGCACATTGTGAACCAAGCACATGAAGAGTATTTAAAGGGGAAAAAATCAGATTTTTCTCTCATTTACCTTGCATTTTCATTGGAGAGAGAGAGAAAAGAGAGTTTCTTCAAACTATTTCTTTTTCTTTCCTTCATAACTCAAGATCCAACCATTGAAATTCAATCAACCAAGAACAAAAGTTGTTCTCCTCGACGAGGGCTACAAGCCAACACCAATTTCAACTATTTTCCACAAATTCCAAAATTTGAGGGTGTTGGGAGCTAGGGCTTTGTAAGAGTTTTCTTGGGTATTTTAGGGGGCTCATTTCATTGCTTACACTTCAAGAGGTGACAGATTCTTCCTTCTATTTAGGATTACTCTCAATTTCAAGTTGTATTTGGTATGTGTAGGGTTATGTATAATATTTACATATCTACCATGTATCTAGTCTACCTAGAAAGATGTTTTGATGAAATGATGAGCATGTTATGCCTAATTCTAATTGATTTTGGGTGTTGGACATGTTAAATATGAGTTGTATGAATGAGTATGCTATATGTTTATAGTTCATGCCTTATGGGTGTTTGATAAAATGAAAAAATATATTCAAGTATATTATTTGAATTAATATTGCTTATAATATGCTTAGTGATGGTAATCGAATGTTATTATATGCTTCATGATATAATTAACAAGTTTATGCTTATGAGATGTTGTCACATGCTGACATGATCTAGTTAGCATTGTGATGGAATAGAATTACAATTGCACATTACAATTCATATGCATGGGTTGCACTACGTTCATGGGCATTGGCATGAGTGTGAGTATGTGTGCATGTGTTGGGCCAATCACCACATGAAGAGTTAATTTGTGGGCTCAAGAAAGTTAGAAAAACGTCTAATTGAGTCACACAAGATATTGTATAGAAAATGTGTTGGGTATAGTAAGAAGAGATAGATTCCCCCTCGGATGTAAGGCCTAGTTACTTGGTTCACACACTTGCCCAACAATGAGATTCCAAAAAAGTGTGTCAGTGTACTCATAAACAGAGGTAGCATGCCCTCAAATGTCATGTTAGTTTGGTAGCCTGTTGGTGTGTTGTCCATAAATTACCTACCCAAGAAATACACAAGTATTTATAAATGTTCATTGGATGCTTAGCATCAATGGTGGGGGCTTGGTATACTCGTTCATGTCATAACATTATATCATATGTCGTGCATATGAATCTAGGAGGGGGTTCGATGTTTAACATGCATTCATGAAGTATTATTCATGTTTGGCAAGCATGGTAGCATTCATATGTTACTTGAGATATGGTGCACATTCATATCATATACATTGGAATTGAGAGGTATTCTTTATAGAAGATACTCTACTGGGCTTCGGCTCGCCCTGTTGTGGGAATATTTTTTAGGTATTCGATGAGTTCCTACTAACGGCCTTTCTACAGGGCTACTTTGAGGATAGAGCCAAACTGTGGCTCTCGTTATGAATTTTGTAGTGCCTTGTGTACATCTATATTTTGGCCTTGTATAAATCTAAGTACAAAACTAATATTTTATTAAAGGCTTGTAATGGGACTTTATGTATGAACATTTATTATTTAATGAATGGATGTTGTATGATAATGGTTGTGAATGAATGGTTAATATTTAATACGTAGACATTGAGATGTTGGAACTTGTAATGGTCACATGGGTGTTGTATGTATAGGTTGTGTATTGGGTAGAATTTCCCGTATAAAGGAGGTTCTATTTGGATTTTGTTTAATTATAAATGTTGGTAAATGGAGTGTAATGGTGTGATATCGGATTATACGGTATTCCGCGGATTGAGGGGTAATCAATATGTTGAGAAAGGACCCCCAGAGTTTGGGGCGTCACACAATATATATGCTATATACACATCATTAAGACAATAAAGATATACATCTGCCATTCTTGCAACACGAATCATCACTAAAGCAATAAATTCTGCCATTAACATGACATATCAATTGCCATGGCCATTTCGCCATAAAAGTGTTGTACGCCACAAAAATCACACAATGGAATCCATTAAGACTATAATTTGTGCCATACAAACTATAATTATTCACGGCACAAACAATATATGCTACTAAGGTCACATCAGCCATCTACGCTATTCACCACACAAGGTCATATTCCTTAAGCAATCCACCAAAAAAGCTTCCTCATTATTATTTAAGCAAAATTTGCCACTAAAGCCATATATTCGCATTTAAGACCATATTTTCCTATAAAGCAAGTCCACATACTCACATTATCCTTCACAAGCCACTATCTCACACAGTCATATATTAGCAGTGTATAAGCTGACTCTAGTCATTACCACCTTATTCACCATTTCAACCATCTGATTGGTGTTTACCATTTATTTAACCATATTAGGGACACATGTTTTTTTTATTAAGGGCACATGTAAACCCTTCATTTTCTCCTAAATCTTAATCATCTGAGAGATTCATATTTCACTATACTATAAAAATGCAATTTAGTAAAGATAAAAATTCACACACACAACCTTACTCAATACACACGAACCATCCTATCCAACTTAACAAACAAAACGCTAACGGTCCACTGCAACACCTAGACTTGATAAGTATATAGAACCTATCAAACACTAGCTCTAATACCAAAAATTGTCACACTCTATCCCGAAGAGGAGTTAGAGTGCAAGTAACCTCAACCTATTAACCCTTAAATCATAATTGATCTTAGAATAATTTAATGTATGCAATAATTTCCAAATCCATCCACTATAATAAGGAACCTGACAAAAACATATAACATAGCACAACATTACCACTACTAGAGAACTATACCCTTTAAACATCTTTAAAACACGTGTACATTATGACACTTAACATAAAGTATAATATGACACCAACACCTCTACATCAAGCTAGACTGCTCAGTGGGCTAGTCACAAGCTCAGTGAGTACCTTCGAAACATATAGAAAGAAGACACATAAGCACATTGTAGTTATAATCATACCTCACATACACATTAAAAGTGTAATTTAATATCAAATAACCAACTTACAGTACCCAACATCCATAACCTAACAACCACTATACAAAATCCTATAGCCAATATTCGAATATCCAATAACTGTGACCCCCTAATACCAGAGGTCCTTTATTAACCGTTGATCACCTATCAATCCACGAAAGTACCCATGATTGTTGTACCATTCGACATCACGTCAATAGCATGCCATTAACTAGGATCATAACCCACACATCCATGGTCCTTTACACATTAGTTTATCATCATTCATATCCCATAGAACATCTTTAAGCAAGAGAAAACAATGCCCAAGAGCTTAGTAAAACATTTTAAAATTTTGAAATGTTAGGAAAACCTACCGATATAAGTGATCCAAGTCCTACTGGTAGAAGTTGTGCACTAGATCTCTGTTTTTAGAAAATGTGAGAAAACCTACCGATAGAAGAAGTCTTTATTCTACCAATAGAAAGAGCCTACTGGAATTCTTCTACCGATAGGAACAGTGATATTCTACCGGTAGGAGAACCCTACTGTAAAGTTCTACCTGTGAAAAATGACGTTCTACCGGTAGATAATGCCTACTAGACCACATCTACCGGTAGGAGAGCTAAAAGTCCTACCAGTAGGTGTGCCCAATTTTGCCCATTTCATCCGTTTTTGATTTCCAATCCATTCCAAACATGTACAACTCCATTCTAGACTCATATATCATGAAATTTACATTCAAAACAGTTCATATGAATTCCATTACAACTATTTTCATATAATTACATGACAAAAATTAGTTTTCACGATGATTTTACAAAAGCACAAAATAAAGCCACATTTCGATTTTTTTCATAAAGGGTGAGCCACGCTCAATAGGGTATCTCCTAAAAATGCTACTTCACATACAATTCAACAAGCAACAAAACAATCCATTAAAAAAATATGCAATTCAATGATGGGCTTTTCTATGTCATGCCATGATATGAGATGAAACTCACACATGCAACTCAACCCAAGCCCTTACCTACTCCCACAACACATGCAATGCCAATGTGTATGAATCCACTATTTGTGTTACACATCAAATGACCATTATAAATCTCGGGTCTTTCTTAGGGTGGGTATTTCTAGACTAACACCAATAGGCACCCAACCGACACGAAATTCATGGACTTCTACCAACGGTTCCGTGTACACCAACACATTTTATGGACTAAACCAAGGGAGTGTGTATCCTAATAACTGGGTCTTGCACCAGAGGGACAGTCTAGCCCGTCTTGCTAACTCCCAACCATATTTTCAATGCAAACCATGCAACTTAGTCAACCCTCGATCCAACTATCCGGAGCCCACGTATCATCCACCAAGAATGATGTTTGATCAAACTATGCACACACACCCACACTCATGTCAAATGCCCATGAATGCGATGTATATGTGCATATGCAATGTAATGTACAATTATGATACAAATTTCGTGTTTAATATGTTATGAGTGTCATATGAACCATTTCAAACACATTTCCACTTATTTCATAGTCAATTATATCATATGCATATCATTACCATAAATCATCTTAATGTCAATACATCACCAAGCATATATCAACATTATACCCAACAATAATTTTCAAGCATATTATCACATAATCATGCAAATAACACACTTAATTCTCCAAGGTATGATATAAACACATAGCATGCCCACATTCACAATTTTCAATGAAATTACAAGCTAGCAATTTCTAAATACAAATTCATGCTAGAATTGATTTTACCCTTTTTCAATACTCATTTCATCAAATTAACAACAATAGGTAAGTGTTATATACCTCTAACACCCTACCCATTCCATAAAATCACCCTAAGTTGGAAATAAACCTAATTAGGGAGAACACCCTTCCTCTTGAAGCGTAAAACAAGATTGTAGAACCTTCAAGAACACCAACCAAGGTCAACCCTTATGATTTCCCCAAAATCTCATCTTGGAAACTTTGGTGAAATTCGTTCTTTTTAGTACGTAGGCGTAGCCCTTTTTGCGTAGATCAATTTTAATACTTGGCCCAAAGGATTTTCGTAAATCAGAGAGAGAAGTTGGAGTTTTTTCTCTTTTTCCCTCTCTTCCTTTCTCCAATGAAATATGATGGGTAACTGGGGAGAAATATGATTTTTCTCCCTTATTTACACCCCTTGAATGCTTGGCCCTCGTTGCGCCACATGACCTCCATTTTTGAGTCCAATTCCGTCCCAAATCAATTTAATTTCATCCCGGTTCAAGTTCAAAATATTTTTATATGAACTTACTTTAAATTATTATCCACTTTTCAAAATTTAATTTTCGGGTTCATTTATGAGGTCACCCGACACCCAGTTGCCGCGTAAAACATAAAAAATATGACTGTCTTGAAATTCAACAAAAATTGATAGGATAGCTAGATTTCGCGAGACGAACCTAACAGTAGGGTTTGATTCATCATCTGAGTTCTAGAAAAATTTGGGTCTTTCAACCCGTACTGTATTGACAAATTATTGTTGTGCCCTTTTTTCACAAAAATTCAAATTTACCTGGGTTTTACATTCTTCCCCTCTTAAAAAGAATTTTGTCTTCGAAGTTCACACACTCATGCACACTTAACCAATTGCATATGCAACAGTCATATAATAGTGAATGACTATAATAATGTACCTCCATTCTCAAACAAAAACGGATAAGTGGTACGTATAGTGTTCTCACCCTCCTATGTCGCCTCCTCCACACCTCGTTACTGCCGCAATAGCTTCACCAGCTTCACAGCCATGCCATTCAAAACCTGTTCTCGGCTATCCATGATACGCAGCAGTCCTTCCTCGAAGGTCCCATCGCATCAATAATCAGCTCACCCTAATCCACCACATAAATCGGATCTGGAGTGTACTTCTAGAACATAGAGACATGGAACACCACGTGAACACCCGATAAATTTTGTGGTAAATCCAATCGGTAAGCAACTGTACCAACCCTCTAGAGTACCTCAAAGAGCCCGATATACCTTAGCGATAACTTTCCCCGCTTCCCGAACCTAACCACTCTTCTTTTAGGTATCAATTTCAAGAAGACATGATCTACAATCCCAAACGTTTGAGGTCACCATCATTTGTCGACATAGCTCTTCTGTCAATTTTAAGTCATAAGAATAAGATTCCGTATCAAGTCCACCTTCTCCGAGGTGTCTCTTCATTCTACTCTAATAGTACTGGTGACGAAAATCATAGTATATCTTCGTGCCACCTGGATACACAACAATGGAAATCCCTAAGGATCTCCCCTCTCAGATCTGTAGACTGGGGAACCACAACCCTTCTCCTAAACCTAAGATTACCATCCGAGTGAATGGCCCAGCCCTTATCACCTGTACCTGATTGTACCCGATCCCTGATGGACAATATCTATGTCCTTCCCCTAGGACTCGATCACTCTACTTAGTAAAGAATGTGTAGCCTCCAAACTACCCAAGGTACTCTAAGCCTGACTCTTGTAGTGTAGCCCAAACTGTCCCATAATCTCAAGTATTTGCCACTCCCGGCAAGCCTCACTGGCCAAGACTCCCCATGACTTCCAGTTGAATGCATCAACCACCACATTTGCCTTACCAGAATGGTAATACAAAGTGAAGTTGTAGTCCTCCAAATACTTCATCCACCTCTGTTGCCTCATATTAAAGTCCCGTTGTGTAAAAATGTACTTCAGACTCTTTTGGTCCGAAAGCACCTCAAACTTCTCACCATACAAATAGTGGCGCCAAGCCTTCAAGGCAAAGACAATGGCCACCAACTCCATGTCGTGCATAGGGTAGTTCTACTTGTGGTTCTTTAATTTCTAAGAATCATAAGTTACCACTCTCCTGGACTGCATCAAAACACACCCAAGTCCGTCCTTGAAGGCATCACAATATAGTGTGTACCTCTGTCCTTTCTCTGGGACTATCAAAATAGGAGCCGAAGTAAGCCTCCCTTCTAACTCTTGGAATACCCCCTAACACGAGTCATCCCACTCAAACTTGACCTCCTTCCAAGTCAATCTCGTCATAGGTGTGGCTAGTCGGGAGAAGTCCTCAATGAACCTTCTATAATACCCTGCCAATCCCAAGAAATTATATATCTTGAACCCTGACTTTGGCCTCTCTCAACTCATAATCGCCTCAACCTTCTATGGGTCAACTAACACCCCCGTAGTCGACACTACGTGACCCAAAAATTTCACTTTCGTAAAATTCACACTTGTTGAACTTGGTGTGCAACTGATGGTTCCTCAAGGTTTGGAGAACAACCCTCAAGTGACCCTCATGCTCATCCTCACACTTGGAATTGATCAAAATGTCGTTAAAAAAGACCACAATAAACTGATCTAGGTAGGGTTGGAACACCATATGCATGAGATCCATGAATGCCACCGAGACATTCGTCAATCCAAAAGGCATAACTGTGAACTCAAAATGCTCATACCGCGCCCTAAATGTTGTCTTAAGAATATCTACCTCCCTAATCCTCAACTGATGGTAACCCGTGCATAGATCTATCTTAGAGTAGACTCGTCCCCTTCTTAGCTGATCAAATAAGTCATCAATCTGCTACAAAGGGTACCTATTCTTGATAATAACCCGATTCAACTACCAATAATCTGTACATAGCCAAAAGGTCTTATCCTTCTTCTTGAAAAATAACACTAGAGCACCCCAATGTGAGGTACTCGATCTAAAGAAGTCCTTGTCCATCAATTATTGCAATTGGACCTTGAGTTCTTGCAACTCTATAGGTGTCATTCTATGAGGAGTTATAGAAATGGGCGATGTACTGGGGTGCAACTCAATGATGAAGTCTACATCCCTATGTGGAAACAATACCAGTAGTTCATCTAGAAAAATGTCTTCATACTCACAAACCACCCGAGGTAGATCTAATTCCTGTCTCACCTCATCTTCCAGTGTAAGACTCGTTAGCTAACCCATTAACTACCCGTGCTATCGAGAGTTATACACGGCTTGGGCCAAAGTATCGTGCTTTTCTCCCTAAACATTGAAACAAACACTATCTTGTGTACAAGCAGTGACCCTCTTTCGATCACAATCAATGACGACTCAGTGTGCCACCAACTAACCCATCCTAAGGACAACATCAAACTCCAACATGTCCATGACCATAAGGTCCATGGTGAGTAGAATCTCTGAGATCTCTACCTCATAACTTCGACATATCTGATCAATGCATACCCTAGCTCTTAGGGGAAAACTCACTAGCAATGAATTTTTAAATAGAAATAGAGTACTAACTTAGTATCCCAAGGTAGGGATCAAATTCGTAACATTGGAATTTCTCTCCTTGTCTCACTAGTAGTGCGTGTACAACTTACTAGTACATATCTACTCTCAGAACCATCCAGTTCCTTTTCTTTTTCTGACCCCCAAGGTTATATTCTCTAACCCTAGTGTCCCTTTTCCATATGCATTTAACCATGCATATTCTTTACATAACATATAACAGATAACATGTAATGCACAATGGATGCAATGACCTAGACCTATGCCCCGCAAGCCCTAGATAAATCGAGAACCTAAGCTCTGATACCAAGCTATGATGTCCCTAAAATAGGGGTTCCTTTATCAACCATTGATCACACATCAACCCGCAAAACTACCCATGATTGTCGCACCACCCGACATCACGTCAATAGCATCCCCTTCACTAGGATCATAAACCACACATCCATGGTCCTTTACACATTAATTTATCATCATTGATATCCC
>CAUOFW020008795.1:0-15771 GCA_963454935.2 Ilex paraguariensis | reverse complement strand
TGTAAATACTGTAAGACCCTGTACTAAAATTAAATAAGAATACTAATATCTTAAGAATTTTCAACAAATAATAAAATGAGGATAAAAACTTAGAATCATTGTTGAAATATTAATCATGAAGTTTGAGTTTCGAACGGATTGACTTTTGGGTCAAACTTATTTTTTTTTTGGATGTGTTTAAGATTGATAAGGTAACTAATAATATATTAATTTTTTTATCAAATAACATTACCATTGAATTCGGGAGGTCGGAAAACATTGGAGAGGTAATATGGGATGTATTAGAAGTTAGGAAGTATTTAGAAGTAAACCAAATTGGAGTGAAATTGAAAAAAAAGGGTGATGGACACTGCTTAGTATTTTGATCATAATTTATATTTTGATGTCCAATTGATCTGAAATTTTACAGGAAATAGTAAACATCTAGGACTACAAAAGTGTATTTCATGAAAATTTCCATTCGACCTCTAAATGGGTCAACACTGACCTGGAAGTGGCACCAAAAATCTGTGAACTAACGAAGGAAACCCGATTTTTTCTGAACAGAAAATATCGGGTTTTGCTCGATTTTCTTGCCCTATAACATAATGTCGTCCCTTTAGCATTCATTCACCTCTCCAACCCTAGGAACCATTTTAGAGGAAGAGAGGAAGATAGAAATACCAATCAAGATTTATACCTGTAGAAATCAAACTTCAAATTCTTCAAGAATACATTCTCCTCCCATTTTCTTCCATTCTTGCTACCCTCTCACCCAAATCTTTTGAAACCCTAGGAGAAGATTAAGAGGAAAAGAAAGGAGCAGAAGGTCTTGAGCTTCCGGCTTGGGAATCTTATGATTAAGGTAGGGATTTTCTCTCAATCTCTCACATTGAGCTAGATATATCGAATAGATATATATATGTATATAGTATATGTTTCTTCACTCCTTCCTCATATATAATATGAAATATGATTCTTGTTCTATTTTGTAATAAATGCCATGTTTCAACAATATGAAGGGTGGGTAACCCCCAAAGCTCTATTGATTGTTTTTTTTTTTATCTTCAAAGCCCTAGTTTTCAAGAAAAGGGATTTTCTCCTAATTTCTTCTTTGTCTTTGATTTTAAAACTTTAGTGTTGAATATTGTATAACAAATGATATAGATTACGCTCTTGCATATTTTCTTGGATTATTCGATTATATGACAAATGTGAAAACAAATTGGGGATTTTACTATATTTGGGAAATTGTTGTGAATTGTGAATATTCTTGATTTCCTCATTGTATGGTTGTTGTGATGGACTTGGATTACCTTCGAGAGATGCCGTAGAGTGTTAGAGGTTAGTCTATCCCATGGGGGTGAGATGGTTGCCTAATGCTCGTAGTGGATCGTTGTTGTGCTCGCGATCACTATTGTTCACATATACACCGAGGAAAAGGGTTAGTATACTAGACACCTTGGAGGATTTCGTCAATGCCGTAGGAGACGGTACATGCCCTTCCTAAAGAGATTTGTGATTGTTGGTTGGAATTGGTGGACTAGGCCTGATCGTTAGGTAGATTCACGAGAAGCAATCAACATACATGGTACGGGGATAAACCAAAAATACATGGAATCGGGAGTTGGGTCGTTCTTGCCGACGCATTGGTATGAGACAATGCTTAGGGAGAAGCCTTCTTAAATAGCTTAAATTAGAATTTTGTTTATCGATGCTAAACTCACTTTATTCTTTTAACTGATTATTGCTATTGTTTAAACTTGAGATCTCTTTTAAAATGTCACTATTTTCATTCCAAACCTATATATATGTTAGTTGTGAAATGAGACCGACCGTTTGCTATGTTTTTTCAAACCTTGTTTGAGTTGAGAGGATTTTGCTACAGAGCTTCGTGCTCACCCCCTACAAATAAATTTTTTCAGATTTCACACTTGAGGAGGAGTTAGGAGCCGAGGAGCCCACCCATTGGAAGACTCCGCTTGACGGGGATGTGGATCCCGAGGTGGACGCTTAGAGCGACACTTTTATTTTGTTCTAGACTAGATTTATGCTTAGAATATCCTTTTGAACTCTAGTTCATTTCTGTTATTTCCGCTGCGTTATATTATTACATTTTGGAGATGTAAAGGCCAAGATTAGACCTATTAATTTGGGATGATAGTGTGGATATGACATATGATGAATGCAAGTTTATTTTATGATGGAAAAATGGACCCGGTGTGGTCAATAGTTATGCATATGTGGACCCGGTGTGGTCATTTGTAATATAATTGTACAGGTTGTGTTTTGGGTAGAGCCCCGTACAAAGGAGACTCTGCCCAAATTTTGTTAAAATATGAATGGTTGATGAATGAAACTTTCGTCGTGATGAATTTTACTTAATGCTCTCATACGGTAAATGTTTTTAGAATGTAATGTCACCACGGGGGTTTTTGGGGCGTTACAGATTTGGTATCAGAGCCAAGGCTTTAGGTCTTACATGGGAGCTGTAGGTTATGGAGTACCACTAGGGAAGTAGGATTAAGTTGAAGGAAATTGTTGGTCTAATTTTATATGAACCTTATGCTTTAGATTAAAGTGATATTTAGGATGTCTTGTACATCAATGAAACTAAATTGTGAATTGATATGCAGGATGGACGGTGAACGGGTACGTGGACGTGGTCGTGGGCGTGGTGGTCAAGCAAATCCACCACCTCACCACCTCTCGACGCCATACAGGGTATTTACCAATGTTTAAGGGAACTCACCACCCTAGTGCAACAACCAGGTGGGAACAACCACCACAACGGTGGAGTTCGTCCTTTAGTCCAAGTACCGGGCAACGGCGATGAGAACCGAAGGATGGTAGCTCTTCGAGAATTTCTACGGCAACACCCACCCACCTTCCAAGGGAGCTCCAATCCTTAGATGCGGATAGATGGATCCGCCGGGTGAAAAAAATTTGTGATGGTATGGGGATCGCCGGGGACCTTCGGGTTGGCTTGGCTACCTATTTGTTGGAAGGGGAGGCCGATTACTGGTGGGAGTCAGTGAAGAAAAGGAGGGACACTAATACGCTCACTTGGGAGGAGTTTGAGCAAAGTTTCAACGACAAGTATTTTCCAGAGTCTGTCAGAGATAAGATGAGTGCAGACTTTCTAGCCTTGCGGCAGGGCAGTATGACGTGGCTGAGTATGAGAGGAGGTTCGATGAGCTATCCCGTTATGCTTCAGAGTTCATATCCACCGAGGATAGGAGGGCCAAGCGCTTCGAGCAGGGTTTGAGACCGACCATCAGAGAGAAGCTTGTGGCACTCAGAATCCGAGACTATAGAGATTTGGTTGACAGAGCGGCATTGGTGGAGAGAGACATTGATGACTCTCAGAGGAGACAGAGCTATGCTAGAGGAGGCCCGATCCGTACAGGTGCCAGTAGTCAGTGGAGCACCGAGGGCGTTACCATATCGTCGCCCCGATCAAGCGGTGGGGCAGAGACCTCTTACAGTCCGAGGAGAGGGGCATGCCCCGACTAGACCAAACACTGACCCTCGTCAATGCTTTGCTTGTGGAGGTGTAGGACACTTCCGAAACAACTGCCCGTCATTTCCACCCAAGGCCAATCAATCAGCCGGGCCATCACATGCAAATAGGCCCCCTCCACCACCGAGACCATTGAGAGCTCAAGCCCCCGGTGATGCCAATCCGGGGAGGGTATTTGCCTTAATCCAACCGGAGGAGGATGCTTCCAATGCCGTTGTGGAAGGTATCATTCTTCTCTACAATTCTTGGGCCCGAATCTTATTCGATCCTGGTGCTACTCATTCTTTTATACGTACTGCATATGCTATGAATTTGGGATTGGGTTTCGAGAAGTTAGAACATGCTTTGACTGTTGACTTGCCTACGGGAGAACAGTTGGGTACTAGCCGAGTCTGCAAGGGTTGTGTGCTTCGTATTGGGGAGCACGAATTGATTGTGGATTTGATTGCTTTAGAGATGAAGGGGTATGACGTGATTTTTGGGATGAACTTGTTATCCACTTTTCATGCGGTAATGGATTGTTTCCGCAAGCGAATTACATTTCAATTGTCGGGAGGAGTAATTTTCAGTTTTGTGAATAACCGAGATTCTTTCCATCCATTTCCTACTACGGGAAGTAAATTCTTAAAAGCTAAGGCAGGGAGCCACTTGAGTTTCTTGGCTAGCTTGATGGGAGATGATCGGGATAGATCCCACTCGGGTATGGTGTTGATTATATCAGATTTTTCGGATGTCTTCCCAGATGAATTACCCGGGTTACCGCCACAGAGAGAGATTGAGTTCGCAATCGATCTTTATCCGGGAACCGAACCTATTTCTATTGCTCCTTATCGGATGGCGCCTTTGGAGTTGAAGGAGCTAAGGAAGCAATTGGACCACTTGCTGGCAATTGGATTCATCCGTTTGAGCACTTCACCTTGGGGAGCCCCGGTCCTCTTTGTGAAGAAGACGGATGAAACACTTCGGTTATGCACAGATTACCGACGGTTGAATCGGGTGACGGTGAAGAACAAGTATCCCTTGCCGCGCATTGATGATTTATTTGATCAATTGAGGGTTCTAAGTTCTACTCCAAGATTGATCTCCGCACCGGGTACCATCAACTGCGTGTCAAGGAGGAGGATATTCCTAAGACTGCTTTTCGTACTCGGTATGGTCACTTCGAGTATACGGTGATGCCGTTCGGATTGACTAATGCTCCAGCAGCCTTCATGGATTTGATGCACAGGGTATTCCGGCCATATCTAGATCAATTTGTCATTGTGTTTATTGATGACATATTGATTTATTCCCGACACAAGAAGAACATGCACATCATCTCTCGGTTGTGCTACAAACATTGAGAGAACATAAGTTATATGCGAAGATGAGCAAGTGTGAGTTTTGGATGAAGGAAGTGAAGTTCCTTGGCCATGTTGTGTCCGAGCAAGGGGTAGCGGTTGATTCCTCGAAGATTGAGGCCGTGATGAAATGGGAACCACCAAAGAATGTGACAGAAATACGTAGTTTCTTGGGGTTAGCCGGTTACTATCGTAGGTTTGTGGAAGGTTTTTCCAAGCTTGCGATGCCGATGACTCGCCTTACCAAGAAGGGGGAGAAATTTGTGTGGACTCAAGCGTGTGAATTAGCTTTTCGCACCTTGAAGGAAAAGTTGACGACGGCACCGATCCTCATTATTCCGAACAGTGGGGAAGGTTACGATGTTTACACCGATGCTTCACTACGAGGCTTGGGATGTGTGTTGATGCAAGGAGGCAAGGTGGTTGCTTATGGCTCGAGGCAACTCAAGATTCATGAGCGGAACTATCCCACTCACGACTTGGAGCTAGCCACTGTGGTTTTTGCTCTTAAGTTGTGGAGGTGTTACTTGTATGGAGAGAAATTTCAAGTGTTCTCGGATCATAAAAGCCTCAAGTATGTGTTCACACAGAAAGAATTAAATCTCCGGCAGAGAAGGTGGATTGAGTACTTAGAAGATTACGACTTCACTCTCAACTATCATCCGGGAAGGCTAATGTAGTAGCGGATGCATTGAGTAGGAAGTCTCAGGGTAAAATCAATGTCTTTACGGCTAAACGGTGGAAAATGATGGATACGTTGGAGGAGTTTGATCTATGGGTTAATGGACCGGAGGATCGACCATGTTTGTTTAACCTAGTAGCTCAACCAATTCTCCGACAAAGGATTGTGGAGTTGCAACGATTAGATCCCGAGTTGACAAAAATTCGGGATAAATTGGAGAGGAATGAGATTGTTGAGGATTGGTCTTTAAAGAATGAGGAGTTACAGTTTTGGGGAAGATTATGCGTGCCAAACGACGACCAAGTGAGGGAAGAAGTGTTGGGAGAGTGTCACCGATCGAAGTTCTCTATACATCCGGGGAGTACAAAAATGTATAGAGATATGAAACGACAATATTGGTGGAGTGGAATGAAGAAGGATGTAGCAAAGTTCATTTCAAGGTGTGCCGTATGTCAGCAAGTGAAGATTGAGCACCAACGACCTGGAGGATTATTACAGTCTCTGCCTATCCCGGAGTGGAAGTGGGATCATATCACCATGGACTTCGTGTCGGGTTTTCCACGGACTTCAAGAGGGCATAACGCCGTATGGGTTATCGTAGATCGACTCACCAAGTCAGCTCACTTTTTGGGGATGAAGACCACAGACTCGTTAGAGATCTTGAGCAGACTATACATTCGAGAGATTGTTCGATTGCATGGAGTTCCACTTTCTATCGTGTCGGATCGCGATTCTCGTTTTGTGGCTCATTTTTGGCAAAGTCTACAACAAGCTATGGGGACAGAATTACATTTCAGCACAGCCTTTCACCCTCAAACAGATGGCCAATCCGAGAGAGTGATACAGGTTTTGGAAGACATGTTACGGGCTTGCGCATTGGACTTCAAAGGGAGTTGGATCGATCACTTACCGTTGGTGGAATTTGCGTACAATAACAGTTACCAAGCGAGTATCGGAATGGCGCCGTATGAAGCTTTGTATGGAAGACCATGTAGATCCCCGACATGTTGGTTGGAAGCCGGAGAGAGTAGTATGTTTGGGCCCGAGATTGTACGGGAGACAACGGAGAAGATTCAGCTCATTCGGGAGAGATTACGCACAGCACAGAGTCGACAAAAGAGCTATGCGGATAGGAGAAGAAGGCCTTTGGAATTCAAGGAGGGAGATTTTGTATTTCTTAAAGTGTCACCCAAGAAGGGCGTACTTAGATTCGGTAAGAAAGGAAAACTCGCTCCAAGGTACATCGGTCCATTTGAAGTGATCAAGACAGTGGGCAAAGTAGCATACCAACTTCGGCTACCAGTATCATTGTCAGGAGTTCATGACGTGTTCCACGTTTCGATGTTGAGGAAATGTCAACCAGATACGTCGCATGTCGTGGATTTGGAGGATATTGAAGTGCAAGATGGAGTCACCTATGAAGAGCAGCCGGTGAAGATTCTTGATATCCAGGAGAAAGTGCTTCGCAACAAGGTAATCCAGCTGGTGAAAGTCCTGTGGCAACATCATGGCGTAGAGGAAGCAACTTGGGAACCGGAGTGGGAGATGCGAGAGAAATATCCATATTTGTTCGCTACTTGAGGTAAGTTTCGAGGACGAAACTTTCTTTAAGGGGGGTGGATTGTAAGACCCTGTACTAAAATTAAATAAGAATACTAATATCTTAAGAGTTTTCCAAATATGAATAAAATGAGGATAAAAACTTAGAATCATTGTTGAAATATTAATCATGAAGTTTGAGTTTCGAACGGATTGACTTTTGGGTCAAACTTAATTTTTTTTTTGGATGTGTTTAAGATTGATAAGGGTAACTAAATAAATATATTATTTTTTTTTATCAAAATAACATTACCATTGAATTCGGGAGGTCGGAAAACATTGGGAGAGGTAATATGGGATGTATTAGAAGTTAGGAAGTATTTTAGAAGTAAAACCAAATTGGAGTGAAATTGGGTAAAAAGGGGTGATGGACACTGCTTAGTATTTTGATCATAACTTTATATTTTGATGTCCAATTGATCTGAAATTTTGACAGGAAATAGTAGACATCTAGGGCTACAAAAGTGTATTTCATGAAAAATTTCCAATTCGACCTCTAAATGGGTCAAAACTGACCTGGAAGTCGCACCAAAAATCTGTGAACAGTACGAAGGAAACCCGATTTTTTCTGAACAGAAAATATCGGGTTTTGCTCGATTTTCTTGCCCTATAAAAACCTAATGTCGTCCCTTTAGCATTCATTTCACCCCTCCAAACCCTAGGAACCATTTTAGAGGAAGAGAGGAAGATAGAAATACCAATCAAGAGGGATTTATACCTTGTAGAAATCAAAACTTCAAATTCTTCAAGAATACATTCTCCTCCCATTTTCTTCCATTCTTGCTACCCTCTCACCCAAATCTTTTGAAACCCTAGGAGGAGAAGATTAAGAGGAAAAGAAAGGAGAGCAAGAAGGTCTTGAAGCTTGGGTCTTAGCTTGGAATCTTGATTTAAGGTAGGGGATTTTCTCTCAATCTCTCACATTGAGGCTAGATATATATCTATAGATATATATATGTATATAGATATATGTTTCTTCACTCTCCTTCTCATATATATAATATGAAATACATGATTCTTGTTCTATTTGTAATAAATGCCATGTTTTGAACAATATGAAGGGTGGGTAACCACCAAAGCTCTATTGATTTTTTTTTTATCTTCAAAGCCCTAGTTTTCAAGAAAAGGGGATTTTCTCCTAATTTCTTCTTTGTCTTTGATTTTAAAACTTTAGTGTTGAATATTGTATAACAAAATGATATAGATTACGATCTCTTGCATATTTTCTTGGATTATTCGATTATATGACAAATGTGAAAACAAAATTGGGGATTTTACTATATTTGGGAAATTGTTGTGAATTGTGAATATTCTTGATTTCCTCATTGTATGGTTGTTGTGATGGACTTGGATTACCTTCGAGAGATGCCGTAGAGTGTTAGAGGTTAGTCTATCCCAATGGGGGGTGAGATGGTTGCCTAATGCTCGTAGTGGATCGTTGTTGTGCTCGCGATCACTATTGTTCACATATACACCGAGGAAAAGGGTTAGTATACTAGACACCTTGGGAGGATTTCGTCAATGCCGTAGGAGACGGTACACGCCCTTCCTAAAGAGATTTGTGATTGTTGGTTGGAATTGGTGGACTAGGCATGATCGTTAGGTAGATTCACGAGAAGCAATCAACATACATGGTACGGGGATGAACCAAAAATACATGGAATCGGGAGTTGGGTCGTTCTTGCCGACGCATTGGTATGGGACAATGCTTAGGGAGAAGCCCTTCTTAAATAGCTTAAATTAGAATTTTGTTTATCGATGCTAAACTCACTTTATTCTTTTAACTGATTATTGCTATTGTTTAAACTTGAGATCTCTTTTAAAATGTCACTGTTTTCATTCCAAACCTATATATATGTTAGTTGTGAAATGAGACGGACCGTTTGCTATGTTTTTCAAACCTTGTTTGAGTTGAGAGGATTTTGCTACAGAGCTTCGTGCTCACCCCCTACAAATAAAAATTTTTCAGATTTCACACTTGAGGAGGAGTTAGGAGCCGAGGAGCCCACCCATTGGAAGACTCCGCTTGACGGGGATGTGGATCCCGAGGTGGACGCTTAGAGCGACACTTTTATTTTGTTCTAGACTAGATTATGCTTAGAATATCCTTTTGAACTCTAGTTCATTTCTGTTATTTCCGCTGCGTTATATTATTACATTTTGGAGATGTAAAGGCCAAGATTAGACCTGTTAATTTGGGATGATAGTGTGGATATGACATATGATGAATGCAAGTTTATTTTATGATGGAAAAATGGACCCGGTGTGGTCAATAGTTATGCATATGTGGACCCGGTGTGATCAATTGTAATATAATTGTACAGGTTGTGTTTTGGGTAGAGCTCCTCGTACAAAGGAGACTCTGCCCAAATTTGTTAAAATATGAATGGTTGATGAATGAAACTTTCGTCGTGATGAATTTTACTTAATGCTCTCATACGATAAATGGTTTTTAGAATGTAATGTCACCCACGGGGGTTTTTGGGGCGTTACAAATACAATACCTGGTTCTGCAAACCTGATTGAAGGCTCGAAATCACTATTATCATGTTATCAAGTGAAACAAAAATTCATATCAATGACGCTTTATATTCAGTCAGATCTAGAAGAAATCTGCTAAGTTTCAAAAATATATGTCGTATTAAATTTCATATTGAGACCACGAATGATAAAAATGGAGAATATATTTATATTACTTCAATTGTTTTGGCCTGAAACTTATATTAGAGAAACTTCCTACTTTTTTTTTTTTTTGGATTGTACTGTACAACCATAAAAATAATTGAAGCAAACAATGTGATAACCTAGAAGCTCTCTAATCCAAAAACTTTTGTGCTTTGACATAATCGACTTGGTCACCTTGGGTTAATAATGATGCGTTGAATTATCAATAGTTCACATGAATATTCTCTAAAGAGCCAGAAGATTCTATTACCGAGTGATTACACATGTAATGCTTGTTCATAAGGAAAATTGGTTATTAGACCATCTCTCACAAAAATCAATGTTGAATCCCCAACTTTTCTATAGAGAATTCAAGGAGATATTTGTGGACCTATACACCCATTATATGGACCATTTCAATATTTTATGATCTTAATTGACACTTCAATAGGATTGTCATACGTTTTTTTATTATCTACTCGGAATGTTGTTTTTGCTCGTTTTCTTGCCCAAATAATCCAATTATGAGCACAATTCCCAAATTATCCAATCAAGACAATTCGTCTTGATATCGCTGAATTTACATCTCAAATATTTGATGACTATTGCATGTCTGTTGGGATTGATATGGAGCACCCGGTTGCTCACATCCATACCAAAAATTGTTTAGCTGAGTCTCTTATCAAAATATTTCAGTTAATTGCTCGACCCTTACTTATGAGAACAGAGTTCCCAATTTTTTCTTGGAGACATGCAAATTACATGCAACAACCTTAGTTCATATCCGACCAGCTGCTTACCATCAATATTCTCCAATACAACTCGTACTTGGTTAACCCCTAGATATTTCTCACTTACGAACATTTAGTTGTGTTGTATATGTCCCAATTGCACACTACGCACTAAGATGAGTCCCCAATGTTGACTAGGAATTTATGTTGGGTGTGATTCACCTTCAATTATTAGGTATTTTGAACCTTTGATGGGAGATGTTTTTATTGGAAGATTTGTAGATTGTCATTTTGATGAGACAGTATTCCCGCTGTTAGGGTGATGAAATATGTCGCCTGCTAAAGAATGACGTAAGATTTCTTGGACTTCAAAAACTATGTCTCATTTTGATCCACACACTCCTCAATGTGAAACTGAAATATAAAAGATCATTCACCCCCAAAGAATTGTTAATCAGTTGCTTGATGCATTTATTGATGCAGTAAGAGTAACCAAGTCTTATGTGCCAGCTGTGAATACTCTGGTAAAGATTGATGTTCCAATTGAAAAATCTATGGTAACAAATGAATCATCAATTACACGTTGAAGCGAGGACGACCCATGGGTTCAAAAGATTCTGCTCTTGGAAAAGGAAAGTAAAAGGGCAATCACATACAACTCTTGAAGAAGTTTTTGAATTAGGAAATAACCCACATCATCTCAAATGATATCCCCTGAAGTGATACAGACTTTTGAAGAGATGCAAATGTCTGCAATTGAAGAGATGTTTATTAACTATGCATATAAATGAGAGATGTGGGATGGTACAAAAATAAGCATCAGTGATGTATTTTCTTTTGCTGTAGCTATTGAAATCTTGAATGATGATGATCTCGAACCACGTGCACAATAGATGAATGCCGACATTGACATAATTGGTCAAAATGACAAAAAACAATCCAAGCAGAATTGTATTCTCTTGCAAAAATGGGGTGTTTGGACCTATAGTCCTAACACCTAATGATGTAAAACCTATTGGTTATAAATGGATTTTTGTGAGAAAATATAATGACAAAAATATCACAAGATACAAAGCACATCTAGTAGTGCAAGGGTTCCTGTAAAAACCTGGGATTGATTATGAAGAACCATATTCACCAGTAATGAATGCAATTACATTTCGGTATCTTATTAGTCTAGCAGTCTCAAAAGGACTTGGCATGCTTCTTATGGACGTTGTTACTGCATATTTATGTGGAAAGGTAGATACTAATATTTTTGTGAAAGTCATTGAAGGATTGCAATTGTCTGAAGCAAACACATCAAAATCATGCAACATGTACTCAATTAAGTTGAGATGATCCTTATATGGATTGAAACAATCTAGAAGAATGTGATGTAACCGTCTCAGTGAGTACTTGGTAAAGGAAGGGTATGTTAACAATCTCATATACCCATGCATATTTATTAAGAAATACAGTATATGTTGAAGATATGAATCTTATTGGGACTCTTGAAAAGTTGATAAAAGCTGCTATATATTTGAAAAAAGAATTTAAGGTGAAAGATCTTGAAAAAACACAGTACTGTCTTAGCCTGCAGATTGAACATACATTAAATGGAATTCTTATTCATCAAACAACCTATACCGACAAGGTCCTGAAGTGGTTTAACATGGATAAAGCATATATGTTAAGTACTCCAATGATTGTTTGATCTTTTGATATCAATAAGGACCCTTTTCGTCCTAAGGAGGAAAATGAAATGCTTTTTGGTCCTAAAGTACCATACCTAAGTGCAATTGGTGCTTTGTTATACTTAGCACAATGTACTAAGCTTGATATAGCATTTATTGTCAACTTGTTGGCAAAATTTAGTTCGAAACCGACTCGACGACATTGGAATGGCACAAAACATGTTCTACATTATCTTTGTGGAACTGTAGACTTGGGTTTGTTATACTCAAAGCAATCAGCCAATGGTCCACATTTAGTTGGATATGTAGATTCTAGATACCTATTAGATCCTCAGAAGGCTTGTTCACATATTGTGTATGTTTTCACATGTGGTGACACAACAATCTCATGGCAATTTATGAAGCAAACTTTGATTGCTACATCTTCCAATCATTTTGAAATACTTGCACTCCATGAAGTGAGCCGTGAATGTGTGTGGCTAAGGTCCATAGTCCATCACATTCGAGATACTTGTAGGCTTCCTTTGATTACAAATTCACCAATAGCGTTATATGAAGATAATGTTGCTTGCATTACACAAATTAAAGGAGGTCACATAAAAGGTGATATAATCAAGTATGTTTCTCCAAAGTTCTTCTACACTTATGAATCCTAGCAAAGTCATGAAATTGAAGTAAAACAAATACGATCTAATGACAATCTTGCGGATCTATTCACTAAAGCTTTACCATCATCAACGTTCAAGAAATTGGTATGTGGCATTGGAATGCGATGAGTTTGTGTGAAATCCAATTAATTGCGAAACATGGAGAATACTTTTAAGTGAGTTAAAAAAAAATATATTGAACTTGAAATGGGACAAGATTTAATTGATTCGAGATGAAATTGGACCCAAAAAAGGCGAACGTGTAGCGCAACGTGGGCCAAGTATCCAAGGGGTATAAAAAGGGAGAAAAATTAGATTTTCCCCCATTTTTGGCTGCTGGGTTTTCCAGAAAAGAGAAGAGAAGAGACAATGTAATCCTACTATGAATCATATGAACTAATTATCTTAATATAGCAAAATAGCATTAAATAAACCAAACTAACTAAGGTGTTGTTTGGTCACTTCATGTTTTTTATTTTTATTTTTATTTTTTTTCATTTTATGGTAAAAAATAAAAATAAAAAGGTGTTTGGTGAATTTTTTTTTATTGCTCTATATTGAAAACAAGGCCAAAATATGAAAACATCCAAAAAGGTATTTTTGTATTTTTTGAAAACAAGGCCTCTCCCCTCTTTCACTTTTTTTAAGACCCCTTCTCTCTCTCTTTCTCTTTTTCTCTCTCTATCTCACCCTTATTTTGTTTGGGGGTGGTGAGTTTCAGGGTGCGTGGTGGGTTTTGCAGGGGGGTTGGGTGGTGGGTTTCGAGGGTAGTGGTGGATTTTAGGGGGTTTTGCATGCGGTTGGGTCCTGTGTATGGATCTTTTTATGTGTTGATGGTGGTGGATTGGTGTTGGTTGTGGTTTTAGGTGGGTTGGGTGGTGGTTTTGGGGCTGCTGTAGCTAGTTTTGGGGCTGCTACAACTAGGTTTTAGAGCTGCTGCAGCTGAGTTTTAGATGGTTGGATTTCGGTGGTGTTGGTGGGGGTTGGATGGTGAATTTTTGATGGTTGGGTGGTGATTAAACAGGGATGGTGGTGGTGGGTTTTCAATGGTATTGATGGTGGCCAAACAGATTAGTGGTTGGTGGGTTTTGGAATCTTAGAGACATGGTGACTGGTTAGGGTAGGTTTTCGGTGATTTGGGTGGAGATGTATTTGGGATTAAAAATTAGTTAAAATAATATGAAAATACTATTATAGTACCAAACATATTTTTTATTTTTGTTTTCATAATTTTTTAAATATAAATGACTACCAAACATGTTTTATATTTTTAATTGTTATCACAAAAAAAGAACATAAAAACAAAACGTTACTAAACGCACCTAAATTAAGTTAACTTAAATCAACATCCAAAATATAAAATTAAATTCCCAAAAACATCCGAAGTACTTAAGAAAATGCAATGCATGGACTAGAAAGTAAATAAAGAGTCTAAGAAAGGTAGAGAGTGAAAGTTAGAGTTATGCAAGAGATTCTAGCTGACTAAGTTGACAATGATGGGCCACCACCATATCTCCTCCCAAGTAACCTCAGGATCTCTCTCTGTTTCTCCTCATACTAGGTCATTCTCTGATCAACTTGAGTCATCATTGTCTCAAGACCCAACAAAATCTGCCTATTAGTCCAATCATCCACTGGGATATATGGTCGTTGCTCCTCCTACTGTTTCTGGGGCTCTTTAGGAGGCTGGAAATCTAAACCTCCTAAAAACTGGTCTATTTGTGGCTTTGTTGGTATTTCTTGATGTACCTTTACCTGGATTGCATGGCTCTTTTTCAAAAAAGTTTTGTCTAAAGGTGCTAGATGCTCCACAATAGAACATGATGGATTTGATATCACTCCTTTTTTTTTCTACACAAATCAGATACTAAAGCAACAAAAGGAAGTGAGGGTTTTATTTTATTTTATTTTTATTTTCCACTGTCTGTATCATTTAATATATAATCAGAGTCAGCAGGTCAATAGTATGTCCCATTCCAAAAGAGTACAGAAAATATGCTTTCTCATTGAAGACTTGATTTTTCTGGGATTGGGAAAAACAAATTATTTACAGTAATTAGGTTCAAATTTGATATTTATCAGTCAAATTCCCTTGCTTAATGTGTTTATTGGGCCTCCCTTATACATAATCCGGATTCCTAGTCAACTCAATCATAACTATAGACAAACCAGGCAGTGTGGTAAGAGGGTATTGGGGATATGGGTGTCTCGACATAGGGTTCAAATGATCAGCAATGGTAGACAACGTAACTTGAAATTTAACGCCCTTAACAAATGCAAGCAATTTCTTTGGCCTAGTTACTTCAACATTACTATAGAATTCATACACCAAACATTCATAAGCAATACCCACAATTTTCACATAAAATTCAACCATCCTTGTGCCGCTAAATTTTGTCTAACTCTAATGTGCTTAAATCTTTGTAAATCACAGGCCTTTCTAAAATGATAGTTTTAGTTAAAAAATGAGTATCATACCGGATTTGTTGCTCAATATTCTCAAACATATCATTACCAAACTAATTTGAACCTAGGGTTGCTCCTCCTTTTGTGGCATTGTTGGGGGCGGTGGAGAGACTCCTTGCCTCAGATGGCTTGAAGATGCACCATCCTTGTGAGCCCTTGATTTCCTTCATGGATACATGAAGACAATCTTGAATTTCTTGACAAAAAGATGGGTTTTATAAGATTTCAATCGATAAAATTCTATATAGCAAGATGGGTAAGTGTATAATTGGAACATAATTAAAACAAAATAGCTGATGGGTGAGACAAATCTACGGAGAGAAGGCAGTTTGGTTCGCTAGTTTTTGAATTTCTGCTGCGAGGGAGAACAATCTAATCTAATTCGTGAATAGACTATTTTTATAGGACACAGTTTCGGTCGAATGCCACCACCACCATTCCAATAGTGCTAGCTTTCTGTTTCC
>CAUOFW020008794.1:0-15778 GCA_963454935.2 Ilex paraguariensis | reverse complement strand
AAACAACAAACCCTTTTCAGCTTCAAAGTCAAATATAAAATTCCTTCCAAGTCTGCAAAATCACACACATACCCTTATTAAAAAGCCAATCGAATAACTAAATAAACCAATCATATAATCCCACGAACAAAGTAAATACTCAATTAGACTGAAAATGAAGAAACACCCATCTAAGTTAAACCCCATTAACCACAAAGAAAACTAATAATTGCCTCAACACGAACACATACCAACTAGCCATTTTGTCACATATAGCACTAACAAATATGTAATATATACCCATGTAAAGAGAAACGAATCTTTGGTACATTAGACTTACCAAGAGGTTATTATCTACATAATATTCTAAAATAACCATCTCTGGCACATATATATTCGAGAGAGAGAAAATTCAAAGCGCGAGTTGATTTTTTTAAGAGGAGAGTCGTATATTATGACATCACAATATGGTATGTATCAAAATCAAATTACCATTTGGTATGCGAATAGGTAAGACTTTGAGGAGGTGTATCTAACCGTGGACCCGTATTTGTTGCAGAGGTCCACGGAGGAGGAGGTGGCGGCGGAGGTGGAGGGTGGGATCCCACCCCACCCAAAGAAAGTCAGAGAAGACGGAGAGGAGACGAATAAAATAATGAAGAATATATATATAGTGCAACGTAAGGGTCACTATCAGAAAACGAGGTACGAACACAAACGAAACTCTGCTTTGGCTTGTATACGGTGGAACTTGTACGGTTCGCACGGATACACTTTTTTGCTATTGGTTGGGAGAGAGGACAATTATCGTATGTGGGCCGTATGTTCAAGCCCAAGAGAAATCCTTATTTGGTGCCCGGCCTATTACCCGATTTAAGCCCGTCAACGGGTCAGATTTTGACTAATCCAAATCCGAATTTAAAAGACTGGTTCGAATTCCATCTGATTATTCGACAAATTTTATTTTTGTTGTCTATATCTGAATTCATTAACAGTTGGATATTCGGTCCAGAAACTTAATATGATCCGAATAACTTCATTTAACTAAAATTTAACAAATAACATCTAAATTTTAACTAAATTTTTTGAAGTAATTACTTATTTTTTAATACTTATATGGGAATATATGCATATTTTTGATCAAATTATAATTGGATCGAATATAAGTATATCCAAATTCAAATTTGAAAAATTTAAGATAACATATTCAGATTCAGATTATCGATAAAAAAAAATATCATATCATATCATGTTCAACTAATTGGATTCAAATCGAATGTAGATCAAAATTCGATCGATTGACAGGCCTAATCTGATTTAGTTTACTCACGTGTATATTCCAATCTTGTACAATTTGGATCTAACAAAAATCATAAATTTAAACATTTTGAGTACGATCTTGTTGGTAGTTCTCAAATTTTAAAGAATTTTATGATTAACGGGTTATTATGAGTTTCTAAGGTTTATTCTACACAGGTGGATCCCACTTGTTAAACGAGAATAAAAGAATATTAGATCCAAGGGTAAATTTCACTTTATGTTGTGAAAGATTTCAAGATTTTTATTTTTTAATCTTAAAGATTAAATTTTTCATATTACACCTTTAATAAATCAAAATTATTACAATATAACTCTTCTGTTAGTTTTTTCATTAGTGCCAATAGGTTGGCTTTTGACGAAAAAATAACGGAAGCTAACAAAATAATCACATTATAATACTTTTGATATATTTAGAGTACAGTGTGAGAAATTTAATTTTTAAAGATGCAAAATAAAAAATTTAAAATCTTTTAGGATATAAAGTGTAAAAAGCCCTTAATCTATTAATATGTTAGTTGTTCCTAGGAAAAAAGACTAAATCTAGTAAAATGTCGATCCAACAAGTTGGGCGCGACAAACGGAGTGTGCTGAATAGGGTCTTTTTCGCATGGAAATTTAGGGATCGTTTGGTAATGTTTTCGTTTTTGCGTCTTCAAAATAATTAAAAACAGAGATAATTTTTGTCTCTGTTTTGTGATAAACACTAAAATAAAAAACATGTTTTGGTGTCATTTTTGTCTATCAAATTATGAGAATAAAAAATAAAACATATTTGGTAACTACTTCACGTTTTATTCTAAATATGTTTTATAATATATTATACAATAAAATACAAATCTAAAAATTCCTTTAAAAAAAAATTGGGATTAAATGGCAATTCAATCTCAAATGTTTTTGTACAATCTCAAATGGTAATTCAATAAATTTCAAATGAAAATTTAATCCCAAATAGCAAGTCAATCAATCTTAAATTGCAATTCAATCAATCCCAATTGACAATTAATTTCCAAAAGATAATTTATTTCCAAATGGTAGTTCAATCAATCTTAAATGGGAATTCAAACACACACACATGCACAGATCTGTATAGATTTGCACAAATTTGTGCATCACACACACACACAACACATACACACACGCAATAATCACTCTTACAGATCTGTACAAATGTACAAATATGCACACACACACACACACACACACAAAACACATACAGATGCACAAATATGCACAGATCTGTGTTTCATTTTTGGGTTTCACATGTAACGAGCGAGAAAGAGAGAGAGAGAATGGAGCATCATCTTCTTCCACAAAATAAAGAGATCTTCTTCTTCCTCGCCATCCAACCACACATATCATCTTCTTCCACGTCATCAGTTCTCTTCGTTCGTGTATATATATATATATAAAGAAAGAGAGAGAGAGAGAGAGAGAGAGAGAGAGAGAGAAAGACTGGTTGAAAAGAGGTTGAAGCCTCCTTTTATACTTCCATGAAAAATAACACATTTTTGTTGATTCCGATACCTCATTAAAATCTTCAACTAAGTTGCGCGCGTGTTTTGTGTTTCGGTTGTTTTCTGAAACACAATTTTTTTGTCTTTATTTTCATTTTTTCCAAGACAACTAATATAAAACAAAAACAAAAAACAATACCCAAACATGTTTTTGTTTTTATTTTTGATAAAAATTAAAAACAAAAACACAAAACACAAGACAAAGACAATTACCAAACAAACCCTAGTCTTTATCCTTTATCCTGCTCAAGGTCGATATGGAAATATGGTCTTATTTTGAAGAAAAATTTATCACACTCACAAGTAACAATGCTGAGGGGTGAAAAAATAATGCAGTGAAAAAAAAAAGGCGCCTTACTTAAATATGTATATGTTTTTGGTAATTGCCTTACTTTAGTACAGAGAGTGTAAATTTGATAAATGATACAACTATATTAAAAATATTCTAAAATTTTAATTACAACAATATTATTAGATCATATTACAAAAATCATTATGTTAAGATATCAAGTCAAATTATTAAAAACTAAATATGTTTACCCTATTAAATAATGACCTCAAAATTTCAAGTGCATTTCTTGGAAGGAATGTTGCACTTACCTTTAATTTAAGTTTTGATTAGCCAACTCTTGGTTGTTAAAGAAATAATAATAATAATAATTTTTACTCAAAAAAAAAACCAATAATAATATTATTATCATAGAAGAAGAAGAATATAAGATTTCACTTCAAACAAAGAGGAAATCCAAAACATGTCTTTTTCTTTGAGTGTAAGATTTCACTTTAGACAACAAATAAAATCCAAAGCATGCCTTCTCCTTTTTGTTTTCTAACAAAGGGTGGTGTTTACAACAATGGAATGTCAGGGTGGTGTTTACAACAATGGAATGTCTTTCTCCTCTAAACCATTGTAAATTAAGTAAGGAGTAATGGTAGTTAGATTTAATTTTTTGACTTAATTTGTTGATTTAATTATTTATAATCATTGGATTGCTAGTAAATTCTAGTATTTGTTAGGACCTGTAACCAATCTAATGATTATGGTAATAAATTAAATCTATAAATTATGTCAGTAAATTATGCTCAAACAATATTATTGTTAAAAAAATATGTTACTTATGAGTGATAAAGTTGATTTATGCAATTGAACATAATAATGCACAAATTAGTTTTGCACACCGCTTGTCAAGTAATTAATATAAATAATAAAATAAAGAAAGAAAACTCAACACAAGCAAGACACAATTTAAGTGGTTCGGTCAAGATGAGTTACTCCACTATAAAGAATTAGGATGGTCTGGGTGTTTTATTGTTGTAGCAGTGTAAGGAGATCAGGTGAGAGTAATGAGAGCTCGGGTGAAGTACAAGATGTGAGAGACATGAGAGTGATGTCATATGTGATCCATTGTGTGAGATGTCCCTCGTGTGTAGGTGGGGTTTATAGTCGCCTTTTTACAAATTAAGGTAACTTATAAGTAACTAAAAAACTAATTTGGTGAAAGTGAAGTCATCTTCGCAATGGATAAAGCTGTTGCATAACTCTCCTCAAGACCAGGTCTTACGATGATGTATTTGACTTTCTTGCTCTTTACTCCAAGGTGGTGTAGATGAGGTTTTTGAGATGGCGATACCTACTCCTTAATGACATGGTTTTTGGAGTCTTGATGAGTCTGATTAGAAGTGAATCTTTTTTGGGTTGGACCCATTGAATTTCGTAAAGATGAATCTTTTATTCAAGTTGGGCCCAAACTTGAGTTGGGTCTTGGTCCATGCCCATCAGAACACATTTGGGTCACTCATACTTTAATCTTGTCAATTTAATTCCTTACCTATTGAGTGATAAAATCATTATAATGATTCCTCTATTGAATGTTGTCATGTGTGGTGATACTAGACACATTTGATGTAGAAAAAGGAAAACATGAAGAATATGTAGTGCAAGAATGATACAAGAAGATTTGATATCAATCATTTCTTAGAGGTTGACCCACTTACTTTTAACTTACAAAGTTAATAATAACCAACTAAAGTAAACCCAATTGATGATTTTTCTCTCTCTCTCTCTCTCTCTCTCTCTGTGCTGTCAAGAGCACACCCACTGTCCATCCACCAAATGCTCATCACCCATCACAGCCATTTTCAAAGCCCATATTGCCAGCCAATTGCAGACTAAAAATCAAGGTTCCTATCCCATTTATAGCTTCGATATTTCCTAGGAAGTTGCATGTTGAACCACCCAGCTGTTACAATTTACAATTGGGTTAATTATAATTTGTACTCTCCAACTATATCTTTTATTACAATCAACTTCTCATTGTTTCAAATCTTACAATTTGCCCCCTCCAAATTTCAAACGGAGTAAATTGACTGACAACAGTGGTTAAAACATGAATTGGTTAAAACATGAATCTGTCAAACTATGACCCTTGTGTCAATTAAGTCCTTAATTTTTTTTTTTTTTTTGTGTTAGTAGGGTCTTTTGCTGGTCAATGGTGGTCTCTGCCAATCTCTCTCTCTCTAATTTCTGTGCCTTTGGTTCTGATTTCTGAGTCTTAGATTAAGAAGACATATCACACTCTTTTGTCACTCCCACCTCGGAAGAATTACTTTCTTCTCGTGTTTGTATCTCTCTCTCTCATGGTGAAATTTGGCTAATAATTGATGGTGAATGTATGAGTTTTTTGATAAAATTTGTTGATGAATCTGTGAAAATTGAAGAGCACTCTTGATGAATTATGAGCGTATTTAACGGACAGAGTATTCAAAGTAACTTATAAACACCTCAACTCGAGAACTAGAAGCCAAAATTTGGAGGATAAGAACTTGGTGGGATATACTCCAAGACAATGACCGAGAAACAAAGTTTATCCAGAGAACATTTAAGCCAAACAATAACTGTCTATCCGGATGTAGGTGGGAGCCACATTAGTCCAATCATTTGCATTTGGAATGAATCAAAAACCCCTTGGTTTCTTTTTTCTCTCTTTTTTTTTTTGGGATGTGTGTTAATGTATTAATATAATTGTCAGGGTTTCTTACTTAGAGAGGCCAAATAGTACTGTAAGAAACCGATTGTTTTGAGTATTAGGGTGATATAAGGAGGTGATATTAAAAAAATAGTACGTGAGATCCATCTTATACGTTGTTTGTTTGGCATTTTATAGTCAGTACTATTTTTCGGATCGTAATACCGACCCGCTATAAACAGTAGTTATAATGCATTATAGAAGGTCTTCATGAATACCACATAGGGGGTGGTATTATATTCTTGGTATAGGTATTATAAACTAAAAAGACCGAAATACCCTCCGGTACAATTTTCATATAAAAGCTAGCCGCAATTTTTGACTTTTTAAAAGTTAAAATTGTCTTTTACATTAGTTAGCCGCAATTGTTGACTTTTTTAAGTAGGTATTACATAGATAATATTTATGATAAACAAACAAGGAGAATGATGGGATTATAGTTTAACACCGGGTATAATATACTATTGAATTGAAGTAGAATGAATATAAAACCTTATACCACCTAAATTTTATACTCAAAACAAACATGCCCTAATTGTGTCATTGACCATTTGCAGCCTTGACATTTTGTGCAACTCATTACATTTTGGTTTTGCATTTTTGGCAAACAATTGCTTCTTGGTTAATAGTATAAAGTGCAAAACTAATTGTTGAGGTGCAAGATTAAAAAAAAATAAGGGTTAATTATAGTATGTCCCCTCCAACTATGTCCCTTAGAATTAGCTCTATGTGGTTTCAAATATTGTAATTTGCCCCCTCCAAGTTTCAAGAGAATTAAATTGACTAAAAATAGTGGCTAAATATGTGAAGGAACCATTATACTCTTCATCTTATACATTATTTCCCATATTATTTCTTGACATACCAATTTTATCCCTAAAAAATAAGAAAAACGAAAAAGTCAAGACTAAAAAAGAGGAAAACCTTTGTCTCCACCTTATCATAGGGAAGGAAAAATTTGTACCAGGAGAAAGGAATGAGAGTTAACCATCTGAGTTAAGAGAGGATAGAAAGGTGTAAGGCTAAAAAGGGAAATAAGGATATTTTGTACAAGGAAAAAATAAGTGTAAGGGTAATTATCTATTTTCAACAAAATATGTCTAAAAATAACTATCGGAGTTAATAACAAAATAATTCAAACTTAAAAAGAACTATTTGTTGAAATTAAAACATAAAAGAGTGAATTGTAAATTATCTAAAGTTTTTTTTAACAAAATAATCCAAAGTTAAAGGGAGCATTTTGTAATTAATCCTAAAAACAAGATGGTAATTTTGAAAGCTTGAATATGGAAAGGATAATTTAAGGAATAATAGAATTATTGGACTAAAAAATTTGATTTAATGTCCCGATTTTATGACGTGTCAGTTAATTTGTTCCAAATAAAGATTCCAATAATCTTGATTATAATTATAGTATTGAACTGTGTCAGTTGACGCATTATTAGGTTATGGCATAAGTTCGTATTATTAATTTCTATATTAGTATTATTCTTTTTAGAAAAATACCCAAAAAAATACACACGAAAAAAAAGAGAAGGCAGCAAAATCCTACTGCACAATCCTCCATTGACCATTTTCCACATTGTTATAAGATAATCAATTGAGTCTAGTAGAGTTTGCCAGTACTCTGCTCTTTTCGGTGAGAAGTCATGAATTCAAACCCATTGGGCTGTTTGGTATATTTTTTGAGAAGGGTTTGAATTAAATTGTCTAAATTTTTTAGATTCAAAGATGAGACTCAATATTTAATGTTGTTTATACATATGTTTGGTATGCGTTAAATATATGACTATTATGATAATATATTTATATATAAATAACTATTGTATCCCTTAACCAAGTAGTATATGTGGGGTTTATAGGATATATAAGAGTATAAATATCATTTGAATGATAAACCCATTAATCCACATATGAAATCTCCCCCTTGGGTTTCATGATTGGGTCTAAATCGGATCGGGTTTCAAACCCTCAATTACATTTGTATTTGTCAAACATGAATTTGAGGGAGTTTATTCTCCGACCCATGTTCCAAACCCCCCTTCCCCCCCCCCCCCCCCCTCCACCCAAAACCCACATATCAAACAGGCACTTATAGTCCTAAACTTGGTTCCCCAACATCTTGTAGAAAAAGTTAGAATTTTTTTTTGGTGAGTTTACAAAAAATTTGTCGTTTATAAATATTTTAGTCTCAACATAAATAGTCTGTCTTTGATCGAACTAAATAAAGGATTAAGGCAGACATAACTATCTAAGAAGACACTTGAAGCAAGAAGGAAAAATAAATATACAACACAGGAGCGGAATTCTCTAAAAAGCCAAAGTTGTGGGTGGTCAAGAGGTCAATATGTGTGTAAATTAGTCCAGACACGATTGATCGTTAAAACAAAAAAAAAAAAAAAATTTCGATCTAAAATAAATCACTAATGAAGTCAAAATTTTAATGCTCTGACAAAATTTTCAAAATATTTTGAGATTTTCTAACATGTTGGGGTGTTTATCAAAATATTTTGTACGAGTGTTGGGACCCCAAGCAATGTGATGACAGTCACATATAACCTGGCAGCATTTAGGATGTTGAAGTTAATGTACTTCCAAGTGAGGTGGGCCATTACCTGTTGTTTTTCTAGTATTTTCAAAACAAAATATAATAGGAAAAAATTTAATCACACTCTCTCTAATTTATCATATCTTCAAAAATATCCCCTCTATTTTTTAAATATTTATTGACACCCCTATCAGATTAAAAATATTGACTAAAATACAATTTTACTAAATTGCTCACGATATATTTGAAGATAAACTTCATCTACACCTCCTTTAGATAAACATTTCAATGAGACCCCTTTGTTTTCTAATTTTTTTTTACGTATTAAATTCAATCCGATTAAAATTCGATTCAAGCTAATTAAAATTTATTTTTTTTACATATTAAAATTTGAGTCAATTAAAAATTATATTTTTATTAAAATTTGGGCTAATTAAAATTATATTTGAGCCAGTTAAAAATTATTTTTAATCGATTCAAATCAAATTTTAATCAACTCACATTGAATTTTAATTATTTCAAATTTTAATACATAAAAAAATATAAATTTTAATTGACTCAAATTTTAATAAATTAAATTTTAATTGACACAAATTTTAATAAGTAAAAAAATATAAATTTTAATCGACTCGAAAGAAAATTTTAATCAGCGCTGACAACTCGGGTAAGTTTAAATCGGCTCAAATTTGAATACGTAAAAAAAAAAATTTAATAGACCCGAATTTTAATACGTCAATTGTCAGACATACGCGGCGTCTTGCCCATGGATTTGTTTGGTTGAGCCAGTTGGATAAGATTGCCCACCTTACAATCATAACATCTTTATTAAAAAACAAGGTGCAATTATTGCCATCCTGTGGGTGTGTTGGGTGCAGGTGATGGTTGGAAGTTGCGGCACCGATCATTAAAACGAAAGATGCTCATTGTATTACAAAATAATGTTGAAATAACTCTCGAAGATTCATTACATTAGTTGAGCATGATTTTCAGTTACTTAGAGATTTCAAGTTTAATAACTACTCTTATCTTTTTACGAACATATTTTAATTCAACTCAAAATTCAACTCAAGTCACTGTAATCAGTCGTTAAATTAAAAAGAGTAATCGATACAAATCTAGACATCTTATAATAATAAAAAATAAAAAAATAAAGTTGGACAGTACGTACTTTATATTAGACAAAAAAAATTGAATATGACAAAAGATTTAATTATATCGCCTCGTCATATAATAGTATTAACTGATTTACTTATCATGACTCGGAAAACTCAAGGTTGATTTTGAGACAAATAGAATGATTCCGATTATTGAAAACTCTCTCAAATCTTGCCCAAATAAAACCTTCACTCACTCTTGGTTATGCGAGCAAGTATGCTGCCCTCATAACAGCAATGAGTGATGCCACAATCATTAACCATTGTATTGAATTCTTTTAAATATATAAGATTCGGAGATCTGCCACAAAATTTTTTAGATACATACAAAGTTGCGAACAAATTACCCGCAACCATCCATGGACCTAGATTGACATAAAATTCAGAATTTCATATTTATCACTCTCACAACTATGTATGGACATGAACAAAAATTTGTTCCTCAATCACACAACTTTAACTACTGTACAATGCAAATTGGACAAGTTCTCTAGCAAGTCGACTGTAAGCATGGATGCCCTAGGTCTAACCGGCCGGATCGAGTTTTCGATTGGCGACAATGTTGTCTTCGTCGTTGTCCTTTCGCATGTCCGAAGCCATTTGGCTTGCATGTACCTATGTTTCCTCCATGGTGCCATGTGCATCCTCTTCTCCTTCATGCACTTCTTAGCACTAGAGCATAAGATCTTGATTAAGGATGATAATCTTTCGACTTTTCCAACAAAAATTTCAGGAAGCATGTTTATTAGTTGGTTGTATTCTTCGTTTGCTCTCGCCATCTCAAACTCAGCTCGAAAATTCAACTCGATTATTACTCTGATCGGTTCTGTTTTCTTAGAATTTGAACTATCCACAACGTCCAAGAAGGTGTGTTTACCTGCACATATATAGTTGGAACAAGAGTTTGCTGACCAGATAGTGTTTGTAGCCAAAAATAAATGGAGCGACGAGGACGAAAACAAGATTATTAAGTTGAAGGTTGAAAGTTAAAGTTCCGATTATAATATCAATAATTCATAATATCGTCTCATATGTCCGTTCTTTTGACTTGTGACTATAAATTAAAATTTTAAATACACATAATCATTTGTAAATTACGGACATTCAAAGACTCGCATGCATCATCATGTTAACAAGGGTTGCAACTTGCATGACTGCTAATCATGGTTAAATTACAAAATAAAGGTCTGGTCTGTCCTGCCTTGTATAATGCAGTATACTTCCAATAGAGGTAGGCAAGAAAAAAAAGGCAAGAAGGTTCACCTCCCATCAACCAGACCAAATAAAAAGAAAGAAAGAAAATATGGGCCACCAGACCGCCACCATCTTTGCATATCAAATTGGTTGGGTGGGTTAGGTGGTGAGAGATGAGGATTTGTTTTTTTATTGATAGTTGTTCTTCGCTCAAAGAACAACTCAAAGAACAACAGGCAGGTCACGTCGCGTTCTTATCCTAAACAGTTTTTTGCTTTAGCGATGTTTTATCTTAAATTTAAGAAATAATTATTACCTTCTTACCTTATCAGCCTGTTTATTAGAAATAATCGGTGTATACGATTAAGATTCCGATATTGACTTGCTTTTTGAGTCTATCCCTCGAAGTTAAACTTAAACTCGAAATACAAATAATTATTTTAAAACAATGTCCGTCAGGTCAACCACCGTGTCTATTATGAGACTCGAACATTAAATCTCAAAGTTTTAATCATTGGAATGTTGACATATTTTGGATTATCTGACTCATTTTTAAACGATAATCTTGAGACGCACATATTTATCTATAAATCACATCGGTTGGACCAACCAGAGAGTCTTTTGTGAGACTTGAACTTTATATCTCGAGATATTAACCATTGAAATATTGTCATATTTTGAGTTACCTGACAAGTTAAAGTTTTATTTTTTAGTTTTTTATGTTTGTACATAGGTAGTGGTTACTAAACATACCAGATATTCACATAGTTGTTGATTAAAGTGATATAGGTACTAATAAGCATTGCCTGACAAGTATAAAATTGAAAAGTGTTAAAGAACTGTGCTCTAATGTAGTATTTTTTTAAAAGGTTTGAACTCACCGACTTCAAGTCATACGGCGAAATTATGACCATTAAACCAATCGCTAATTTCTCGAATTTAGTTTAAAGTGACCAGTTCTCTCAAATACCTGATGGAATGTCCGGTGAGCTGCTCCACTTAGACTTGCAAATTGCACTGTTGATACCAGCATTTTGAAGACGACTGCATACCTCTCTCATCAGACAGTTCCGGCAACCAGTCGCCACCGGTCTCAGGCAAATACACACGTTCTCAGCCAGTTGAAACTCCTTAATAGCTTCTTTAGTGGCATTTCGGATCCTAGTTTCTAAAGAACTAGTCCTACGTAATGTAGCCTTTAAAACAGTGATCACAAAACAGAAAGTTCATTAATGTCAGATATTTATAAATAAATAAATAAAGTCGTTTCTAGTGCAGAAAATTCCGGTCTATAATGGGTTGTGAGATTCCTAAACAAAATTGAGAACTCTGTTGAGAGAGAGAGAGAGAGACCTGTAAAAGTTGGTGCTGTGTCTCCCAGAAGCTCTTCTTGTCCCCAACACTTGCTGAGTTTTCTCTCTCTTCGTTATACTCCATAACATCATTGTCACCATAGTCATCACTACTAATACTCTCTAGAGACCCTTGGCCCTCTTCCTCAAGAAACCCAAAAACTGTGCTGGACAAATTCATCACAGGGTCTCTAGAATTCCCGATTTCAACATTACCCCACGTCAAAATCCGGTGCCTCGTCGGAATTCTCGCCGTTGCTCCGGCCATGGCCTTAACAGCACACAAGATTCACAATTGGGGTCACTTGGCTCTTTAAAAAATGTTGCATTGACAAGAATATCTAGAACCGGTTTATATACCATTGCCAAGGGTAAAGGTTGGTCCGTGGGACCTACTTGTTCTACGAAGAGGCACTCATCCGCAAAGAAAAATAATAATGCTATACACACCATTTTTTTTATTTTTTACTCTCGGAGGTGTTCCAGTCAATTTATGTGTAGGTCGATTAATTTTCTCCCCAATCTAATTAAAAACAGGTCATTTCTGCCGAAACTAAGGAATTCATAAAAAATAAATCTCTTATTGTCTAGTCTTGCAAGGTTACCGAAATTTAAACTTTGTGCACCATCTCAGCACACACACTTAGATTAGTAGCTCCTACATATTTTATTAAATATGGTGGCACATCAAGTGGTGTAAGAAATATAATACATAAAAGTGGTGTTCATAAAATTATTCATAAAAAAATAATAATGCTACACACGCCATTTTTTTACACCACTTTTGTTACGAAAGTATTTAGTTTAAAATTGGTTTATATAATCCTAGGGATAAATCGTGAAGGCACCGTGTAATATAAATAATTTTTAAGTGATATATGTTGGTAGCCGAAGATGAATCTATTTAAAATCGTCAGATGAACTTATTAAAATCTATCATATTTTATATTATAGATAAAATGAGACCCACTTGTCCTGTCTGAACTAAGAGACTTTCATTCATATATAAAAAATATTGAATATAACGGTTATATCCCAATAACAATGTCATGTGATTTAATCATTTATTCACTAATAAGTGAATAAATACGTAAAAATGACTCTGTGATAACCGATACATTGAATATTTACTCCACCCACATAAGGTGGTTTGGACAAATTCCAATGATAGTTTAAGTGTGATAACAACAGCGAATTATATACTCAAAATATCTTAGTTCGGGGTATGAGAGATTACATTGCGAATCCTTAGGGGTTAGTCACGTGAGATTTATGTTTCGTGAATATCCTAATTTCGATATAAATAATTTATCTTTAATTGGATCAAAAAAAAAATAATTGAATTATACATAAATTGGCCTAAGCACCGGACCGATAAAAAAAAAAAAAAAAAAAAAACAGAAGGTTGTTTGGATAGGTCTAATGTGGTGGACCAGACAGCAAGGATCCACGTCAGTCAATGCCAATAATTTTATCAAAACTGAAAATATGGATATACTTGAATACTCGGATATTATATAGTAGTGTTTTTTTATTTCAATACTTTCATTGCCATCTAAATCCTAATCATAACGATGGCGGGACCACCATTAATGTGGTGACAGAAACAGGAGCAACGTGGCAGAATCATGGATTTTGATTGATTGGTGTAATCCAATTTGTGGGACCTACTCGTTTTATATGAGCGGAATTGTAGGTGTGGGAGTGGGACCTACAACGAGAGAAAGGTTCAGTGAGGGACAAAACATATTCGGCGCCTTGCCCATGGTTTTTCCAAACAGTGGGGCCTATTTTAAATTTTTTAAAACTATTAATATAAAGATTAATCTCAATTTGTATTCCGAAAGATCACTTAAATTTTAATTTATACTCTTAAAATTTAAAAATATTAATTTATACCCTCTATTTTGCCTTTAAAAAAGTTTAGGCTAATTATAAATTACACCCTTAAAGAATGATGATCCAAAAAAAAATTGCATCCATTAATTGAGAGGTATTTAACTAGTATTAATTGATGAAATTCTTTTTGGATTATAAATACAAAATATTTAAATTTTAAAGTGCAATTTTCAATTAATCTAAACTTTTTTAACAGCAAAATGGACGACAGTTAACCCTTAATGCACATTGATATAAATTTATGTCTTTCAAGAAATAAATTAATATTTTTAAACTTTAATAATATAAATTAAAATTTGAATCATCTTTTGGGGTGTAATTTAAAATTAACCCTTATTATAATGTACTATGATAGTTAGATTAACACGTCAATATCTTACTCAACGAAAGGGACAGTACACCACCTTCAATAATTTCGAAAAATATTTAAGTATTAATTTTGTGTGACTTTGATGCTTATTCTTTTCATTATGTTAATCTATTTCTCTAAATTTTTAATCTACAAAATTAAATAATGAAAGTGTTCGTGCGAGTTTAATGTGGCCATACTTGAGGGGTCATTTCACCCTTGGTTCCTTAAGTTTGCAATGTGTATCACTTTTAAGCATAGGAAAAGTCTACAGTACCCAAAAAAATGGTAAAATGTTAGGATTAATCATAAGGTATCATATAAGTGGTAAAAATATCCCCTTTTTTAGTATTTTGTACCCTGAAAGATTTTAAAATTTTTAAGTTTTACCCTTAAGTATTAAATTTTTCATATTACACTCTTAGGAACCGTTTGTTTTGAGTATTAAAGTGGTATAAGGAGGTGGTATTAGGAAAATAATACGTGAGACCCATCTTATACGCTGTGTGTTTGACATTTTATAGTCAATACTATTTTTCGGATCGTAATACTGACCCGCTATGAACAGTAGCTATAATGCCTTTTAGAAAGTTTTAATGAATACCACCTAGGAGGTGATATTATATTCTTGGTATAGGTATTATAAACTAAAAAGACCGAAATGCCCTCCGACACAATTCTCATATAAAAGTCTAGCCGTAATTTTTGACTTTTTAAAGATTAAATTTATCTTTTACATTGGTTAACTGCAATTGTTGATTTTTTTAAGTAGGTATTACACAGATAATATTTGTAATAAACAAACAAGGAGAAAGATGAGATTATATTTTAACACTAGATATAATATACTATTGGATTGGAATTGAATGAATATAAAACCTTATACCACCTAAATTTTATACTCAAAACAAACATGCCCTTAATATATTAAAAGTATTGCAATGTGCTCCTATTAGCTTTTCATTAATTTTTTCGCCAATATCAACCAATGACCCACAAAGTTAACAGAAAAACTAACGAAAAATTAAAAGGGGTCACATTGCAACACTTTTGATACATCGAAGATATAATGTAAAAAATTTAATCGTTAAAAGTACAAAGTGAGAAACTTGAATATTTTCAAGGTGCAAAATGCAATTCGCCAAAAATATCCACAAAAGTTATAAAAATATCTACAAAATTATAAATCAGCCACAAAAGTTGTAATTTTTTATTATAATATAAACCACAAAAATTATAAAAACACTCATTAAAGTTGTAAAATTTGAAAATATGATACCGAAACTTTTTTTTTTTTTGTAGTCTTCTCCTTAAGTTTAGAGTTTATGTCACTTTTAACCGTTAAAGTTTACAATTTGTGTTACTTTTGCCTTTCAAGTTTATCACTCACCTTAGACCCTTAAATTTCAAAAGAATATCCTTCAAGTGTGATCACATGAGACG